>BSAI01000012.1:25673833-25828824 GCA_036245035.1 Adrianichthys oophorus | reverse complement strand
GGGGGGTGAAAGAGCTGCATCATCTACTTAACCAAACACATTGCAGAGTCTGAGATGGACAGACTTTGTGCTGTGTCTAAACAGTAAGTCAGATCAAAATAATTCTTTCAGTTTTGAAAAGCGCACAAGTTGAGGAATTCAGTGATATATATTTTGTTATTCTCAATTATAAAGTGTTCATGTAAATTTGATCAGAAAAAGTAAGACTGTAAGGCCATGTTTTCCAATGGCACGGCTTCAATATGTGGTGTCTCCAAACAAATGATCATATCACATTTTCAAATCCAGAGCTATTTTCCTACGTTTTACTGAAAAAAATGTTGACCCTTTGACAAACGGTGTTCGAGTAATAGCAGTTTGTCGGGAAAATTTGTATCTTGAAAAATCCAACCGCTCTACTCTAGCTGTGACATCTTCTACTCTAGATCCCGAACATTCCTTCCATTGAGGCACATTGAAAATCGAAAAATGTCCTAAAGTTTGAACAAAACTTGAACTTTATTTGCATAAAAACCATAAGGTATTTTAAAAAGCTGAATACACCGTGGGCTGCACGGTGGCGCAGTGGTTAGCGCTCCTGCCTCACAGCAAGAAGGTTCCCGGTTCAAGTCCTGGCTGGAGGACCTTTCTGTGTGGAGTTTGCATGTTCTCCCCGTGCATGCGTGGGTTTTCTCCGGGTACTCCGGCTTCCTCCCACCGTCCAAAAACATGCTTCATAGGTTAATTGGCCACTGTAAATTGTCCCTGAGTGTGTATGGGTGTGTGATTGTGGCCCCTGCGACAGACTGGCGACCAGTCCAGGGGTGTCCCCTGCCTTCGCCCATGAGTAGCCGGGTTAGGCTCCGGCAACCCCGTGACCCCGAAAGGGATAAAGCGGATTGGAAAATGAATGAATACACCATAAATTGTTCAATCTTTGCTGAACATTTTAAAGTTTGAATAATGTCTCTAGCTAAAAGTATGCAGAAGTTCATAGGTTTCAAAGCGCACAAAGTTTTTTAAGGATTTGAAACATTTCTCATTCATTTACTATGAGGCATATTTTGCTCAATATTTCAAAAACTCTAAAGTATATACCAAAAGTACAAGCAGAAATGTCCTGAACGAGCTGAACGTTTTGATACAAAGATTGCTGAAATCGCTGAATGTATGAAGGAGTTTTTATGTACTGAAAAACTTATGGAAGAGAGCAGGAGAATCACACAAATGAGAGGATTCGGAACTGTGACAAAAAGGGTGTTGCAGTTCACAACAAAACCCAGGTGTGATTTTCTGACAGAAATCAGAACAGAAAACGGAACAGCTTTAAAAAAAAGTAAGCTGTGACCGAAACAAGAACAACATAAAAATAGACAAATACTAATCACTTATAGATTGGAACTCAAGGAAACCACAAATGTAAGGAAATAAATCAGAAAACCTATGCAAAGTAAAAAGTAATTTTCTAAATCGGAATAACAGCAACTTTAAATGTGCTTAAAATCCATTTGCCAAGTGATACTTCCCCACACCCTGCTATGTTTTTGAGTCAAATGAAGGTTTTTGGCCCCGCAGGTTTCTGTTGCATCTGTCACCTGGAAAGATGCCCTTCGGTATGAAACAAAGTGTTGGCTTTGCAGAAATTTAGCAGAGAACCTCCATGAAGTGAGAAACGCGAAAACAAGCTCACAGCAGAGAAATAACACTCATATTGCTTGACATGTATTGCTTATTGTGCACATGAACACTGAAACCCACATTCTCAATAATGCAACTTGATTGCATCTTTTCATTAGAGCCTGCTCTAATTTTGCATCGTCTGATAGGAATCACAACCTGCTTTTTTTGTTGCTTTCCCTGCGGTTGATAACTTTGGATCATGTTTGCCGTTTGGGTTTTGACCCCTCCATTACACTCTCTGGAGGAGAATCAGCAGCTCCACTCTTTCTCTGTGAGATGGATAAATTATCTGTGGCGCTCCCCTGCAGCATGTAATAAATTGTGGTCACCATGGCAGTGGAGACCGGCTCCTCTCATTGATTGCATATTGTGCTAATTACCTTTGAATCGCCGCAAATGCTATGTCTCCTATTGATTTGGATTTGTTGAGTTGTGTTATAGTTATTTGCAGGTTGGTTTGGTATAGCCATCTTTCTTCATGTGCCTTTAAGGATAAGATAGAAAACATTTGCAATGTCAAAGGAGAGCGCCCCCTCATGGACACGCGGTACAACATGTGTACAGATGGAGACGACAGCTGGTTCTAAAAATCCTGGGAGGCTGTGGAAGCTTACAGCCAACAGACCTTCCAAGGCCACTTTTCTAAAAGTGTTTCCACATATTTAAAAAGTGTCTATTTATTGCATTTTTCAACCATTTCTATTTTCTTAACTTTTCTTTTACTTCTGAAGTTGGAGGTTCATTTGTCTTAATGAGGAGTTTTCTTCAACACTTCCTCTGCTCCTCTGATTCAGTGGCTTCATCATTATATGCCAAGAAATTCTTGGATGACAAACCAAGCTGCAGAGAGTTTCTGTCTAATTCTCATGGAAAACGCACTTCGTTGAAACAAGAGATCTTCAAATTCAACTATTCTGGATGGGGTGGGCGGCTTATGTTTACACGGCTGTTCTGCTGTTGAGAAACCATGGGGTTGTTCCCTAAATTTGGGATGAGTCATTTGGCAGTAGTGGGGGCATCCTTGGATAAATCACGTATTTATTCAGAAGTGTTGGCAGCGATGCAAGGTGTAAAAATAAAGATTAAAAATAGCAGCTTTGGACAACAGCAGATGTGTGAGTTTGTGTTTGGGGGGGGTGAAAGCAAAGCCGAGACATAAGACGCTTCTTCTTCCTCTTCTTCATCTCTGTGCGATCGCATTAACATGAGCTACTCTTTCATATTCGCTCCTGCTTTGCAGTGATTGCGACTCAAGTATATTTTTTTCTTCGCTGTAATTGACGGCTGTGACACTGTATTCTGCAGATGATAAATATTTCATGACCCCTGAGAGGGACTCCAGCCATTAAAAATGCATTCTAAAATGACTAAAATGCATGGATCTCTATGGGATAATCAGGCATAGATATGGAGTTTTGACAGAAGGGTGTTTGTCTGCCAGGTCGTCACCCTTGTTTGACATGCGGCTGTTTTGACTCATCAGCACACAACTGCTGAGTGGGGGCACTTTTGAATGACTGTGTGACTGCAGGAGTAAAATGTGTGTCACGCCTCTGTTCTGTCCTGAGTTGAACAGAGAATAATTTATTGCAGCTTTAGTTTCCCTCACTCATCTTGTAGAAGGAAGGGTCTCGACAGGACTTCTCCAGCCAATTCCATCTGTGCAGTATTATTCCTTCATTAATATTCAATGCTATACTTTTCTGCCAGGGAGCTTCAGCGACTGTACATTAGATCAATTGCTGCTGAATTAAAAATTGACTGCTTTTTCTTAAAAAAATTATATACATTTAATTCAATCATCGTTATTATTCTTTATCAACGCCTTAACGAGATCACATGACACTTTAGTGTCACTCTAGTATTATCTGTAAACTTCACAACTGTGTAAAAGACCCATTTGTGCACAAGTCAACAGTTCAGTGCTAAAAATAATGAGACAAATCTGACGTTTTATACATGACTTTAATGTAAAAGCAAAAAAAAAAAAAGTTTTCATGCAACCAGTGACTGCCAAACTGCAGAAGTTGCAGATTTTGCTAACCTCTGAATACTAAAGCTCAAAATCAAATATTGTCATGTATCCTCACATCACAAAGGACTGGAGACAAGATTTTACCACATGTAGCATGAGAAAACCATCATTTGTGTTCATTTGTGTCATCATTTAGCAATGCATATGACAATACACATCAGAATAGTCGTCTAGTGACATTTTTTTCTGGTTCAACCAAGAGGGATAAGTGGGGAACACATTGCCGTCACACTATTTCTGAACATTTGTTTTGCAGCAAAAAAAAAAGCATCATGTATCATCATGAGGATGACAGTTATGTTTCTGCAGACTCGTATATATTTCTCTGCATTGCTGTTGTCTTAAAAATACAGTACGTGCTTCATATGCCATTTAGGAGATGCTTAGCCTGGCAGACACTTCCTAAACGATCCCAGCTCCAAATATGTCCCTCATATTTGGAGCAAACACAAGCTTTTTAATCTATACATTTTTTCACCAATTCTTTTTGTTTTTTGCCTAATCAGTAAAAGGCTCTAGAACTGATGACGGAGAACAAATATATTAAGAAAATAACGATTGAAATTGGATTTCTTTATTCAAATCATTGTGAAACAGGAGCAGATAAAAAAGTAAGATGTTTTGAAAACGAATATATTTGTGACATAGAAGCTAAATGGGGGGGACCATAAATTATCCCTCCCTGCTTTGCTTTACATTCTGGTGCACCCACTTGCAGACAAATAGATCCATGTACGACTTTGTTTTCCTTGTCTGAGCTGGAATCTGGATCAGAACAAAACGGCTGGACACCTCCAATATTGCCCGCCATTTTTGTTGCCCTGTTACAGCATAATGTTAGGTTGAGGTTGTAAGAAGCTGTAAGCTAGCGGGCAAGCATGTTAAAAGAGAGCTACCACAGGACAGGAAGTGGGGGCGGGCTCTGTTACAAAAGTTCTAACGCACAACTCAGAGACAAATTTGTACTGAACTACTGCCCACAAAATGATTTGGGCTACAAACAACAGAAATGTAGTTAGAAGACCTCTGGGAACACTTTTAAAACAGCTCAAAAGATGATCAGAGTGAAACTTTAATGAGTTCCTGCCTTTACATATTTGAAAATGGTAAATATATCCAATTTATAATTTTAGGTCAATATGCCACCTTTTATGTGCATTGACTTGCACTAGAAGCTTCACGCATATATGTCTTAGTTTTGCTTTTGACAAATTCTTTGTCAACAAGTTTATCAATGCAACAGCCTTCTTAATGGCTTGTTTTTTTCTGTCTGGTGACCCTTTGTTCTTTGTTCTCAGATCCATAAACCCGTGACCTTTTGTCTCAGACTCCTAATATTTCTACTTTATCTCTCTATCACTTTATTTAGAAATGACCCTCTTTTGCTGCCTTAATGCACATGATGGCAGTTTAGTGGAGACTGCAAACCAAATGTTCATCATTTCAAAACGCAGGATGGCAATAGACCATGCCAGCACTTGGAGAAAAGTGCTGCTTCTAATGGCTCCAGATCGAGAGGGACGCGTTTAGAAAGCTTTCTCCTCTTGCCTTCAACTGTGATGGAGAAGAAAAAATTGGACTGTGAAAAATCTGGCAGAAGTGGATGTCAAGATTCAGTTTCCAGTTTGACTTGCTTTAATTTTAACTTGTGCTTCAAGTTAAAGGGGTAATTAAGCAAAAATGCACCTTTTCAGATGACTGCAGAACATCCCACTTGGAACGGGGAGGAGAAATTTTGGTTTGGCTGGGAAGGTTCTGGTGTTTCACTTGAGTGCTGAGGTTTCCTTAAATCATCTTTAGGTTGTTTTTCTTCTTCGTCCTCAGTCTCACTTCTGCTTTACAAAATCAGTCTACATTTTATTCTGGCTTTATATAAAAAAATGTATGTAATGGCATTCTAGATTTAGTTATTTTTACAAATTGTTTGTTTGACCTTTAATATTGACCGTAAGGACTGAGAAAACTGCCACGCAGTATTTATTAGCCGTACTTAAAGTTTAGAAATGCCAAGGTTGACAGTGTGTAATGCAGGAGTCCTGCTCACTTTAAAGGGATAACACATTAATATTAGTGTCATTGAATTAATTGCATTTCTACAAATTCTCAGCAGGCACCCTTGTGCCATTTGGGGCTTCTCTGCAAATGTTGGAATACTTAATGTGAGAGCCACAAGTGCTGCTGGAATTTTAAGTTAATGAAGGATTTTATCATTTTCTTCGGGGAGCTTCTGTCATGTTTTTGAAGTCTTACTAAAGATGTGGTTAGCATTTCAACTGTGTCACAAGACTCAAGAGCACCACAGAGTCTGACCTTCTTCTGAAGCGACACAAAAAGGGGGAAAATGTGACAGTAGGAGACCACAGTATGTTTCTATAAATGCTTCTCAGAAATTTATTACACATTGTGTTTGGCCATAAAGCCGTTGCCAGAGAACCATTTAGTATAGAAAAACCCAGCAGAAACAGATTTCATCTTGCTGAATTACTTTAACAGCATTGACATTTTTTTAAAGCTCCAGATAAGAAAGGAGAATGTTTGCTCTTCTCTGCATCTTCCAACTTTTTGCCCAGGGCTAGAATCTTGACATCTGTTTTCAGCATGTAGGGAATAACTCTTATCTGCATCTTGCCTAGAGTATATGCTTTTGTAAAAGACACTGCACCGACGGTAAACAGTATACACAGAATTTTTAACTAATTTGAAGACCCACTCTGATGAAAATTGTGTTTTTAGTGTTATTAACATGTTCTTTTGGCGTTTTACTGATGATGGGGGACAAGAATGAAAAAAATTAAGCTTAAAATGGCATTTTTAAGTATTTCTTTATGCAAATCATTGTGAATTAGGAACAGGCGAAAAACGCTGTTTGATAAAGAGCATATTTGTGACGTAGAAAATACACTGGGCTTTAATACATAATACATAAGCTCTCTGCTCTTCTCCACTCTAATGCATCCACTTGCAGACAAATAGATTCATGTTTTCCACATCTGAACTGGTATCTGGCTCAAAACTGTATGGCTGTAGATCAAAAGATGACTTTACAAACTTTATTCTTTAGTTTGATTTTGATATATGAGCTCTTTAAAGACCCACTACAATCCAATTTTGAGCTCAATTTTCTTAATATATATCCTCCATCATCAGAAAAATGCCACGAGAACAGAAAGCATCAGATTGAAATGAAGAGATGTCTGCCATGAAGCCTCTTCTAGGGTGGACAAGCCCAAACAACTCAATAGGAAGGTGTCAGTTTTGCCTGACAGGCTCCTCTTGATGTGGAGGAGTAACCCCTCCACTCTTGACTCCTTGTGCATTATTGAGGTTTGCACCCTATCTCAAAGTGAAACCCCATAAGGAAGCTCATTTCCTCTCGCAGTATCTGTGATCTTAACCACTTGTTTGTAACACAGTTCATGGCCATAGGTTGCAATGGAACATAAATTGAGTGGTAAATTCAGAGCTCTGCCTTTTGACTCTGCTCCATCTTCACCCAAACGGATCACTATGGGGAGTTACTGGAAATACTGCAGCAAACAGCAACTTCCCCTTTTCTGGACTAAAAAATAAAATACAATAAATAACTGATCAGGTGATGGAAATTAAATCTCAAAAGAAAACATTATGTTTAAAAGACTTATGGGATTTTTACTGGAAAAGTCTGGAGGACCAACATGCAAATCCCCCAACCATCCAACCGCTTCTGCTTTCTGGGAAGGTTAACTAAAGTGTATCCTCAGCATTTCCAAGTGAGACTGAAACAGTCACTATCTGCAAAGCTTTAATTGGTTGCTTGTCAGCAAAACAGAAATATTCTTGTGCACCAGCCATGACAAACGTTAATAATACAGGCAGTTGATATGATACCCTGGAAGGTCATTTGAGCTGCGGTGCAATAACTATGAACCTTTTTCGGTGCAAATCATTGCAACTCGACATCATTATTTGTTTCCTGTCTGCTTCACATCTAAGCCTCCAGAACTGACCAGAGAAATTCAAGCTGGTCTGTCTTTTTTTTTTTTTGTTCCCTTCACTTTTACTGAAAACAACAAATACTCTGCAGTTCTTTGCGCAGCTTAGCACCTTGCCTTGGCTTTTTGATGCTTCTGGCTAAAAGGTGAATCCTGCCACATGATAGTTTCCATTTTTACTAGCTCTTCTATAATATATTCTGCTTTATCTCTCTAGGTGTGCCTAGTAAACCTCAGATTTCTGGCTCTGAGGATCCAGTGATGGAGGGAGAAACGGTCACCCTGACCTGCACCAGCACTGGCAGCAAGCCCCCTGCTAAGATTCAGTGGTACAAAGGAGTCGAGGAGCTGACAGGTGAGAGATGCAGGCAGTGCATGAATGTTTTCTTTTGCTATTTGGGAGTGTGTGCATTCTGGGGTTTGCACAATTGAGTGTTGGACATTTAATTTATTGTATTTTGCAATGTGCGGAGCTGCATTTGTGCAGGAATGCTTGCTGGGCTTGGAGGCTGTTCTGTGGGAAGGCAAGGCTTTTAGTTGTCATGAGGTGGTATTTGTGGTTGTAGTTTGCAAGTTTGACATGTGTGTCATGTGTGTGCACATTTGTGTATATTTTCCTTTATGTGTGTGTGTGTGGATCATGCTGTGTTTGTGTCATACTCATGCCACATTGCCTGATATCTCTTTATGAGGCCTAAACCTGTGTCTGCATATGTATACATATGGCATACAGGCACATGGTGCGACAGCAGACTGCTGGTGTGTGTCTGTGTTTGGAGACACACTGTGAGTGTGTTTCTCCCCTTTCCACTCATTCTTCCCTTCCATCCTGATCCTGTAAATGTGTGCATTTGCATGTATCCAGGGACTTGCAAGTGTGTTTGCTTTCATTATGTTTTTTGTGCGTGTTGATCCGGAGTTTATTCATGTGCAGGTGTCATTGTTTGGGAGCTGCAACATATCTGCAACTGGGAGTGACACAACAGAAAGTAAACGATAGCGTGGGTCGGATTTAGCTGGCGATAACAACAGAAGTCGACAATAAAAGGCAGAGCGAGGAGAAGATTAAGGGATGTGGTCAAACAGAAAATGGAGATAGTGGGAGCAGTGCAGGAACTCAAATTTACTGGTTGTAGATAAACAGGAGAAATGAACAGAAAAGAAAGTGCCTCATTGGAGGAAAAATTTGCAGGGATTTCTTTTAACTTTTTTTTTTAAATCAGAGGCACAGTTGACCACCTCTGTCTTACATCAGTATTTTCTGAAACAATGGCTTCTTCTTTGTGAGCTCCCTGCATGTTTTCTGCCAACCCCCACATTTATTCTTGCCTAATCAGAAGTTTTCTGGTCGCTTCCACCACCACCTGCCCCAAAAGCAATTGTTCTCGCTGTGTCCCACCACCCAGCTTTCCATTTCAGATCTGCTTATCATAAATTGTGCTGCTCATGAGAATCTTCTTTTCTCAGCTCTTTGTGAATTAATTATATCAGCATTATGCATTTTTACAATATGATACAGAAATGCCCATGTTGTCCTGATGCTTTGGCAGTGCTCTCATAATTAGGGATTAAACAGAATCAAAAGGATGCAGTAAAGCTACTGAGAAAAAGGATGTGAGAGCGTTTAGACTGAGAACAGATTATCTGAGCTAGAATTAGGAGACTCAAAGAATGGAAACAAGTGTAGAGAGGAATGTGCCTTTTTAAAGAAAATCACAACACAAAAGCATATTTTTCTATTTCACCTGTAAGGATTTGTATTTATGAGGAACTGTCACTCCATCTGGTATCAGCATGCTCCATAAAAAGAATTGTCTAATTAGTTTTTTCATTCCAGCCAGAGAAATAGGAAGTATATTACCATGGGCATATTTGCACTGCTAGATTTACATCTACACCGCATTTAGAGCCATACTGGAAAACAGTGTGCCCTTTACATGAAGAGATGAAAAGTAAAGATTTGAAGCTTGGTAAATATGGTGAATTTCCACACCAAAGCCCAGAGTTTGTATTCTGTCACAGACATGCAGATTATATTTGCTGTTTTCTCTGAGTTTTCCACAGATAAAATCCATTTATGAGAATACCACAGGTTAATTTCTCATTAAAAGCAGGAAGAGAGCACAAATTACATTTTTGTTCTTTGATTCATCACAGCTTTGAATGAATCTTACACCCTGCACAATGACAGAGGTTGAGTCCCTGCTATTTTCCATTAGTCTGTGTTGTAATGTAAAAACTGTCAGGTTTGAAATTATGTTAAATCACAAGACTAGCCAAAACAACCACCAAGCTAGGTTCTGCGCTGAGATCTGCTATCGTTAAAAATCTCTCCTGCACTTCTTGTGGATATTTATTTTCTTTTTTGAATGTACTTGTTTTTCAAATAATCAAAGTTAATTGTTGTTGTTTGTATTATCCCACATTTTTAGGCCAATATTTTCACATTAACTGCAAATAAATAATGACTCCAAATATCCGTTATCAGTCTTCATGGCTACTAATAATCTGTATTGGTCCATCTCTAATCTGAAAGCTCACACTTCTCATACATTGATGGCGTCTCTTGTTTGTCCTTCCCTGTCAGATTGAACCTCACTCAAGCACGTGTATACTGCAGCCCATCCAGGTCCAAAAATGTTGTCAACAGACATTATCAAGATCTTGACAAGTAGAAAATTACTGTTGTCACCTTTAACAATTGTTATCAAGCTGCAGCACATTCTGTTGCAGAAATGAGTTGTTTCAAAAGCACTTGCCCTGAAAGTTGTAAAATATTGAGTGTTGTTGAATCAGAACTCTGATTCTGAGTTAGGATTGGATCCAAAATTTCCTTTTTTTTATTTTTGGGGAACTTGCCCTCCAGAACAGAGGGCACTCAGTGAAAATTAAAGACAGACAGAGACAGATTTGAAGGAGATCGGCTCGCTGTGAATGATGGTGTGTTTCAAGCCTCGCACAGCTGTCCTGACATCTCACAACGCCAATCAGTCATCTCTGGAATGACACCACGGCACACAAACAAACCCTTCTGCTCCAGCACACAAAAACTTTGGTGGTGGAAAAGTGCTAAGCGTACACATGCATGGTGTGTCTGTGGTTTCTAAGTGCAGAGGGCGCCCCTGGGTCACTGAGGCTTATGTGGCTTTCATTCATATTTGGACTTCATGTTTATGTCTGGTTGAGTGTGGATGTTGGAAAGATGGGGCCTTGCATGGCTGCTTGACATGTCTCTGACAGCAGCACTGACAGTGAAAACGAAACAGAGGAGACGAAGGGAGAGGAAGGAGTGAGGGTGACAGAGATGTAGGGAGTGTGTTCACGGGAGATGGAGGAAAAAATCAAGAGAGGGATGGTGTGTGCTGCGAGAACAGAGAAGAGAAAAGTGTGAGTGAAGGAGCAGGACTGTGTGTGTTTGTGTTTATAAATAGACAGAGCGACTGTGAGGATACAGAGAGAGTGATGGAAGCTGCGAAAAAGCAACCAGAGAGAGACAGATGGAAAAAGAGACAGCAGAATGGGAATTAAGGAAACCACAAAAGAAGAAGTGATGCAGCTTTGTGGCTGAGCAGGAGCAGACTTGGGGAGGAAGAGGATCAAGTGGAGGGAGACCAATCTTAAAGCAGAAGGGATGGGGGAGTGCAACAGGAGAGAGGGAAGAGAAAGGAATGAAGGCTGACGAAATGGAGAGAAGAATCCAGAAAGAGGATTTAGTTGTAGGGGAAGGCAGGAAAAGACCAGGAGCAGGAGCGAGTGTGGGAAAGGGAGTGGTAATTGAGAAGAATGAAAGGCTAAGAGCTTTGAAGACTGTATTAGTTGTACTGTGTGAAAGGGCTATGGATCATTTAGTGACATCGATGTATTGGATTGGGGATAATGGGGATTTATGGTGGCACTTAAAACCATAGTGGCTGAATTCCAGCCCAAATTGTCATAATGCAGAGCGCGGGGCGGATGGCGAAGGGTACATGGGCGTGCGTCAGTCTGGAAAAAGATCATGGATGGAGAAAGTGCAGTGGAGGCACCTGAGATGACGGCGCGGACGGAAAAAGTCAAAGCAAAATGAAACATCCACTCCAATGAAAATTGTGTTCTTGGTGTTTTTCTGATGTTGGACGCACATGGATCTGTTTGTCTGAAAGTGGATGCATCAGAAGGGAGCGGAGCTGGGACCTTGTGGTCTGCTGTGGAACTGTATTTTTTGCATGCCCCTGATTTACAATGATTTGAATAAAGAACCACTAAAAAATAATAAATAAGCATAATTTTCCTAATTTGTGAAAAATTCTACAACATGTTAAAAACACCAAAAACACAATTTTTGTTGGAGTGAGTCTGAAAAAAAAAAAATCTTTTTGCACTTTTTCCTCCTCTAATTTTCCCAATTGTAGAAGTTGAACTGAACTGAATGGTGCAGAATGACAAAATATCCATCCATCCATCCTGAAAGCCTCCAAAATCTTTTATTTAATATGTCTTGATCTTCAGTAGGACACAGAGGAGACAAACACGTCAAGAAGGAGCGGGGAATCTGTCCCAACAGCTGCATTTGCTCAGAAATCCAGTCACACTAACTTTCTTTACATATTGTAACCTGATATAAACTCTCACTTGAGTGCTTTCACTCGCCTTAATCCGATTAAAAAGTGAGAGTGATGATGGTTTTGATCATCCAAAAGCCTTGCAGTTCCTCTGGGTAGAGCTATAGCGAAGGATGAGGTACTTTTGTTTCACAGAAACATATTTTTACACCTTTGAGATGCCAAGTAGAACTAGACATTTCTAATTTAAGCTGCCGAGCAGCTTCCTGGGAAGAGGTGGGAGTTAAACACCTCTTACAGTTCCTCCATTACAGCTTTATTTATTTATTGTTTTGCTCTCTAGAATCAGGATGATTTTTATTTATTAATAATATAAAACACAATCAGTTAGGTCAAGTTTTTGTGCATAAATATGTCATTAAAGACATTTTTTAAACACACAGACATATTTAATGGTGTAGTTAATTAGAGGTAACATATGTCATTTTACATATTCATATTTTCTAGCAACATTTTCTGAGCATTGCCTTTACTGAGTTTCTGTCATTGCAGAAGGAATGGTTTTGGCACATTTGCTTTTTCTGCATACACTTTGTCTCATCTCTAATTCTGACCTTCTGATCATAGTGTGTTTCTTCATCCTTGAAGTTCCAAACATGCTGGCCTCAGTAAATCCTGCAACCGGTTGTTTGATTTTCTTAATATGATTATTTTATGGTGGTTTGTACGCCTGCGGGGTAATGCATCAGCAGCACGGAGGAGTCATCTCCAATACATCACCTCCTTAGGGGAGGATTGTCTAAGAGTTGTGCTGATTTCCCACATTTTATTCGAGGAATTTAGTTTCATAGTAAAATATACACAGCCAGCTTCTTTAACACATGCAGTAGAGTAGCTCGTCTAAAACACTTCCAGAAAAATAAAGGGTATATATTGTCATAAAAAAAAAAGATTGTCTATTCCTTAAGGTTGTTTTTAGCTGGCTAGGCCAGTAGCTGCAACATTATCATGTTATGTTTTTTAGCTTCAGAGACACTCACAGATGAGAATGTGTCATTAATCTTTTGGAGTTTTAGAATTATGTGCCATTATATTTTCTGCAGAGCAGCAGAAGCTCATTAGAAATTTGGCTCTGGGTTGTGGGCATGACTGTTGGTTTGGAAGTCATCCTCTGCTGATATCCCATCATCTCTTTGTTTAAACTCACTCCTGCTGGCTTACAGCCCCTTATAACCCCAAGCTAACATTAGCATAGCAAAAATACAGCAAGCAATATTAGAGCTATGCAGCCTTACAGTTTAAAACTAGATTACAGCTTAAACGAGGAAAATGAAGACGTTAATGGATCCATTGGTCTGCAAGTTGATGCTTCAGAATGGATCAGAGCAGGGAGACTTTGGATCGCCCATGACAGTTCCTGCGTCACAAACCACAGGTTTTTCTCATAATTTAAAAAAAGAAATACT
The DNA here is from genome assembly GCA_036245035.1 of Adrianichthys oophorus. Classification (NCBI taxonomy): domain Eukaryota; kingdom Metazoa; phylum Chordata; class Actinopteri; order Beloniformes; family Adrianichthyidae; genus Adrianichthys; species Adrianichthys oophorus. Next base: position 25,815,152 of record BSAI01000012.1, on the reverse strand, counting down.
CAGAAACGCAGTTTTAATTTTAAATTAATTATGTCTTCCTTCATTAAGAAATGCTAAAAAAAATTGGAGTGGATCTTTAGTGGAGTGGGTCCTTAATCTCAAATCAAATGAACAAACTTTTTAAGTTTTATCTCCACCACTCTTAGAACTCTTAGAAATTATTTTTATCTCTGCATAAGAATCAAGTTCAAATATGTAATTACGAAGTGTTCTCAATTTTTGAGAATTTAGATATTAAAGCTATATTAGTAGGCTTCTATTGTCAGCACACGCCTGGAACCGGCTGTTTCAAAGAGTACTTTATTAGAACTTAAATTGTCCACATTAGCCCCAATTCCTAACCATCCAAACACATGTATGACTATACCTGTCTGAGGAATTATAGTGTTATTGTGATTCACCTATTACTCCCTGCTTACCTGCTGTTACTTCAACATTAGCTGGTCCATTTAAAACTGTGACTAATAAGAAATCTGTGCTAAAGGACCCACAATCAGTTTCCATAAACTATGTGGAACTACAATGCCAGTTAAGCGTGTTTGTGGCCAGTTAGTTTATGAGCTCAGATTGATCTTCATGCTTCTCCATTAGATACTAAAAAAGGCCAAATTACATTTTAAGGTGATCAAATCTAAACTAATGAACTTTAAACCAGCATTGAGATTTGCCTGTTTTCAAATAAGCAACATGTGAACCAATTCTTGTAGATCCTCACTTTTTTCCTGTTTGTTGTAGGCTGTTTTGTGGTGATAACCCACCTCTACTAAAAGGTTATTTTCTTAACATTAAAGTAATTATCTTGCTCATTAGGGACGTCGACCACTGCCATTCCTGTACACAGAAACACAGACAGGTAGGGTTGGATTTATAAACTCGCTGAAAGAAAAAAAAACATACTCTCACTTAGTCTGCAGTGAAACTTTAAGTAAAATGGATAATCATATCATTTTAGAGCCAGCTTTATACAGAATTTTGTTAACAAAGGGGCAAGTATAAAGCAGTACAAACAATTTCAAACACAATCCCCACAGTTGTATTTGTATGAAAAATAAACTGCATCCTTTGCTACCTGGTACAAAATCCTTTATAAATAAAAAACAAAACTGAAATCCCAAAACCCACTTTTTAAGCATCTCAATAACTGCAAAAAATTTGTTGCACTACTCATTTTATTTAGAAGGATAGGAAATGTTATTTGGTAAAAGCACAAACCTTGAGCTAAACTGCTGTTGCACCACCCTCTGTGACCTGTTTGGCTTATCACAGTACAAGATGAGTAAGATAGACATCAGATAATCAGGGCGTTCTTGAAGGAAACATACTGAATCAAAACTAGGTCATTGCATTTGTTCAGTTACTTAAAAATGCAGAAATTTAATAGATTGTTGGCCTTTTTTTTTTTGTAAATCTATAATATTGCACCCAACAGAACAGAAAACAATGATAGGTCTCCTCAAAAGTTTATTTTATTTCCATAACTGCATCACACTTAACTGGGCAACAAAATTAATTTGCAAAAGAGGAAAGAGGAAGAAGAAGTAGAACTGCTATAAAAAGAGCGGATAAATTATGCTTGAAAAGATAACATTTTTTTCTGTAATTTTCTATTAATTTTTTGGAAATACGTGCAGATGAAAGTGTAGGAAAAAAGTGTTGATCAGTTTTCTTTGAAATGTATCAGAACAACATAATCTGATCTTTAAAATGCATTTTTTTTAGAATGTTTGCATTTTTAGAGCTCCTGTGGGGTTTTTAAAATGATGAATAAGTTTGCAAGTAAGAATTTTTATTTAAGTCAGTGAATGATGTCAACATGTGTATCATAAAGAAAGATTAGTAAAGTTGTGGAAGCAAAAGTAACAATGTGTAGCCCTCTTTTGTCAGAGTTTTTCAAAATGACAAAAATGAAATTAAATGTGAAGAAGTTTAGGGTTAATGAAGTTCCATTGCGAGCCTCATTTTTCACACCTTTATTTTTACACGTACACCTACCGTCACACACAAACATTTTTTGTGACCCGATCTGTTCTTCCATCTGCTTTTTATGAATTTGCAAGCGCACCAACAGGGGCCTTATTATCACCACAGAAAGATGATATGTGGAGGGCATTAGAGTTGCAAACATTTGCCTATTTGCACACATCTCGCACTTGTAGAGAAGCATTTGCATTTCTTGCCAGCCATGATGACTGGTTTTGTTCTCACTTTATGAGCATGTCATCATGTAAGCAAGTCATTCCGGAGAATCATACTGTTAAAGAAAATATCACAAATTTGCATTGCTTTGTTTGTGTTGTGTGAGTGTGGGCAGATTTTGAGAATAAGAGTGAATTACAATAAGATTTCAGTGTGTGGTCCATGGTTTCCAGTTGTGATGTTCATTGTTGCTTTAATTAATCATTAATATATTCCAGCGGTCAGAGAGGGTCATGTCCAACTCCTGCTTCTAACTCAGCCCCTTTGATGTGTTCACCAACTGTCGGCAATTTGTTGCCGGACTAAAACTGTGTGATGGGTTTATCTGAGCTGAAAGCAGCTGATTGCTGCAACTGGGAATGAAACTATGAGATTTGGAGAAGGCAGTGGACCAAAGGAGGGAAGCTGCAGGCTGTAAAACGGAAAGGGAAAAAAAAGCGTTGATGGGAAATTCAGAGTTGAGCGTTTGTTCCCTGATGTCTTCATCGCCAAGATTGACCTCATCTGCAAAATCACTTGTTAACATACAAAATTATGATTAGAACGGCTTTCAGTGCACATGTGCGTCTTATATGGAATTATTCTGCAAATAACTTAATTTTATTTTCCAATACACACAGGATCTTTTTGAATTGGAGTTTTAAATGATTTTTATTCCCCTGCGTATCTCTGCTGACAGTTTGCCTGCTCCACTATATATACAGTAAGACGTGGACTTCACCAATCTGTTACTTAAGGCCTAAAAATTTAACAGAATGTGAAGCTTGACATTTGTTTGGTGGTTTGGGGTAAATTGACCATTTAAAAGTTAGTTTGGACATAATCCCATGCAACCTATTACAGCTCTCCAACCCATTGAGCCTATTGCTCTGCCTGCTTCTATGTGTGCCCTGATGATCTAATTATGAACTGAGGAGATCTGAATCATGGGCAAATGCGCATCAATGCTGTCTTGGGAAAATGAAGCACTTAAACATACCGTTTCCTATTTTTTTTCTAATGAATGTGTTGAATCACTTCCCTGACCCCTTGGGCCTGAAATACTTATTAAAACTCAATGCAGTCACTTCAAAAACAGCATACCCAGGAGCCCATGAGCCAACACATAGGGTTTTGTAATTCCCAGTTTTTTTTCTGAAAATCCATGGTCTTTAATAAAGGCTGTCTTGGTGTGTGCAGACAGGAAGGATGTGAAGGAGACAGCTTCTGAGTGGCACAAGATTATTGAAATTCACCAGGAAAGTAAACTAATTTTCTCACCGGGTCAGAGGACTGGTTATGGTAATAAAAAGAGAAAGATGTCATTAGATTCAGCGGTGTTTGAACGGCTCTGCGGTGTAGGAGGAGGCAGAGGAGGAGGGAGGGAGGCATTGGGAAAAAGATGGAGACAATGGAGGTAAAACATGGAAAAAAAAGGTGAGCGTGTGCTGGTGTTTGTTTTTCAGTCTGCTTCTCTGCCACTGGCTCTGGCTCCTCCGAGTATAGTTATTCATGAGCCTGACCTACATGCGCCCGTGCTTGTGTGTGCACGTGTGAGTGAGTTTGTCAACCCGCGCTGGAGTAAGTGATAAGGTTCTGGTCCACGCACCAACATTCACCAGCCACTTTCACGGTCTGACCACCTAGTTTGATATTTCTTCTTACAATTCAGGGCAATCTCCAGATGAAAGTCTGAGCCAGGTTTATGCTTGCACACAGGAAGTTCAGTATCGCAGGGCCACAGAGCGCCCACTTACAACTGCCCATTCTCTTTATGCACTTTTTATCACACTTCTCCCAGATTTACATGTCAAAGAAAGAAACTGATAGATGTTACACTTTATATAGCAAAATATACCTGCATGGATGAATAGGACTGCCTCAAAAAGGGACACATTTAGATGGGGTGAAATGGGAGCTGTCTCCTAAGCAACAGCATGCAAGTCCATGCAAGAAAGCTGGAGGTTGAAACAGTAGATATTTTACCACTTGTGTCTTTTTGGTGTCTGTCTAGATCAGGGATAGGCAACTCCAGGCCTTGAGGGCAGCCGTGTCTGCATGATTTCCAGATATCCGAGCCCTACTCATGACTGACTACCTGGTTCAGGTGTGTCCAGCCAATTAGAACAAGCCAGAGCATAGTATGTTGGAAAACATGCAGGAATGCAGCACTCTATCCCTGGTCTAGTACGAGAGCTCAAAAAGAGTCTTGTTTTGAACATGAACAATGTCTGTGTGGTCAACTAACATCTCATTAAGACATTAGGAACGCCAAAGAGAACTGGCATGATGGAACGGCCATCTTGCGAGGTTAACTTTTCTTTCCTGGTAAACAAGGATCTTAAATGGACGATGTGACTGGGAAGATTAAAAAAAAATGAATCTGTTCTGAAACGGGCATCACTTTAGAGAACTTTAAACAGCTGTGGCTCCTGTGTTTGAGCATTTTGTTTGCTTATCTCAAAGTTGGAGGTTTGATCCGTGTGGCCTTCAGATGTCAAAGTTTCCAGAGCCACTTATCCCAAACTGCCTCAGCCTTCAGCTCTGTCTGAGGAGCTGTAACTGAAGACCATTTCACTTTTATCTTATTTTTGGGGCAATTTTTTACATCTCAACAGTTCCTGGTGAGTGAGACACCTGGTTTATAGTCATAATTTTTTGTCTTGGTGCAACAATTGAGCTTTTTTAATCATCTGAAATGGCAATCAGCTGCGAAATTGCACACTAAGCACTTGTTTAGATGAGCAGGGAGGGAGATAAGCAATCCACCCCAATACTACATTCGCATTGGCCATGTGTCGCAGGTTCAAGAACGCACTGAACACAGGTTTTTGAACACACTTTCAGCATACAGTGTTCAATCTGGACTGCCTCTACTCGATACTAGCGCATTGACCTATAGCTGGAAGAGGCTTGTTGTGAAATGTCAAAGTGGTGCAAATCTCTTGAATCTTTCTTCAGACTATTTTTTTCACAGCTCTATTTCGATAAATGAAAGACTTGGTGTCATAGAATTCTATCCGAGCTCAAACTGCAATTATTATTTCTCCTCTATGATCAATTTTCATTGGAGGTAAGAAGGAATGTTTTTTGCAAGATAAAATTGTACAATTTCTTCTTTTCCTCAGATCATCTGTACATGGCAGAGCCCCTTCCAGATGGGCTCACATATAATGTGAGCAGCAAGCTCTCCCTTACGGTGAGCTCCAATGACGACGACGTCCACATCACCTGCGCAGTCAACCACCCCTCTCTCGCCCCAGGGGACAAGAGAAGCGAGCAGACTCTGCGAGTGTTGTGTGAGTCTAATGGGGATTGGGTGTAACGTTGAGGGATGGGAACCTCAGCAGCTGTAGGAGGAGGAGACAAACATGGTTCAAAATTGCAAAGTAAAAGTTCAAATTAATTTGCTTATTTTCTTCTTTTTTCATTTTGCCCTAACCCTTCTCTTATTGCACACCATGAGAACATTTTCTACTCTTTTGGTTTGATCTCTGGTTCAGTCATTTCAATCTGTAATAATGAGCACACCGGAATTCCACCTACTCTGCAGGAGTTGAGTCAAAGTGGACAAGAAGAGCATGTTAGCGTCTAAAATGAAACCACTTACGGAGGAGCAGCCATGTGCAGAGTCTGTGCCAGTGCTGCCCCCCGTGGGCGACATTGTAGTACTGCAACACAGGGGAAAAAGCAACGTCTTTTGTACGATTATGTCATGGTGGGAGTCTGGAAGCTGATGACGCCTATTCAGATGGTAGCAGAAAGAGATGGAGATGAACAAGGTTTTCCTGAGCAGCTTGCATGTGCCTCACTGCTACAAGTGCAGCTTGATCTAAATGTTCTCAATGTGTTTTTTTCCTTTTGTGTGTTTGTCCTCCTCTTTCAGACTCTCCGATCATACAGATCCAGCCTGAGAAGGGGCTCCCAAGAGAGGGGGGGAAGTTCTCTCTTCAGTGTTTGACCAACGGCAACCCAGAGTAAGACAAATCCCCCCGCCGCCCGGTGCACAGCATGCAGAAAGACTTCTGAGCACACATACACCCACTGGCTTAATTTGCATTTGCAAGCGAACAATTACTAGGTAGTTTATTGACTTAGATGCAGCTAAACAAAAAAAATAAATAAGTAAAAATATTGCTTGAAAAGTATAATTCATGCAAAACAATTATGTGAGCATATAATGCCACTAAAAGATGTGTTCCAGCAGTTTACAACATAACTGAAGCTTTCTCTGAGTCAATTAGGGACATTAAGCATTTGCATGAGCAATTCTGCATTGAAAAATTTTCCGATTAAAGTAAATGCAGCACAGTGTTACTGTTACTGACTGATTTAAAGTCTGGGAAAGAGTCAGTAATGAAAGGCACTTTCACTTACTGAACTTTCATAGCAGCTGCGTTCTGTGTCAGGTTTTCTTTTATTCTGCGTTTTTTTGGGTAAAACACAGCAAGTCTACCAGCCATTTGAATTAGGTAGTTTTGTATGCACTTTGCAGAATGTGAGATGTTTACCTGCCATTAAGCCTCAAAAATGACAAGTTTTAGCAGGAAAAAATATTAATTTTGCACCCAAACAAAAACCGAATAATCAGGAAGATTATAACATTTTCGGCTCAGCGGGTTTAAAATTAGAAATGATTCATCCTGTCTGCAAGGGGCCAGGCCAGAGCATCGGTTTTCAATTCAGCTGAGCCAAAAGAGCATGACACCAAAGCAAGGTGCTGGTGATGGAATAAAAAGGAGGCTTGCTTCAAAAAGATGAAAAGTATAACCTAATCCAAGCAGGCAAATAACTAACTGAGCTGCCAGAAGCGGAATTCATCGAACAGGCAAAATATAAAAGGCAGAAATTTAGAAAGCAAAATGGGAGCCCTATGATGTGACTTCCCAACTAAATTCTATTTATTTCTATGAGGTAAAACAAGAGGACACATCAGGTGTTGGAGAAATAAGTATGTGCTGTAACAGAATGAGATCAACAGTAGTGTTACATATATTTAAAGATGCTTTTATCCAAACCAAGTGACGAATACAGACCAACACAGGAGGAACCTGCCTCACCGCAGCTGCTCTTCTGTGGTGACTTCTACAGGGCTCAAAATAACAGATAAAGGGAACATGCTATCATGACTGCACACAGTGCCTGGAAACAAAACATTATTCAGAAATAAAAACCTACTCCTTCCCGTTTGTGGCACAACTATATGCTTTGCAGTCAGATGAAGAAACTGAATTCTTCTGCAGACATTAAATGGCTATTAAGCATCTGAGAAATGACATATCAGTGAAAGAAGCTGTGATTACAACAGGAAATGTTGAGTTTCGCTGACCACCTGACCACCTCAGCTTAGATTCGTGGTAAATATTACCTGAGAGGAGAATCTGTGGGGACTCGAGATAAAAGATTTTTTTTTTTTGCAAGCTGTTGATGATGCAACATTCAGCCTGCCTGTTGAGCTGTTAGATTTTCAAGAGATTTCCTGGATTTGTCCTCATCAGAGAGTTCCTCTCATCAAGCCTCATGCTAATAACTGCGGCAAAGAAACACCTGAAAAGTAGAAATGTCAACTTTCAATTGTTTTGGCCACAGTCATGTAAGTTTTGAATATTAGAGACTCGATGCAATTTTTTGAAATGAATTTTAAATTAAAAAAAAAAAGAACACATTTAATAAACACATCCAGGTTGTCACCGATTTTAATTAACTTTCTTTTCTTATTCAAACAGAACACTTCTGGGAAGTGGCTTAAACAAGCAAGTAAAAATTATTTAGACAAGACAAAATATCTAGACAAAATAGTTAACTATTAGCTAGTAAAAATAGGTGATAATGTGAGAAAGTTTGGTGACTGTAGCATCAGGATCTTTAGAATCATTGAACATTTTTGATCAGATGTGATTCATGTCTGTAATAAAAAGACTTTCCTGCACAATCATCATTGTAGCATAATTATGATGATAAGCATTTTTGACTAGCTCATATGTAAACATTCATATATGGTTGGATATGGATATATATATATATAATTTATTTGTTACAAGGTTACCTTTTACCATTTTGCTGCAGCTTGTTTCAACATAAAGGCTCTGACAGGCCAGGCTGGCTGCTGCAGTCTTCAGGCTAATTGAAGCTTTCACCCAACTCGTGTAGAAGGTCTCCACAGATTTGAAAGCCACTTTAGGCCAGCAGACACTGAAGTGCAAACACCTATAAGCACTGGTAGATTTAATTACTGTAAAAGCGCTGAATTTCCCAGCAGGTGCACAAACACAAACAAATCCCTCCGAAATGGACATGCTCCCACATACACCTGCAGGCTGTTTGTGCAGGTTACAGTGGTTGAAAGTGTTCTCATACGTGCAGAAACACTTGTACGCAATCACACATTAACATGCTCAATTTCTGACAGCCTCCTACAAATATTTGCTTGTTCAAACATGACTGGCAAACAAACCAACAAAAAAAAAAGAAAACAAAACACCTGCCTCTACAAGCTCCGGTGTCTTCGTTGATTGGATGTCGACACAGTTTCACACACAGACAATGTACCCCCACCTGCCTTTTAAATCCTGCCCACACAAAAATCCACTCTTTTTCCGTCCTCTCTGCATTATAGATGAACCTCCATCGATCCCCTCTCTCACCCTCCCTCCAGCCTCCAACCATTGCTCCGTCATCGAGTGTCTCTCTGCAGCCCTGTCACTCACACTTCACTCATTGCTCCCCATCTTGTCAAGATTCTTCCCTGCCCTCCTTCTTCTCTCTGTCCTTTCCTATAACTCTCCTCCACTTCTTTTGGACCTTTTCACCCTGAACTTGCCATCACTCCATTTTCACCGAGCTCTCTTGCCCTGTCATCCCCTCCCTCCTCTTTTACTCCCGCATCCCCTGTCAGCTCGTCACCCTTGAGGTTCAGAAGAAGACTAGCTTGCGGTGCTTGACTGACAGGCCACACTCCCGGGGATGGGGAGGCAGCTGTCATTACATGTACAAGTTTATAAATTAAAAACACATGGAAAAAAAAAAAAACGGGCTGAAGTCTGGGGAGGAGGAGGAGGAGGATGCACTTTGGTGTTAAACTCATCATGCTTTAAATCAGAAATAGACTTGTTCGAGATTTTTATCAGAAAAGTCTCAGAGTTCCATTCAAACAAAAAATCAAATAAAGTAGAGATGTAACGATTCTTTTGAACTATTTGATTCGTGTCACAATTTGCTGATCCAATTTATAGTCAATATTGGTTCATTTTGAACAATCTGATGCACTGATCTAAAATAGATCCAGGACATATTTAGCCAAAAATTCAACCAGTGTGACTCAGAGTTAAATACCTGGTACTGAACAGTGCAGGTGAACTTTTCCAGATTCCTTGTATTTCCTGCAACATTAATAAGTGTAACTTAAATGTGTAAACAAACAAACAAGTAAACAAGAATTATTGACAAATACATTCCCATTTTAGTTTGATAAAGTTCACCTCACTATTGTTTTTTTCCGCATCAAAATCATCCAAAGGGAACATTATTAGAACAGTCTACAACACTGTATGGTCACATGTCATTGCTAAATTCAAAGTGTTTCCACACATTGGACTGTATTGATGGTTGATCATTTTTTGCTGCATCACATGTGAGTTGTCCACTGTGATGATACTTGGTCATTTTTACATTATAGTAAAATAAACCTACCTATCTAAATAGTATTTTCCAGGATCGATTATTATCGTTTCATTTCATGACAGTATTTGGCCCTGGTTTAACAACTTGCCTCAGACACATTGATCTGGTTGGATTGTAATAATAAAAAACAATTAATCAATGAGATTGATGAATTGTTACATCCCTTAAAAAAGTCAAAGTTTCTCGATGAAACCAGAGAGAGGATGGAAATAGATTTGTATAAAAAGGAAAAGAAGAAGTGAAGAAAAAAACAAGCCAACAAAAAAGGGAGAGGCAGCATGAAGCGAAGGGATGTGTGGGTGGAGGGGAGACGGTGACAAGCAACAAATGGCCAAGACAGGCAGGGCGAGCACAAACAAGGGGAAGCCTGTGTGTGTGTGTGTGTGTGTGTGTGTGTGTGTGCACCACGCCTGTGGATGAGCGAGCGTCCAATCAAATCAGATACAGGTCGCCCTTACAGCTGTCAGTCAAAACCCAATCACTGCGATAACCCCCCCCCCCATACACACACACACACACACCCATCCACTCAGCCCCCTTTCTCCCGCTGTCAAGCTGCCCTCCCCAATCAAACTCAATGAATGTCACCCTCCATTCCCGGATACACATTTTTATTTTCCGCGCCGTGTCATGGTGTCAGGTTCAAAAGAAAAGCTGGGCGTATCAAAGTCTCTGTGTTTCCCTGATTCTCAGCAGCAAGAAGATGAAAAGGAACATTTCCTATAACATGTTCTGCCTATTTAGGAGGCCTAACCAGGGAGCCCCCCATACAGTAGATTCTGCTGCTCTTCTTTCAGTGGTTTAATAAGTTAAACCCTCCATGCTGTTCATTTATCCAACTGAAAGCCTGATTGGCCTGAATAAGTTGCAAACCTATGCAAGGTTCTGATCAGCTTTAGAAAACAGCAGGGGTTTTATAACAGGATTACAGTAAGCTGTTACTTTTTAAAAGATAAGTTCACCATTGCTTTATGTTGCCATCAACAACTATCTTCGCCAGCAAAGCTGCTATTTGTTGGTGTTGAAAATATCTTCCCTTGAGAGGCAGCGTGGTTCCCCTGAGATCATGACCACCAAGTAATCCGTCTCTCCACGCTCCGAGGTGTCTGTGTATTTCAACCCAGTTATGGGAGCAAAAATTGCATTTTTTTAAATTATATTTCCCCAAACCAATCGGCGCAGAATCACATTAAACCATCTGAGGATAAATATAAAGGAAAGATATATTTGTCAGCTGAACGTGGTGTCTTTGCCATCGCAGTGATACCAGTGAAAGGCGTCGTTTTATGTGAAAGCATATTTTGACAACATTATCATGCAGTTTTGATGCTGGTATCAAATCAAACTCTGAGTGGAAGAGATAAAGTCACAAGAGACTGGAACTGTGAGAAGAAAAACTTAGTGACAAAGAGCTGCGTGGTCTCTGAGACGACGGACCGCTCATTGTTGATTCCAGAAAGTCTTGTGACATTTTCCTCTGGCTGGACTGCCTTTCTGGAACTGTTGTTTTCAACAAAACAGCATCGAACAGCTGTGGGATTTATGCTTGGCAACGTCTGAACTGTGAAGTGGAGCAACGCAAAGGCTCTTATTAGAAAAAAATCAGTTACAAAATTCCAGCAGGTTTTATTCCATTGGTAGGAGAGGTTTATGGTTTAAACTTTTTACACTTGAATAACCCAAAAATAGGAAAAGAAGACTAATCCACAGAAGAAATTCCCTATGAAGTAGCAATGATATTTGTGCATGAAGCGAGTCGATTTTTTTACTTAACAAGATCTTCATTCAAATCCCTCACTTCTAGATCCTAGTTATTAATGTGACAAAAAAAATCTAAACTGTTCAGATTTTGAGTAAAGCTTAGAAAGGCTTAGAACAAGAATAAGGTAAAATGACTCTAAAATATCTTGAATATAAAAAAACTAGGATTTAAATCTTAAACATGGGTTAGAAAATCATATATAGCCATTTGAAGGCAGTCTGAGACTTTTTCTTCAGTTTTTTGAGAGTTTTAGGTGCTTGAGCTGGGACATAGATATCTTTAAGTTTGTTGCATGTTGAAAAGTATATGTGATTAAAATGGAACTGTGCAGCTGTTTATAATGATCTGTCAAAAATGCTTGACCTGCTGCAGAGATACGTAAAGATGTGCTTTTACCCAACTGTTATTCCAGAAAGAAAAATGTCTGTTTAGCCACTAAATTCTCCCTTTTCCTAACTCAGACTTTCTCCACTGTGTGCTTGGTGTTTGTCAGCGACAAAGCTTTTTTTTTCTTGTTGAAAAAAACTGCCTGAACTCAACATGCTGCAACAAAACATAAGTGTCCGAAGAAAATTGTAAGCCAAAGTAAAAAAGCTGAAAGCCTGCACAACAACAGAGGAGTTGAGTGATTAAACAGCTCATCCATTGTTGGGGTAAGAAGAGCAATAGGTGCAGCATCAAGTGAGTCCGTGTTTCTAAAGACACAGGAAATGCTCCAAAGACTTTAGTGACAGAATGAAACAATAATTCTCTGCTTTACTGCTGGACAAATTATGCGCATATGTTTTATCTTCAAACAAATCATTACTTGTGGATGATGTTTACTGATGCGCAATTGTGAAATGAAAAATGTTCACCTCAAAAGATCTTGCAGCACAAAATGACACACTAATTTTCATCATGCATTAAGGGAACTGTCATTGCATTCTGATTATTCTGCTTCAGCTACCTGCCGTATAACAGAGAGTGACTTTTACACATTATGTTAAACAACTGAGCACCAGCTAATGCCGGGAAATGGGAAGTTAATTGTTCAGTTAATGGCATATATCTTACATGTGAAAGTGGCTTTATAATAAAGCGGGTGACATTTTACTACAGGTAACCAGACCATGCAGAAAGACCCAAGGAAGACTTGAAGCACTTAACCGTGGAAAAATCGTTTTCATACACCCAAGGACACCTCAGTAAACTAATGAGCTCCTCCTCAGCTGTCAAAAGTCTTCTAGAAAACTGGAAAGAAACTTTGGGATGGACCCTTTCATTGTTTTTGAACAGCAGAAGTCAAAAAAGTATATGTTTGTAATCAACTCCCAGAGCTTGTCCAGCAGCAACAACAGTCTGATATAATCTATGATTTAGATAGAATTTGCTAACAGCTAGTTCACCTAGTCCTAAATCCAAAAGTTGCACTAGTAAATTTAGTATTTTTTTCTATATTTCAAGGAGCAATTAATCAGTTGAAGACATTCAAGTCCATCCTGGATTCAGACCCCCTGCCTGTGTAATTACTGTACAGCGCTTGAGGACTGCTACATTTACATAATTGATTCTTTTATCATGGCACGTCCTGCTATCTCTCTCATATGCAATCTGTTATGCAGAATGGATCTAACACTGGCAGACTTGAAATGTTCATTCCATCTATTCATTTTTATCTAGTTGCTTCCTCTATCACAGGGTTCCACCCCTCTTTCCTTCTTTCCTTTTTTAAAAATGTTCTTTACTGTTTTTCTCTCAGTTCACATTTGTTGCATTTATCTTTTCTTTCTCTTTATCGTTTCCCTTCTAAAATGCAAAAACTGAATCTCTAGAAAGTAAAAAGACCTTTGTTTAAAGGAAAAGTGTGTCGTTTTCTGTCTTGCAAGAGAAATCTTATTAAGAAAAATAATCTTTGTTTTACTGAATACTTTTTTTTCCTGAAGTAGGAATTCTTGGTAAAACCTTTTTTCCTACCCCACTGGCACATTTTGTGGTAGGGATGTAACAATTCATTTTACCAACAATTTGATTCATATCATAATCTGTGGCTGCTGATCCAATTCATAGTCAATATTGGTTAGTATTGAACAATTCAGTTCACTGATCTAAAATGGATCCAGCACATCTTTGGCCAAAAGTTCAAAAAGTGTGACATAAAGTTGTGACATAAAAATGTGAGATAAATATCTGGTACTGACCAGTGCAGGTGGACTTTTCCAGATTCTTAGTATTTCATGAAAGATAATTAAGTATAAATTATGTGTACAAACAAACAAGTAAACAATAATTAATGCCAAATTCATTCCCATTTTAGTTTGATAAAGTTCCGTCCTCTGTTGTTTTTTTACATCAAAATCATCCAAAGGAAACATTATTAGAACATTCTATCACACTGTATGGTCACGTCATTGCTAAATTCAAAGTGTTTCCACACATTGGACTGTATTGATGGTTGATCATTTTTTGCTGCATCACGAGTGTTGTCCGCTGTGATGGACTTTGTCATTTTTACATTATAGCAAATAAACCTACTGTGTCTCAATCCAAATGGTATTTTCCAAAATCGATTTCCATCAATTTATTTGATTTTGAAACAATTTTCTAATAGTTTAGGTTATTGACTAACAACTTACCTCAGTTCAACAGAAATTGATTAATCAATTAAGTCGATCAATTGTTAGGTTTTGCTTATTTAAAGACACTTTTCAAATGTAAGAATCTTTGAGTAATATCTAGAGTTCCTGTTTTTGCAATGTAGCACCAGTCAGATTTTCTTCCTCCTTTTTCCACTGGAAACTTCAACAAACACACTTTCAGACTTTTAAATCATCTTTTTCCCTCTCCCTCTTCTCTCAGGCCTGCTAACTTCATCTGGGAAAGAAAAGATGGTGAGCTCCCTTCTATGGCCAAACCTGATGGAGCCGTTTTGTACTTCTCCATGCTCAATAAAACAGACAATGGCATCTACGTCTGCCACGCTGACAATGGCATTGGGAAAAGCAGCGGGGAGTACATGCTTCAGGTGCAAGGTAAGAGACGAAGGAAGAGAAATTAAAACAAAAGAAGGAGATGCAGCAGGGAGACAAATACAGAGACAGGGCTTTTTTATGTTTCTTCATCACTTTTTATTTCTTCTGTCGTTTCTTGTGGCTTTGTTTGCACTTCCATCTTTTTTCTTTTCTGATTTTCTTTTGTTTCTTTCCTTCTGCTTTTGTTTTTTTTCCTCATCCAACTGCACTGTCATAACTGCTTTTGCAAATTCTGGCGCCTCTTTTCCTCTGCTTTATGTGCCCTGTTCGACCAATCCGTGGCCATTTTCTGTGCTTTGCTTTGCCCACATTGCTACCTGGTCTGCCTTATTGTCCTTCTCCTCCAAAGATCTTTCCAAATCAGACTCCCCAGACACCACCCCGCCCCTGATCGGTTCTCCAGATTCTTCATCCTTCTTACACTTACTGCCATCATCTTCCACTCCTGACGTTTTTTTTGGTTCGGGCTCTGAATCCACTGACTTCCCGCTCTCTTCTTCATCCACCACCACCCCCCCGTCAACCACTGTCATTTCAACCACCACATCCTTCTCCGTCACCACCCTCCTCTCCAATGCCCTCTTCCCTGACATGCCGCTTTCTCCTGAATCTTCCTCATCCTCCCCCAAACCTGTCCCTTCTTCTGCGAGCATCCCTCCCCTCAATACCACTCCCTCCTTCTCCTCCTCCACATCCCCAGTTTCCGTCCGGCTTGATGGATTTAACACTTTCACAGGTAAAACCAGCCGCACACTTACACAAACATACACCACGATCAGTAATGGAGTGGAAAGAGAAAAACCATTAAAGTTACAGCTTTTTTTATTTTCTCCTTCAATACACAGATTGTGTAGCTGTCACAAATAGTCGGGAGTTTGTTTTTTTTTCGCTTACACATCTGCAAACAAACAAACACACACACCCCCACACTCACAAAGCCTGTGTAAAACTGAAGAAATTATGTGGATTCACTGCTGTTTCATGTTTTTTTGTCTTGTTTTCCTCTTCCCTTTCTACTGAAACCCAAACCTCCAACCCCTATACTCATTTTCTTTTCCAACAACCTCCTGTTCATCCATCCATCCATCCCCTCCGCCCATCCCCTGCGTCCATACAAACATTCAACAATTCATCTACTCATCCACTTCAGAAGATGGTGCAGACAACATCGCAGGTATAACTTTTCCACCAGTCACCCGTCTCTGTGACTTTTTGTCCACCTGTCTGTGCGTTTGTCTGTCTCTTATCTGTCTGACATGCGAGGAAAGTAGAATAGTCTGGGGGCCCTTTGAGTTCCTGAGCAGCAGGATGAATATTTCATCCTGCCGCCCACACAACACATGCAAACAGAAGCACATATCCTCAGACGCCACGCACGCACCTCCAGCTTTTACTCACAGACAGGCAGGCTGGTGTGACCCCGTAAGTGGTAGAAGTAATTTACAGAGTTCTTTATTTCCTGTGTGTCTTTGTGTGTGTCTCATTGTGCTGGGCAGGGGAGGGGTCAGGACTGGCAGTGTTCCTGGGTCTTGTCTGCTTTCTTTTGATGCTGACAGGAGGATTTATATGCTCATTCCCATTCTCGCCCCGTCAGCATGCCCCTGTCACCTCCACACTGGCCAGCAAGACTGTGTTTTGAACTTTTTGTGTGCGTTTGTGTGTGTCTTTCAGCGTGCTCAGAGCCCCCATCCCCTCATCACACGCTGTTCCCTCGTTCCCTGTCTTTGGTCAGCCATTGTTAGGCTTCGTCACTTCTCTAAGTGGCAGAAGTAATATTTAGTCAGACAAAATTGGCCATTCTCTACATCATCTGGCATCCCAGCTGGTTGGAATGTGTTACTTCCATCGTTTGTTTCAGTTTTGTGTACATCTGTTGTTGCGCCGTTGAGTGTCTTTGCTGTAATCTGATTGGGTGCACAGGCAAGCAGTTTCTTCCAGTTTGATCCTCACCCCCATTGATCTGAACCATTGTAAAACAAGCCAAATAGAAAGCAGTCTTTTCCACTGCCTTCTGTATCAGTCATCAGTTTTCTTTAAGGCTCTGAATCTTTGTGTGTTAGAAGGAGTTCTGTGTAGCTTTTTTATTGACTTTTAGACTTTATTGATGCCTGAAAAGACAACAAAAATGCTGCATCAAATGAAGTTAGAAAGAAATACTATAATTAGGATTATGACAAGGACAATGTTAGGAAAACTGCAGACATGAAAAATATTGTTTTAATTTAAAGAATCCTGGTTTTTTTTATCTTTACATTATGTGTTTTTTTATTTTATCCAAATATCTTGAAAAACAAGACGGAAGATTTCTATCACGAGAAAAGTAAATATCAAAAATACCAGCTGAAACTGGAAGAATGCTTGCCTTTTTTTAAATATTATTTTGTACTTCTAATTGTTTTTCTTCATTTACATACTGAGTAAACAGGTTTGATCATGTATAGATATTTATATATATATTAGTGCTGTCATGCGATTCATTTTTGTACAAATAATTATCTAATTTATCTATTTTTAATCAAACTTAATAATTGCTGTGAAAAGCCTCATTTGGAGATATTTTTATTGAAATTTGGAACATTTTGGCACATTAAAAGATCCAAAAACAATTTTAAATATGGGTTTATGTAGTTTTCTTATTAAAAACAGACTCCCAACCTTTACTTTTAGCCCACCAAGGGATCATTTTTTTCAATTTCCAACATTTAAGAAGAAGAAAAAACGCAAGAAGAAAGCATCAGGTCCAGAGTGAATTTAACACATCAAAAAGTAGGAACACTCAAACAGCTCAGTTTGATGTCATTGCATTTCTTGCAGAGGATTCCCAAAGAAGCGAGCATGCATAAATGAAGGAGAGCATTGTTGATGACATCTGTAAATGCTTTTAATTAGTATGGCTCATCATCACTGTACAACACATGTTATTTGTCTGTCACAATGGTTGGGTAAACAAATGACAAGAAGCTTGTGAGCGCTGCACAAAAATCAGGCAGTTACCGGATCTGGCAAAGATGTCAACAATGACATCTAAATGACTAAAGTGTGTATAAAAGGAGAGTTATCTTCTATATTTGTTTCTTAAAAAGTAAAATTAAATCAAAAGTTCACCTGTAACAGAAAGAAGGCAGCAATATTAATGTTAAAATAACCTTTTTTGATACTTTTGCTACTATTGGCTCAATTTTTTTATTTTTATTTTTTTTCCTGATTCAGTATATATAAACACAGACTTATGTTTATCTTAAGGTGTAGATTTAAGGATGTCAAAAGCCCAAAAAAAATTGTAGACAAAAGAAAGATATGAAATGTTCATTTCAGGCATTTTAGATTTGTTGGATTTAAAAATGAATTATTTATTTAGAAATGTGGTCTTTTCTCTTTATGTTTTTTTCAATGGATTGCAAAATGTTGGAACTGAGAGTAACTGAGAATTAAGGACACACATTTACCTTTGAAATGCTGTAACTGTGAAATAAAAGTACAGATAAAGTCAATTTATTAAAACTGTTCAAATTAAATAATCAAACCATGTTAATAAAGTGAAATAAGACTTTAGATTGGTCTAAGCAGTTCCCTAATGCTGTATATTAGTAGATTATACTACATTGAAGTTAGCATCAATTTACAATGTATGCTCAGTCGGACATACACTAACTGGTCATTTTATTAGGTCCACCTAGCTAGTGCCAGGTTGGACCTTTTTGCCTTCAGAACTGCCTTAATCATTGGTGGCATAGATTCAAGCAAGGTACTGGAAACATTCCTCAGAGTTTGGTCCATATCGACATGACAACATCACACAGTTGCTGCAGATCTGAAGATCCATGATGCCAATCTCCATCACATCCCAAAGGTGATCTATTGGGTTAAGATCTGGTGACTGTGGAGACCATTTGAGTTCAGTGAGCTCATTATCACGTTCAAGAAACCAGTCTGAGATGATTCTATCTTTATGATATGGTGCCTTATCCTGCTGGAAGTAACATCAGAAGAAGGTACACTGTGGTCATGAAGGGATGGACATGGACATGCTGAATTGGTACTAAGAGGCCCAAACTGTGCCAAGAAAATATCCCCCACACCATTACACCACCACCAGCCAGATACAAGGCAGAATGGATCCATGCTTTCATGTTGTTGATGCCAAATTCTGACCCTACCATCTGAATGTTGCAGCAGAAATGCAGACTAGACAACAGTTTTTCCAATCTTCTATTGTTCAGTTTTAGTGATCCTGTGTGAACTGTAGCCTCAATTTCTTGTTTATAGCTGACAGAAACATTAGCATTAATAGCATTAAGCCATTAAGGAACAGTTGGACAGGTGTGAAAGAGAAGGTGCCCAGTGAGTGTATGTCTACTGCACAGACAGCATACTGGATATGTCATCTAAAAACAGCCACATCGACGTATTATTAACAACAAGACAAAAAAAAGGAGACAAGGCTGCTCTGAATGTGGGAGCTTGGTGCTGTTGATTCAACTTTCAATTTTTCAAAACAGAACGCTTTGAAATTCATGGAGGAACACCAAATCGGCCAAAGAAAAAGACAAAAATGACCGCTGTAGGGGCAAAAACTTCCTCTGACACAGACAGCATTAGTGTTCCTTCTGTGGGACTCGCTCTGCAACCTGTGCAACCCTGCTGCAAGTCAGACAAAAACCGTTTTCAGTAGAGGGTGATGAAATGACCTCCTTTATTTCGCCTGTTTGTTTCTCTTCTTCTGCATCCCTTTCTTTTCCTTCTGAAGAGTTGCTGCTGGAAATCTTGTACACTACCCTTGACTCTTCTGCACTTTTCTTTGTGCCTCGTCTCTGTCACTCTCTCTTCTTCTCCTTTTCTTTCTTAATGTTTCTCTGGCCTTTCATCACCCAGCTTCCATTTCCATCAATGCTCATCTACCACCCTTTCTTGTTTTATACTGTTAATCATTGTTTCTTTTCTCATTTTTATTTATTTGATGTTTTTCTTCATCGATTTTATTATTGGTCATTTTTCTCTTCTCCTCCACTCCCTTTCCCTCTTCATGTGTTATGGCTTGTACTCTCCTCTCTATGATCCTGACCTGTCCTCTCTCTGCCTTCCTTCTTCTGAAGACCCCACAGCCATGTCAACATCCTCGGGAGTGGACCACGCTGTGATCGGAGGGGTGGTGGCTGTTATAGTCTTCATCCTGCTTTGCCTGCTCATTGTCTTTGGCAGATACCTCATCAGACACAAAGGTAGACTGCTCGAATAAATAAGCACGCACACATGAAGATGCAGAGACACATCACTGCTTGTTGGAGAAAACCAAGAATGAATGAAACTGTACCTCATGAAAGAGCAAAAACAGAGACACATTAATGACAAACTGCAAGCATTTTTCTTAAGAACTAGTCTTCTTTATCATCTGTTATTAAATTTTGGTTCCATGAACATCTAGATTTCCCAGCGCATGCCTCTAACAGCAGCACACTTGTGAAGTTGGGTGGCCAAATGCAGGATTTTGATCCATATAATTGAATCTTAAGAGCTTCCTTTCAAGAAAGATGATTAACTTACTGACTTGCTAATGTAACTTTATCACTTGTGTCTTACTCAGGTTTCAAAGTGTACATTTTTCGAAACAAAAAAGCAACCATCAATCTAATCCATGCATTCAGAGCTAATGGAAGGAAGCTTAGAGTAGCATTTCACTGCCTAGATGGGACAGTTGATAAAAATTTGTATTCAATTTATCTACATTTTATTGTCGTTGCAGATCTTTACACTTGATGCATCTAAAAGAACTTTCAGAAGTGCATTACCAGAGAAAAATTCTTAAGCTAGTCGCTAATAAAACTCTATGTTTATATTTTAGAATAAAATTTATGGGATTTTATTTCTTGTAAATTAGTTTACAAAATTATTCAACATGTTTTAAAAGATGGAAATGGTTCTTTTCAGTCAAATTGTGTCAGTGACTGATGCAGCAACACGTTGTTGATCAAATTTCTAAATTACAAAAAAAACGCGTCTTCATTACATGTGTCAAACTGAAGTCCTCACAAGCAGGTCGGTCTCCTGTTCGTTTTCCAACTAAATCTGTCCTCACAGCATCTTATTGACACACCCCATCCAGGCGATGGTACCTGAGGACCACAGTTTGACACTCCAGGTTGAATTTCACTGGTTTAAAATAACAAAAATACATATTTTCCACACAAAAAAACAAACTATGCTAGCATATGAAAAATAAATATATATTTATATATTAATTAAGTAAATAAAATGTTTATATAAAACACTGACACTAATAAGAAGTAACTGAGATGTGAATCGACATTAAAACCCTATAATTTTTTTGACCTCATTTTAAAAAGTTATCTTAAGTGATTTAATTTCTTATGGATTGTTGTGGCTTGTGTAGAATCACTCAAAAGGCCCTTTCACCTTTACAGTTGTTTGAGTGCTGCTGCTCCTCTTTGAACAGGAACCAGCACAGACAAGGATGTTACCCCAATCCTTCTCTCTATGCACAGAGTTCCTGTTTGTTTTAAAATTCTTTTGAAAATGTTTGTTTTTTAAACACAGGATGGGCTGGCCTCACATTAAACATCTGCCTTCCATCACATTTACACAGCAGTCAGATGAAATAAAGGATCAGCTGCAGCTTGTGGGATCTGAAATGAATTCTGGAGCCAGGAGAGGCCGGGTTTTTGTTTTTTTACTGTGAGGACATTAAAAACAGCTCTCACACTTTAAACCACAAGATCTTCGCTTAATAACCTGCTTTTATGATTTTGAACAGCTGGACAGTGATGTGATGGTTAGCACTCCCACCTCACAGCTAGAAGGTCCTGGTTCAAATCGCAGCAGGGTCTTTTCTGTGTGTACTTTGCATGTTCTCCTCATGCATGTGTGTGTGTTTTCTCCCGACACTTGGGTTTCCTCCTCTGAAAACATACTTCCAAGGTTGATTGATTACTTTTAAATTGTCCTTTAGTTGGGAACAAGAGTGTGGCCCTTTGATGAGTGGGCGAACTGTCCAGGGTGAATCTCACCTTTGCCCTGCTGTAGCTGGGATAGGCTCCAGCAACCCACTGATCCTGCACAGAAGCAGGAATAGGGGATGGATGGATGTTTTTGGTTGATCTGCTCCTCTGATTTGCTTCATCTACTTTGTTAAAGCTCCACTTTGATCATCTGTTGATCAGTGGTCTTTTAAATATGATTATGCCATTTTAACCAAAATCGAAAACTGTTGTCGAAGAGTAAACCTCCCTCATTTCCCGTCATCCCTTTGTTTGCACTCTCTTCAGATAGAAAACATCCTCTTGTAACCCCAACCTAACATTACCGAAGTAACAAAAATGTTAAGCAATATCAGAGCTATCCAGCTGTAAGGTTTTGGGCTAGATTCCGGCTCAGATGGGGAAAACAAAGACGTGCATGTATCTATTTGTCTGCAAGTGGATGCATCAAGACGGAGCAGAGCAGGAGCCATGACCTGCTGACTGTAGCACCTACATCACTGCTACAGGCTTTTTCAAAAAGCATTTTTTTTGTCTGCTACTGATTCAAAACAGTTTGAATAAAGAATTACTTATAAATGCAGTTTTAAGCTTAATTTTCTTTATATATGTCCTCCATCATCCGAAATATTCCACAAGATCATGTTAAAAATGCCAAAAGCACAATTTTCCTTAGAGTGGGTGATAAAAGTGCTAAAATTATTTTTTTAGTAACAGAATTGAATTTTTTTGCTTAAAATTGAATTTTTCTGGCCCCAAAGATGCTAAGAGGATTTTTTATCTATGAACTTAAAAACAATAAGTGTCCTGTAGAAATGTTACAACATCCTGCATCACATGTAGCCTCTTTCCCATAAGGCTGTCAGAGCCAGCAGGCTTTAACACTTCCAGAGCTTTCCTTTAATGCATCAACTCCCTTTTCTGTCTGTCTTGCTCACTGGTGCTCTTCGTTAATCTTGTGCCACAGGGACGTATCTGACCCACGAAGCTAAGGGCTCGGACGATGCCCCTGACGCTGATACGGCTATCATCAACGCAGAGGGAGGCAACTCCGGAGCGGACGACAAGAAGGAGTACTTCATCTAGGACAGGAAAGGACAGAAAGGGGACAGAAAAGAAAAGATGAGAAAATGCTGGAGCAGCAGAGAAGGGTGGAGTGAAGGAAAGAAACAAACCTCTATTTGTTTTTTCTTCCGTTCTTCGCTCTGTCGGAGGGATGGTGGGAGGGGAGGGATGGGAAGGAACTGTGGGTGGGATAAAGAGATGAGCTTCAACTACCCTCTTTGGTTTGATACAGGGAAGACAGAATTTGCACCGACATTCGGATGAACTGAATTTGCCCACTAAAGCGCGCACACACACACACACACACACACACACACACACACACACACAGACAAGTCAAATTTTGAAAAGTTTTGACACAGACTTGAATGCTTGTAGACGCTCAGATGAACAAACCCAAGCTTTCTACTAACTTGATTTTGACTCATTAACACATCGTCACACAAGCGTCCTTCTCTTACATGGTGCAAAAACAGAAATTGTAAGTCACATTCCGAACATTTCCTCAAAATCTTTCCTTTCTTCAGCCTCCACACCTTGTTTTCCTTCACATTTCAACCAAACCTGATTCCCATCTAAACTAAAATTTTGACTGACAAACAAAATTTCTTACCTTTCATATTTGATTTTTACCACTAAACCCAGGTACAAGGATTTTTCTTCTCTTAAAAAATTCCAATACTCCTGCAAAAATAGCATTCCCACCTTGTGCAGCCAAGCCAAGGCTCTCCAATAAACATATGAATATATACTTTTATATATATATATATATAAATATAAATAAATATATATATATATATATATATATATATAATACATAGAACTATATAGCATTCTTTTTACTTGACAGAAAATGTTTGGTGTGCTGTAAATACACACTGTCTCTCTCTTTCCTCTTTCATTCATTCTGTTACTGACAGCAGTAGCGTATATACTCTAAAAAAGCCTGCCTGTTTTTATGACATGCGTGGAAATGCAGAGTTGAAAATATCAATATCTGGGGGGAAAAATGTAAAAATAACAACTATGATGTTGCAATGAAAACTAACCTTATCTGCAAATATTTGTAATGAATGAAGGATGTTTTCTTTCGAGTTTGATTTGCCCTTTTTTTTTTTTGTTGTTTTGGGAGATTTTTTTCTTCTCTCTGCAGCGTCTCTGTGTTACTGTCAGTGTAAACGGTTTACAGTGTCTGATGGTTTTTCTGTCACAAAGTCCATAAACCTGATTTCTAATTTGTGTGTTGATTGTGTGGGGCTTGATCCTGTGTGTGGCGTTGAATTTCTCCGTCAGACCTGTCAAGCATTAAACTGTAGCAGGAGCTCAAAGGACAGAAGCTCTGAAAGGCGTCCAAATCTTTTCATAGAGTTTTGCTTCTACTTTGCTCTTCTGGATCTAACTTTCACCTTCACCATTTTTCTGCCCGGCAACAGACTACTGTTCTTGGCCGCTTGGCGCTAAATTCACTGAGTAGTGACATCATAGGCGTCCTCTACAAAGCTGCTGCTTTAGGAGAGGAAATGTTTTTGGATTTTTGCGCTCAAGGTCAGACAGGACTGCCCATGTGAATTCTACCAAACATTGTAGGATCAAAACAAAATGAAAGTGTAGCTATAAAACTCATTCACCAGCTTAACAAAAGATTTGCTTAAAAAAATGTTTTCTCAGAGTCGGGAGCATGCCTTTTCAGTGCGATCTCCACTTCCCCTGGTTGCTGGAATTGATTGCAATCTAACTAAGAGGTACTGGATGGTGGACTGTGCACGTGCCAAAGTTTGGTTTGGCAGGCATTGTTCCCAGTCTGGGCTGAGCTAGCTGAAGAAATTCATTTAGGAGCCTAAATGCCCTCTTCTCTTCTCTGCTTTACGTCCGCCTGTTTTCATAGTTTAATCAATCAACCCGTCTGCGTCCCCATCCACCTTCACCTTTTTTCCTCCTCTCCTCTGCATCACCATCTCCGAATCGATGTCGACTCTCCTCACCCATCTTTGTTTATTTAGGATTTAGCATCTCTGGATGTTAGCTGATGGAGGAAAGGAGTCCCTTCACCTCTGTCAGTCGGGAGTGCTGTCTGTGATCATTTTTCGTGTCATCTTTTCCAACTGATCAGGGATTCAGCTTGTTTCCCCACATTGTCCTTAACTGCTACCTGCTGCTTTGAAAACAGGTAGCGCAGCTAGAAAGCTTCTCGTCTGGTGATTCTGCTAAGGGATCTGAGGTCGGGTCAGCTGCTTTCCTGTTGATTTAGACCCATACCCACAAGCTGCTGCCTGGATTAAGTAATGGCTCATTCCCTGCTAAAGATGATGTAAACAGTGTTTACGTTCTATCAGGGTGTTTTTGAGGCGTCACGTCCATCTCCTCCAGCTTCTCCTGCAGGTCCATGTTGGCTCAACATGCATGAAAAACTTCATGCACTTTCAAGAGAGGCTGCTTCCTCAACAGGATGCAGAGGTGGTGAGATTTGATGATTTTTATTGGACATTTTTAGTGAACTAGAAATCACAGCACTGTTTATGCCACCCTTCAGCATTTTCTTCGTCTGATGTCTGCAAACCAGAGAACAGGCTTTGTCTCACTTCAGAGATGTTAGCCATGAAATGTATTTAGCCTCAGTCTAACTTCTCTGTGAATGAAGAATGGAGTACCTGCCTCATCCTCAACAAAAGTGTTGTCTAATAAAAGCTGATGGACCTGTGGTTGCCTGTGATTTCTCGTCCTGTCCTTTGTCTTATTTGATGTGCTAGCATGTAGCTTGCATGAGAAGGGTTTGAAACCGTACTGTAGATATTTCTGGAGATAAGAAGCTTCTCCCCTGAGACAAGAGCGGCGGTCTGCCCAGCAGACCTCCCAGCCGTCCTCTGATCTGCAAACATTAGCCGTGCCCCAGTTTAATCCAGCTGCACCTCCTCAAAAGTTCAGTCCTCCCCAAACAACCTCCAAGGCAAATAACCAAAATTGACTCCTTTGATTTTTTTTCCCCTCTGCAAACATGAAAGCCGCATTGGTTGGTGGTTGAGCTGGGACGCATCTGCGTTCCATGACATCAGTGCAGTAATGGCCGTTTGTCACCAGGTGCCAGCAAACAGCAGCTTTTGCTTCTCCTCCCTCCACATGCAGCTGACTCGAAAGCACATCAGGCAGCCACTCATAGCTTTGCTTTTTGTAAAGCGGATCTATTTTTTAAATCAGGTTTTGTAAAAGTTGTGCATAATCATCAGTGTGTTGCTTTCATTATTCAAACCGTCTAATTTTCTTCAAGTTAGATTCTCCAAACTTTGAATGTTAGAATTTTAGTTTTTTGCAGATTTTATCATCTCAACGACCATTTTAGAATCCTTTCATGTATATAGCATTGCCTTTACAGGAAACGCATACATGCATCCGTGCACACTTTGGTACGCACGTGGGATACAAACACATCCACACACATATTTGGATATGCACAGCAGGCATGGCGTCTGTGAATAGAGTGTATTTGTACATATGTGTGCGAATGTGTGTTTGTGTACGAGTGTAAAGTGTATGACCTAAACAGACTCTGGAGACACTCTTTATGTGTGTTGCATACACATAAATGTTTCTTATTTCCATGACTAATAAAACATTTTTTTTTGTTCTTTTTGAATGAAAAGTCTTCCTTTCTAGTAAATATCCATATCCTGCAGGAATAGTGCTGTCGTGTGTGTTAATTTGTAAAATGACAGATGATGTCATGTGAGACCCTCCCACACGTGCTGTGGAGGGTTTTGCTTCTGTTGGCTGTTTTGTCTACAAAGCATTTCTTCCTGCTTTTTTTTTTTTTTTGTTTTCTTTTTTTAGATGATCAGTTCAATTGTTGACTTCAATAAATATTCATTTGGGTTATTTTCATCTGTTTCCTGCTTGTTCTTTCTCGTTGACAGTCGTCTAATATTCTAAATACATTCACAAACTCTGTATATTTTGAGGAAAACTTGCCGTCGTTTGATGAATATAAGGACTACTTTTCAAAAATCTCAGTGACATAAGCAGTTAGGCAAATTGTGTGGTAGGAAATAATTTATTATTGTTTTAGTAAAAATAAAACTTAAAAATTCATTTATTTATTTAAAAGTGATTTGAGAAGAAAATCTTTAATGAATTAAAATGTCTTTAAAATTTTCTCTTTAAAATGATGTGTTATCATGAGTATCCAGGCTCACTGGTCTGATACAGTATTTTTTTTTTTTTGGCAGATTTTAAATATGAACTTTTAGGGCTGATACAACAGATAACCAGCAGAGGGCAGTGCATTCAAATAAATCTAACTACTTGCTCCAAAACTCATCCCTGACAATTTTTAAACAAATGTTTAACATTTTCCTTTAATGTCGGTATTACATTTATAATATTGATAAACCCAACAGTTTGTTCATCTTTTTTTTATTTGAGAAATCCCTGACTTGAGTTTTCTTTGTCTGTGCTTATATGTTTCTTTTGTTTATTTCTCTTTTGATTCTTTGTCAAATTTGCCACTATTACAACAAGGATGAACCAACATTGAAGAAATCTCCTACTCTGTCATCTGTGCTGTCTCTCTGGGAGTAACAGCAGTTATTAATGTGCTCTTTGTTACAACAAGACAAACAAAAAAGAGAAAACATTGTCAGCAGCAATAAATACGGTCTTTTACCTGTAATTTATAAATCATGGCTTTTTCATTGAAGATGGCTGAGTGTTCATGATTCATTTTGTAACCATGTGTGCTGCAGAATATTGCTGTATTTGCAAACCTGATGAAATCATATTGCTGTTGAGAATATGAAAAGATAAATGATGCAACTGGACTAAAGCTGTTTCAAGAAATCCTGTAAAGGCAGTCAGAAGCTGCACTGCAGGTCATTAGAGAAAAATACACCAAGATATCTTTTCACATTTAATTAAAAACAATTAAAATGTGTATGATTTAAATTATTATTATGCAAAATCTTTTAATACGTTACAACTCATATTTTAATATTTTTCCTGATAAAAATGAACAATTACAAAAGTCCTGAGAAATCTCTGTATTGGAGATAAAAAATAGATGCATTTTTATGCATTTGTGGATTTTCATCAGCTTCCTACTAATGTCTAGAAAAACAGGCACTTTGAGGCTATATTTTCAATATTTTAACATTAATGTTTTGCTTTTTTGCTTAGGCGTTGTTAACGTGTAACTTTACATTTACACATCCAATGTCTCACAAATTGTTTTGTTTTTCTGTCTTCAGTCAGTTGGAATTAATTTTCTTTTTCTTTCCTCTAAGGTTGCATCCTTTTTATTCTGACAGAAACTAAATGAAAACGAGTTCGAGAAAAGTCAGAGATGGAATTAAAGAAAACTTGGATTGTGTGATTTTTTTTTTTTTGAAGAATGTACCCATGTGGATTTGTTCCAACGATACCAGAGAAATGATGTTTGGAACTGTGCTTATCTAAGTTCTTGCAGGTTTTTGACATTGGTCAGTGAGACGCACTGCAGATAAAATCATTCCATCCATCATTGTCTGATTGTCTGGGCTTCCGAATGGGGGATCAGTGTCATCAAAGATCCCAGATGTCGAGGACGGGTCAAGGTGGCAGAGCAGGAGAGGATGATTGAGCTGGTAAGGAGTAGCATCATAATAGCGGTTTGGGTTTGTGGGAGGGTCCTGCACATGAAAATAATAGCACTTCATTAAAATGTACCCATGTTTTTTAGGCTGCGCATGGAAACAAGAGCAATAGATGAGGGAGGATGTTTTTGGAGGTTTCTGGTGATTGGGAGAAAAAAATTAACAAATAAAAACCAATTGTCTAATTATATCACAGTAAAGCAGCATAGAAAAATATTGTTTTACAAAAATTAATCTGCAACGGTTTTTGCCTGTTTTGCTGAAACAAAAAATGTTGGACAGTGGACTGCAATAAATGCCAAGTTACTTAAAGAGTCCCACTCCGATCATCTTTTGTTCTATTACAAAATCGTTCCCAGTGGTCTTTCAATTGTTGTTTTTTGCTTAAATCAAAATGTGTCTTTTTCTAGGACATAGTTTCTGCAGAGCGGCACAAGTTAATTAGAAATTCACCTCTGAGTTCTGGGCGGGGAGTAAGCCTGTGCTCATTTCCCATTTTGGCTTCTTGGAGCCAGCAGGTACTTCCTGTTTATAACGCCAGTGCGAAGGGGTCACTCAGTCCAATTCTCATTTTTAGTCAATGCTTCTACGTCACGAATACGCTCTTTTTCAAACCAGCATGTTTTCATCTTCTCCTGATTCACGGCGATTTGAATTAAAAAATGCTCAGGAATGCAATTTTAAACTTAATTTTCTTAATAAATGTAATCCATAAAGAGTCAAATGCTACAAAAACATGTTAAAAACACTTTTTTTCATTGGAGTGGGTCTTTAAACTGTTACAATGACAGTACGTTTTATTTACTAGACAGTTATTATAAAAGACCTACTCTATTATAAGAAAATTTTTGTTTTGTGATTGGTACATAAAAGTCAGATTTTCTTCCTGACTTAAAGTGTTTGCTTTTCAAAATAACTACAGCTAAAGTCAATTTCAAAGCTGTTATTTTGCTTGACTTTGTTTAGTTTAAATAAGTGTTCAATGTCTGGTTTCTTGCTGAAAAAAATACATCCCTAAAGCTGAGAATCCCTTGGCTGCAGGAGAACATCTCAGTATTATCTGAATGCAGGATGGAAATGAAATCACTTCTTCTCGTCTGAAGCGCAGTCTGGCTGCGGCCGCTGTGCCCCCCTCCCCTTTGCGGAGTCTAAAACAGGGATTTGGAGCTGTAGTGTATAAGGGAGGGGTGTGTGTTAGTGGGTGTCTGAGGGGAGGGGGGCAGAGAGAGAAATAGCAAGAGGAATTCTAGTCCGTTTTAGTGGGAATATTCAGCGCAGAGTGGAGAAAGGAGTCAGGCTGACAGATGTCATAAAACACATTTTACGCGCGTAAAATAATGAAATAGTTGCAAAAAAGGAGAAAAGAAGACATAGAGAGCATTGGGAAACATGGGATGTTTTTGCCTTTCTTCACTCCCATGACTCAGAGAGGATTCCAGCCAAATCCAGCCGGTCGGGAGGAATTGATGGTGTCTTTTGGGGAGGACGGAGCGCGTGGCTGAACCATGCCAGCCTTGAGGATCATAACTTTGCTGATCACTTTGAACCAAGGTGAGTAAAAGAAGCAGAGCTGCTGTGAGCGCCAGCGGTGAAGGAAAGTTGGGAGTCTTTTGTCAGAACTGTTCTCTCTTTGCGCCGGTGCGCTTTGTGCCACTTCTGGAGTGCATTTGCGGCCAGAACTAAACGCGCGTGCTTTTGTGTGTGCGTAAAAATCTTGTCATAAAATCTGTGCGTCCTTGGGTATTTTTTGATGACTCGAATTAAGAAAGAGTCGCGGGGGTGTTTGGGGTCGCGCCGTTTAGGTTCTCCTCCAGCGGGGCAAACGGAGCAGACGAGCAGCCCTCAAACAGTTCCTCCGCAGAGATGTGGAGCATCTGCACACGACATTGCTTTGACGTGACCTTTGAAACGCATGAGTGGATAGATGCGGTTGGTTTGAACGCAGTGTGGGTCCACACTTGCGCGCGAGCGCGCAAAGAAAGCCCAAGCTTTGCGCATAACCTGCCAGCCGGGGGATGATTGATGATGCGAGGATCCAGCGCACAGTCCGGTCGCTGGGCTTTTAACATGACTCACACATCGGATCAATTTTCATCACGCATGTGGCCACGCACGCGCCAGACACGTGCGTGCTTTTGGGAACCTTGTGAAAGTGAAGAGCAGCGCAAGTGTCCCTAGAGAGAGAAAGTCAGTGTGTGCGTGTGTGTTTGGGGGGTGATAGGGGACAGAGAAAACTGGATCTTAGCATGCAGGTAGAGTCTTCAGTGGGCGTGCGCGTGCCCTGCTGCAATGCCTCAGGTTCCAAAAAGAACATCATATTTTACCTTAAAAAAGGAGACATATTCACTGGAGTGGAGACGAGAGCCATTACTAATATTAATGTCCCTGTTTATTGATCACCTTGATAGATCACCCTCTCTGGGCTCACGTGCCTCAGCAAGAGTGGGTGTCTGTGTTTGAGGATGGTCAAGACAGGTGATTAATTGAGGCTGCATGATGTGATGTGTTTGTGCATGTGAGCGCGTGCGTACACCTGCCTCAGCACCTGGGTCCCATGGTGCCGCAGGCTGCCGGTGTGATGAACCACAGACGATGATCTTCTCAGACGAGAGTCAAGAGGAAGCAGCAGAGCTGACCACCTTTGGCTGGAAAACAATGAGACTTTGTGCTTTTTAGCCTGATGCACATGATGGAAGGGGAAATACATGGAAGAAAACATTTCAGGTTGGGATTCAGCAGTTCTAAAGCCAAACAGTGGTATTACAGAACTAAAAGGCATTCGGAAACTAAACAAAAAAACAGGGTGAAAAGAGCCGAGCGGCAGAGAGGAGAGCAAGGGCAGAAGAAGAACAGAGCAGAGCCGGTGTAAGCCTGTAAATGTGATCAGCATGAATCTGTCGCCTCCATGCAGCAGCTGCAGTCTAATGTGTGTTTAGCCTGTTTGGACTCCTCCAGGTGTCTGTTGCCTGCTTTCTGCTGCTGACAGCTCAAACTGCTTGTGTCTGAGCGGCCTGATTTACTGTTCAGCACCATGGTGTGCCTGGCTTCCCATCGCAGACCCACTACATCTCAATGTGGTTGACCGCTCTTGTGTGGGCCCCAGTAATTACCATTTGTCCCAGTGTGTGTGTCTGAAGTAGCGAGCTGCCACTGTGCTGCCAGCGCTGGTCTGACGCTCCAGTCTGAGATTTCTGAACAGCAGTTTTGCTTGAGCTGAACGTTTTTGCAGCCTGATCATGCAAACAGGGCAAGTGCAGCCATCCTTGCACCGCCAGCACCTGTCCCATCTAACTCCTCACACTTGCACATATATCCTTTCTTTTTCTCCCTTTTTCTCACCCCTCTTCCTCCCACTGTTTTCTCCCGTCACAAGAACAGAGCAGAGGCTCAGATGTAAAGAGACAGGCCGAAAGACAGAGAGATGGAGGCAAAGAGAGATGAAGAACGGAAGAGACAGCGGGGCTCAGTCTTAATCGGTTGACAAGAGGGGATGTTTGAGGATAAACAGAGGCAGAGCAGGAAAGCTCAGGAAGCAAAAACAGGCAAAAGAAAGACAGAGCCCAGTGGCCTCTGTGCTTATTTCTTCAGCACCCCAGCTGGATCATAAAAGTTTAATGTTTGACATCAGCAAAAGATTTACACCTAAAATGAGCTCCAGAGGCATCTGGGAATCCACAGAAAAGTCTCTCAAGGTGTCCTTCAAGCCACAAACTTGTTTGAAATTCATGAAATGCTGCACCTCTTACCCAGAATACTCCAAAAACGGCTGAGGAAATCTATATCTATGGATGTTTTCTTAGCCAAATTACTGTTTGGATTGCTGCTCGTCTTTAAAGAGCCCCGAAATGTTGAATCCCCTTTCCTCTGACTTAGCACAGTCAGTTTGTATGAAAAGCACCCTGCTGTTTTGCCCTTTAGAAGTGTGATTCTTCTCTGAATCATCAAACGAAAGTCTGAAGGTGAATTCAGAAACACTTTTGTAGCTACAGCATGTAAAGATGTATGGAAATGTATTAAACACACCAGGATGTTGAAGATAAATTTGCATAATATTTATGGATAACAAAAACATATATCACTCCTACTTTGGTTGATTTACTTAAAGTCCCACTTCTTCTTTGTACTTTTGTAAAAGTGTTTTCGAGGGGTTTTTAAAATACGAGTATGCCATTTTTCCCAAATCAATAAACCTGTGCCGTTTTGTAAGCCATAGTTTCTGCAGATCAGCAGGGGTTCATCAGAAATTGACCCTGCCAGCTCTCCCTGCACTGCTTGATGCTGACAACCTAAATCAGGTGTGTTCAGTCAATCAGAATGTGGAATTACTTGAGTCAGCCAATCAGCAACAAGTTGATCAGGGAGAACTAGAAAACAGGCAGGGTTGAGGCTCTTGGCCACACGCTCTCCAGCTTACAGCCTCTTTCACCTTCCACCTAATGCAACAAAATTGGTGAGCAATATCGGAGCTATCAAGCTGTACAGTTTTGATCCAGATACCAGCTCAGACAAAGAAAAAAAAAAAAAGATGTTCATGGATCTATTTGTCTTCAAGTGGATGCATCAGAATGAGAGGAGCAGGGTGCTTGTGGCCCACAGTGAATTTCCTACATCACAACAACTATCTTTTTCTAATGGTATTTTACCATCTGCTCCTGATTCACAACAATTTGAATAAAGAAATACTCAGAAATGCAATTTTAAAAATAACTTTTTTTTATTACCGTTATATGTCCTCCATCCTGAGAAAAAATGTCA
This sequence comes from Adrianichthys oophorus, assembly GCA_036245035.1. Classification (NCBI taxonomy): domain Eukaryota; kingdom Metazoa; phylum Chordata; class Actinopteri; order Beloniformes; family Adrianichthyidae; genus Adrianichthys; species Adrianichthys oophorus. The sequence continues at coordinate 25,782,094 of BSAI01000012.1, read as the reverse complement.
CAAAAGCATGTTTAAAAACACCAAAACTCTAATTTTTATTGGAGTGGGTCTTTAAGAAAATCAGATTTCTGTAAGTTTCCCAAACATGGATTTTTCTGAATTGATGCAGGAGATGCAGTCACTGTGAGAGACTGACCTGCTGAGAACACTGTCCATCTGCATCAGCTGTCTGTGATTTCTTGCTTTTGTTTTAAAGGCAATCAATCTCTGCTCCATGCAATCATGCTCCATCTGAATCATTATGAAGTCCTGTGAACGGGGTTTTATTGGTTAGTCAGATTTTTCATCAGGTGGAGTTGCAAGTGGAGTGACGAAGCCACTTAGTTCCAAAACTGAAGGTTCGGGTTTGTCACCTTTACTAACATGAGCAAAATCTTTCAAAATAAATGGGAACAAAAACACAACATGAAATTGACATCTTTTGGTCCAGTTTATTACATTTTTTCTGTACACTCAGAATCAGGCATAAAGAAAAACTGAAAAAAACGATTTCCGTGAATCTCACTTTCCTTTCAGTTGAACAGCTTTTTTTTTTGTTGGCCAGATGCAGACGGTTAGGTCAAACACCCATTTAACAAACTGAAAAAACAAACCAAAAACAGGCCAAGAAACGTTTTCTATGTCTATTCAGCCCAGAAAACATCTGAATTTATTTTTGTCTGTGGGGATTTTTTAGCAAATGCTGGAACACTGATGAGCATTTGTTGCATAAGCAGCCTCAGGATTAGTCAAACCTAAAAATTGGTCATTAGGGCTACTACATGCAACCCACTGATTGTATTGCACTAATTGGATGCTACAAAAACTTTACTTTTGAAAATTTACCCTATCAAATATTTTAAACTTGAGCCTTGTTTTAAAGCAATTACAGGGAAGAAAATGGGCATCACACATATTCTGCCTTAAAAAAGAGAAAGCTATCCCTATCTCAAGGAAATGAGTTCAAAGACACTCTTGTTGTTAACAGCTGGTCCACCTTCTATGCTGTAAGTGTGCTTTTGTTGTACTTCAAAGGATTTTATGGAAATAAATGCTACTTTTTAAGTCCTCGATGTATATCAGGTAACAGCATCTTTGGAGTCCACTGGAATCTGACCAGGAGAGTACCTTAATGTTTGAGTACCACCCCAGTTAGCTGTTGTCCTTCAGTCACAAAAATCAAGTGAAACAAAAGAGCAAAATTCCTCCACCCGCCTTCTGCACCGCCTTCTGTCAACCTAGAGTGTGTGGGAGCAAAGAACCAGAGTCACCGTATCTACGAGAGATCCTCAAGCACCTTTAGGACTGACACTTGTCCGTCTTCCTGATACGCCTGCCTGAATGAGAGAGGTTTGGTGGGCTTGCAGGGAAACAGCGAGGAGGTCATGCAGAGAACTAGAAGTGACAAAAGGGAATGATGGGAAAAGAGACGGACAGAGAAGGAGAAATGTTCAGGTTTGGAGTATAGGTTGAGAAAAAAACAAATGAGAGAATGGATAGAAGAAAATAATGGCAGAAATGTTTTTTGTTGTTATTATGATGGTGTGGAGAAGTTGGTTAAAATAGGTGGGATGACAGATCGTGAAGAAGAGACAAAAATGTGGGCAGGGTTAGAGCCCAACGTGTAACATGCTGGGCTTAAACATGCTTTCAGGTGGGGATGAAGGGTGGAAACAAAGAAAAGAAAAGAAGGGCCAAGCAGACATTGTGGATGTGCTGAGGAGGACTCTGAGCTAACAGGAGTGAAGGTGTAGTCTAGCAGGGCTGGAGAGCAGAGATTTATGTTTGGAGAGGGTTGCAGTAAGGGAGCACCGGGAAACAGCCAGGCCTATTATAGATGGAGTCTCCTGGGAGGGAAGAGCCTGGAATTTGCTGGATACTTTCAGCATATTTCCACTGCTGTTTCAAGCAGCTTGCTGCACTAGTCGCCTTAAACTTGAGTTCTAAGACCTCCAAGGATAAATAAAGCCATTTTTCTTTTTCTGCATTCAGTAAAAGTGATAAAAGGTAAACCTCAGCTTTTTGAAAGGAAAAGTGAGAAAGGAATTGGGCCATCCTCTCCAAGGACAATCTCTTAAGAAAGCAAAACAAAAAAAAACAGGTGTCAACCATAAATGTATCAAAAGCAAAGGAAGGGTTTCCTTTTCGACGAGTAAAAATGTCAAGGAAAAAGGGTTGTGATATGAAATAAGCGGTACGTGGAGGTGGTTTGTGTTTATGTGTCTCCGTCTCTTTGTCTGCCTGTTTTTTTCCCTGGCTCTTCGTTTGAGGCTCGTGTGCTGGTGAGAAAACAATTGAATGGGCCTCCCACATAAAATCCATTCAGAGACATCTTCAGGAATAAGAATGAGAAATTGTCCAGCTCATTGAATTGAATCAATCTGATCCATTACAAGATTGCTATCACAAGGTTTTCCCTTTTGTCTTTGGCCTGGATTATGCGTGCTGCTGGATAAGTGTGTGTGTGTGTGTTTTGCATGTGTGTGCACCTTATCTGAGACTGGAATGCAGTTTCCCCTTGCAATCAGAAGAACAATAACTCGGTTAAGAAACTTTTCAACTGACAGATTACTCACTTTTTATTTTAATAGATAATTAGCCATTAAAGATCCTTTTAGATCAATCTCACAAACCATTTTTGCCATTTTTTTTCTCTTTAACTCTTTTCAGTATTTTGTTTTTACTAAGAATTAAAAGCAAAAACTATTCTGCTATCACAAGAAAACACTTTAAAAAAGCATATTAAAAAAAAAACCCACCTGGCAAGACTTTGCCAGTTTAGTATATACAACAGTTTCCGAAAGAAAGTTAAAAGTTACAGCCGCGAGCGGCATTGTATGGCTCGCAGGCACTACCCATTCTTGCCCTCGCACCTCACCCATTCCCTCACTGCTCCCCTTTTTTCTCCTTTGGACCTGCCCTCACTGGCTGAGTGGTTGATACACAGCCCTCACTCTCTTCATTTTTAATTCCTTTATTAGCTAATATTCCGGTTAAAAAAAAGTGCTTACAACAAGGAAACGCCAATATTGCAAGTTTGCCACCCTAATGCAGTTACAAACCGACAACCACAAATTTTTCCCTATGTAGATTACAATGATATTAAGCAGTTAGGATCCGATAGAGTGAAATGCCTGCGAAGAGTTTAGATTTGTAATTGGTATTAGAAGTGTTTTTTAATTAAAGATGGCGGCCCCTTCCTGAGTTCAAAAGTTAATGAAACTTGGTTTGCGGTTGTAGACTTAACCTGGTGGCATGTGTGGGAAATTTGAATCACTCGAACAAAAGTTTTCTTTTCCCACATTATGGAAAAATGTCAATTTTACCAAATGTTCCCCTTTGCCACAAAATGGCCTCCAAGCCATAGGTTCTGTGGCCATCCCATAATATTTTTAAAACTTCCTTTGGATATCCCCGACACGTGTGTTCTGGTTTCATTGTTCTGGATATTTTTGCTCAAAGACGCAGTAAGAAAGAAGAATTGTGAACTCATACTCTCTAGCATAGCTTGTTCAATCATGTTTTTCTCCTCTATATTGGATCTTTTTGTGTGTAGTTGTGATGTAACTCTGGTTCATACTAACCACATCACACTTGGAACTTTAATTAATTTGACATTACACACATTCTGGACAGAGGAAATAGAAAGCTCCTTTAATGGAAGGGGTTACTGTTAAACTCAATGATAAACACTTTTGTACTCTGACAGATGAGCTTGTTCCAGATGGAGCATCTTACGCATGCGGTTAATGTCTAATCAAGAAATATGCAAACTTCTTTTAAACCGTAACCTACATAAACTTAATGAAAACACAGGAAAGCACAAGACTCATGTCAAGGAGGAAGTCGTGTTTGAGTCATGCTGCTGCTACCCACACAACTGCCAAACTTTTTTTTAACCATCATTACATTTTCATCCTTTTTTCCTTATTCACTTGTTTGCTGCAGAAGAAACTGTGCGAATATGACACTGGATGTACTTCTCATCAGCATTGTAAAGCCCTGCTTTTGTCTTCCTCTCAGTCATGGCTGGACTCTGTCATGGTTGTTAATGTTAACAAAGTGGCAGAATCAATGTCACACCAGGGACCAAAAGTTTATTTTCCCCGACACCTGCTCCTGCATGCAGGAACACCCCACTCCTGCAAATCTGCATCAGGTCCCATGGGACCCCAATCCAAATTCAGCCATCCACCTCCAGGTATGAAAAGTGAAGACATATGGAAATGCTTTAATTCAAAGGGGGAAAACATCAACCAAGATGCCCTCACACTCCTGCTAGTATATGTCCAATGGTATAGATGTGTTGGAAAATTTAGTCAGTTCCGCTAATATCCAGCCCACAGCACTTTCTAAAAACTGTGTGTACCATTTCCTGATTGTTAAGCTGTTGTAAATTTGTGACAACATTGTCGCTTGACCCTTCTGCAACACTTTCTAGCTCATTTCAAATGTCGATTGTAAAAAAAAAAAGAACATTAGACAGTGAAGGCCACTGCTTCTAGGACAAGTGGAGATTGGCATGCTTTTTCAGTGAAATATGAAACAAATGTGTCTGCCTCATATAGTGAGAGACTTCGGATGTTTTCAAGGAGTTCAATATCATAAGGAACGATCAAGAAATCCTATCTACGACAAGCTAACTGGGACTGAATGGTGTGAAAATTTGACAGTAATTTGGGAAATTTGTATTTAGATGTATTTGTTTTCTATGAGCATTATGAACAAGTGTTCACTGAATAGTATTTAATTTTATTAAAATTGTTCAAAAAAATGTCAGGCCAAATGGTTGGCTCTCAAACAATTTCACCTCACTAAATCTTGCTCTCTTTGCAAAAAGTTTAGACACCCCTGGTTTGCAGTTCTTCATGCAATAAAACATCATTTTCATCTCAAACAACAATTAGTAACTTGTGATCTTTTCCGTTTTATCGTTTCCAAACTTTTTTTCTCTTATCAGAAACGACACAGATTTAATAAAGGGATTTGGTTGCGGGAGTATTCCAGCAGTTTCTCGTATTTTGGTTCTGTTTGAACTCTCAATAAATCCCTCCATGTCTTTTATGTCTTTTGCTTTGGTGGATTTTAAACAGTGATAAAAAGCAGCAACAGCAATTTAAAAATGGAGATGGACAACATGATTATGGATGATGAAAGCTGGTATCCATCACCACCCACTCTGTTTGCGTTTCCATCCTCCCTCTGCCTTTCTATCTGCGTGTTCCTCCTCTCTACCCTCTCATGTTTTAATGTAAGTCGATAACTATCAGGAACTGATAACACACCAGCTACTTGACTCGCTGAGGCTTGATGAGGCAAAGGCAGAGAAAGGCGAGAACGAAGCTGGGTGAGGTGCTTGGAGAGGGTGCACGAGGGGAGGTGGAGGTGACACTATCTCTTCGCTGTGAAGCCTGTTACGCTTGGGTGCAGAGGAGATAAGCCAGCAGCCCTAAGCAGTGGCAGGAAAAGGGTGGAGACGTCATCCAGTGTCTCATCCCTGTGGCCGTAGAGAAAGTTACAGCATCACAGGTGAAGTTAACAAAAGGCTTGGATTTGTCATCGTTTCAGAGGGGAGATTAGATTACAGTTATCGCTTATTAGTATCATCTTTTCCATTCTGCCTATAGATGTAGATGACATGGACCTTGCAGCATCTTTACTAATACCCGCTTATGAAAGGAAGTCTTTATTGAGTTAAGGCAGCATGACAGTGAGTCAACAGGGGCACAGACACAGAAGCACCTAATTAAAATTCTGTCATGGCCAATTGTATTATTCATACCTGTCTTTTCCTCCATAACTCGTCTTTTATTAAACATACCTAACATGCCATGTGGATTCCAAGATTTAAAGGGCACATGCTTACCACATTCACAACAAACGGCACAAGCCAAACCAGAATAAAAGAGCAGGTCTGTTTGCTTGTGATTGAGGCAAAGCACAAGAGGGTAAAGGAGGGAGGCGGGAACGGAGGGGTGAGTAAAGAGAGGAGAGGCAAGGGGGAGCAAAAGCAAAGCGCAGTGGGGAGAGTGAGAGAAAAAGATAATTTCTTAGCTCTTCTTTTAAATGAGTCTGTTTCTATAGCAACTGTCCAACCAGCCACTAGAGAGGGGGGGAAAGTGCGGGTGCACCAGAGAGACATAGGGAAAAAGAGGGATACAGAGAGAATACGATACTGTTACTATAGCAACGGTGAAGGAGGGTGAAAAAGAACTTGGAGAAAGTTTAAAAAAGAATGTAAAAAGGTAAAGAAAAGAAGAGCAAAACATATCTTAATTGGACAAGGAAGTGTTAAGAAAATCAACAAAAACAAAATGTGTTCTGCTTTAAAAAGCAACTGTGTGAATTAACCGTCAGACAGGTAGAAGATGCTGCCTCGAACGTCAGATTTTTTTTGTCCAAAAACACATCAAATATATCACATCTGACAAAAAAATGTCAATAGACTGCTACTTTGTAAAAATAAGAATACTTATTTATTTTTTGTCTTGTAGCTGCTCCATTTTGAGTTGCCCCATGCAGTAAATCACCTACATCAAACCCTCTCCTCTGCACCAACTCTAATGTCCTTCTACATCCACAAACCTCCTCTTTGGTCTTCTTCTAGACCTCTTTTCTGATTTCTCCAACCTCGGCATCCTTTTATCAACATCATCACTGTCCCTCCTTCAATCTGTCCAGACCATCTCAAAAAGCTTCCCTGTATTTATCTCCAAAACATCTAACATGATCTGTTCCTCTGTTGGATGCATTCCTGATTCTGTCCATCCTGAGAACTTCAACATCGTCATCTCTTTTACCTCCAGCTCTACTTCTTTTAGAATATCTAAGTCAACAACATGGCTGCTCATACCACAGTCTTCTACACCTTTTCTTTCATTCATGATGACACTCTTTAGTCACACATCACACCTAAAAAAAACCATCCTCCAAATGCCCTGTCACCTCTTGTCAAGAAGATCAATGACTCCCAGCAGCATTAAGTCATGCTTTTCTATTTTTTTTTCTGTGTAGAGGAGATGTAAAGATGTGACTCTGAGTCACCTACAAAACTGTAAAATTAATCTTATTTCCAAATGGTTCCCAAAAGTAGAATTTTCTTAGTAAAAGTTAAGGTGAAAAAAGACAGTATCAAAGCATCAAGAAAAGACTGCTCCACAAATGTCCCACAGTGAATACTGCAGAAATGTATAGCTTGCAGTCTCAATAATATTTTTCCACACTTTGGCCCCTTGTGTTTTCTTGTAAATGTGTTTTCTCTGGCTCCTTTTTCTTCCTCCAAAAAGATACAGTTTTACATTGTCCCTTGAGGGGGATGTTCTTGTTGTCTCTACCTGTGAGATGATGCGACAGACAGATTACCTGGGCTATCCCCTGCTTCCATCTTGATAATGGTTTGCAGCAGAGTCCTGCAAGCTCATTTTGGTGAAAAGGGGATCAGATTCTGTAAGTGGATGGAATGGACCCATTACAAGGACTCGTTGAGACACACACAAGCTGTGCTTTGCTTTAAGGGTCATGACACATAAGCAGTGACTGTATACGTTCCCATGAGTCAATGCTTTGGTGACATGTTTATTTTGTCATCTGGAAGCAAATGCCACATATGAAGCAAGGAAGAGAGTTAAAGATCATATTTAAATACAATTCTCTTTGAAACAGGGCTCACCAACTCTGCTCCTCCAGATTTACCACCCTGCTTGTTTTCCAGCTCTCCCTGCACTTCCTACTGCTGATTATCTGGATCAGGTTTGTTCAGTCAGTCAGCAAGGTAGGAATTGAGAGCTGGAAACAGGAAATATAGTAGTTGCCAGGGAGCAGAGTTTGCAAGCTATGTTTAAAGACAATAGCTCCTGTCACAAGTCTGTGTGACTCCATTAATGGTGTGATTTTGTATGTGTTTCATTATTTCTTGCATTTAGGCCTTAAGAAAAAAGTAAAAACATTCTAACCCCACTGGCAACCTTTTTTTTAATTTAGAAAAAAAAAGAGTTTCCAAAAGGGCAAGAAAAACGGTCTTTACCAAGAATTCCTATTTTAGGGGCGTTTATTGGAGACGGGATGCAATTGTAGGAATTGATATTGTGCATTTTAAATAAAAGTGTTTTGCTGATCACTGTTACGTGCACAAAGAAAATGGATGTGTGTGTTAGTCTGAGGGTGGTGCTGGCAGGGCAGACTCTTCCTGGAAGGGGTTGTTCTCCCCCTTTCATTCACATGGAGTGGATGTGGTGCAGCGGTAGGGTGGTCGTCCTCTGATATTGCAGGTTCAATTCGAGCCTTGCCCACCCATGTGTCGAAGTGTTCTTGGGCAAGACATCAAACCCCACATTGCCTCTGATGGAAGGTTGGCACCAGCGTTGGCACCAACATTCAGCAGTGGAGCCACCATTAGTGTGTGAATGAGTGAATGGGACTGTGACTGTAAAGTATGTTGGGCCTTCAATGAAGGTAGAAAAGTACTATAGAAGTATACGCCAGTTACTATTTACCATAGGAACAACTGGGACCCAGCCCTTCTCTGGGATTGGGAGGGCTGGTGCTCAGAGCACAGGTTTTTAGAGAAATACTCAAAGATGCCTGAATGGATTAAAAGACCACTTTTGGGGTTGTTTTTCATAAGAAATTAACATTATAAAATGCTTGAAAGCTCAAAGAGTTGATTTTGCATGATATAGTCTCTTTTAAATCAGTTCTTTTCAAGAGCCCTGAATTTTTCAGAAAAAAAATGAAAGCTGAAGTTATTATCTGAGAATGTTACTTTGAGAGGAAAGCTTATAGATTTTTGGACAAATCTTGAAACCAAAGACAAAGACAGAACTACAACTCTCATAAATTTGGGATTGTTGTTTTTCTAAAAAACTGCAGTCAAATTGTGCTGTAATTAAAGGGTAGATTTTAAATTGATGGGCAAATTTAAATGAAATTCAGATATTTTGATAATAGGCAAACCAGCAAAAAGTAAAATAAATTGATGGAATCCATTGCTTTCTAACCCTGCCAATTGAATTGTGTCAAAGAGAGGAATCAGAACTTTATAACTCCCTAATGAGTTCAAATGATAAGATGCAGCCAGGCTAAACTTAGTCCGGCTTATGTCTCACATGCTGCACGATAACCAAATCAGGGAAAATGTCAAACAGTTTAGAATATTTTTCCAGAGAAAAATGTTTCTAAGAAACTTCTTCTTTTCTGTTTAAGGAATGCTAAGAGCTTCTGGAAATTGGAGTTGACGGTGTAAATGGAATATACTCAAAGGGAGAACATCTGTTTCTGCATTCAAGTCTTTCCAGTGCAAAACCTACTCAGATTTCTGCCTGTTCTGTCTCAAATAAGTCCAGGTTCTACAGTATTTCTTGTAGGCGAGTGTGGTATAAGCTATTCTACTGATTAAAAGTATTCAGTGAGTGTCAACTGCTTAACTCCCAGCCCCCTGAAGATCTTGCTCTTACTTTGAAGTTGTGAGGTTAAGCTTCTTCTGAACGCCGGACAAACATGACTAAATCCTCCATTTAGGCTTAAGCTGAGACTAATTTGGCATTTTCGTACTAAGGTAACAAAAGCTGTTAATAAAAGATCTCTCCCAAAGGTTGAAAATGTTGGAATATAACCCCTTTAGTGTTTTGGTTCATAAAAAATAATTCTATTAAATATCTATTAAACTATAGTGAAAGATAAAGATAGAGAGAGCAGGGTAATATGGCAGCGCTGCATGAAGCCTGCAGAGAGGGTGAGAAGAGAGCAGTGATAAGGAGTATGGCTGCCTCCTGATTGTCCATTCTCAGCTCTTGACCACATATGACCTCCATCTCTGAGTAGAGTGAGCAATGAGAAACACAGAGGGGGAGGCAGAGGCAAAAAGAGAAGACTGATTGAGAGTCTCAGAGTTTAGACAGCTCTGAACACAGAGGCCTCGATCTGTTTCCCCAAAAGCTCAGAGGCTACCTGGTGATCCAAAATAGCTGGCGACATGGGTCAAATCCGCAAATCCGCACTCCTGTTCATGGACACCACTAAAGAGATACTTTTTATGTTACTGGGTATAATTAGTGGATGGTGGGTTTGACATAATGTCATAATTTATTGTGGAAAAGTATAAAAAATCAGATTAGTCTCTGCTAATTTCAGACCATTATTGCCAGTGAAAGTTTACCTTATTTTTCGCACTGTGGAGTGACGAACTCATGTCATATATAACACATGAAAACTAAGGAGCATTAAGCAAGAGTCAGAGATAAGGCCGTCAGTCAGTCAGACTTTACTGCATTCATAGTAATTCTAGAACTTGTTTGTAGCATGCTACACCAGGCGACTTTAGCCCCCTTCTTCTCTACTGGCCTGTTTGTTTTGCAGTTAACCCTGCTTCAGTAATTCCTAGATAGCTGTATTGAGTGAGTCCAGTTCCTGAATGACTGAACACACTTGGTCCGGATGACCAGTAATTACTGAACCAAGGTTAGCTGCAAAACAAGCAGGGCAGTAGCTCACGAAGAGAGTTGGAGATCACTGTGCTACACGTTAGCCATGCCAGAAGCATTCGCCATGTTAGGGCCTGGTCACACCACCCGAACTTTGCTGAAGAGTTCCTGGAGCAGTGAAAAAAAATCACTCAACGCTCGTTCATAACCGTTTAACAAAAGTTGGCTTCTGTTAAAGCACCAGCAAATACGCTCAGCCACCGCTGCTGTTCCTCGAGGGTCCCTCCCATCGCTCAGAAACTTTGGAGCAGCACAAAATATTGTGAGCGGTGAGGAGAGGTCCATTCTCCGCTATGGATAAGTTGACCCCCGCTCCACCGACGCCCAGTCAAGGTTTGGCTCCACTAGACGCAAGTTCGTGGACGCTTGGGTCCGCTAGGCCAATGCAGAAATCTTGAACGCTGGACCACTGCTGCTTCGTCAGCGTTGCACTGGCGGCAACTAAACGTTGCACAAATGTCGGTGGAGCGGTCATAAGCGTCTTACGAGCAGACACAGCATTGCTGGAACAGTGTCGGGCATTGAAGCAGTGATCCATGGCAGTGATGAACTTTGATGTGGCATTGTCATAGATGTGCCGGGGCGGGACCGGTAACTGGCCAAAAATACAGGTGAAATGGACCAGGAACTAATTTGCAATTGAACTGCCATTGAGTTCAGACCTACATCGAATCAGCCCAAAGACTGCATCACCATGGATCCTGAGAGACTTGCAATGACCGTTGCACTATTCCATCAGCAGAATCTGAACCTCCTCAGACTCCTGAACAACCAACGCTACATCAACGCTCGCTGTAGCTCGCTACTGCTAAACCAATGCTAAAGCTACACCGGCTTCAGCGGTGAATCGCTATGTCAACGCCCGTTTTTTTTCCTATTTTGTACGCGGTGACGAGTGCCCTTCCCTGCTGCTCCAGGTACGTTCCAGCAAAGTACGGACGGTGTGACCAAGCCCTTAGACACATTAGCCTATTCACAATAACTTCCAACCTTCCAAGCACAACCAGAATGAATCCACGTTCCATGCTCTGGATTATGTGTCGTACTGTGGTTTTATTGAAATGGAGCTTTAAGTGTGCCTCTTAGGGTGTGAAATACGGTACATAATTGTTGAGCATGTTTTTTTGTTGGCATACCTACAGTTTTTTTCATAATAACATGGAAAGATAGTAAAATGTTAGAAATAGTGAAACATTAGAAAATGTAAAAATGAACAAAATACCTGAATTGGCAAATAAAAACAGTTTCTTTTCAAAAACCCCCTCCCCGTTTGTGCTCTGAAATGTTAGTCTCAGCTTAAGCCTAAATGGAGGAATTAAGTCATGTTTGTCCGGCGTTCAGAAGATGTCTTTTTTTATCTGTATTGAAAGTCTCCTTCCTATGAACCATGAACCATGAACCTATGAACTATGAATTTGTAAAATTTATATAGCAACATTTAAAGTCTTACACCCATCATTTTTTATCAATTTTCAAAGTGTTCCCAGTGGTCTTTTATTTATGATTATGCCGGTTTTTGCAAAAAAAAAAAAAAAAACGTGTCGTTTTCTAGGACATAGTCCTAGAAGGAGTTCATCAGTTGTTGGCAGGACTGTTGGCATGGAACAGGCCGCCCCCTTTCACCTCCCTGTTGCTGAGAGCTTGGAGCAGGGAGTTTGTGGCCCGCCCAGCGTATTTTCTACATCACAAAAAAGCTCTTTTTCAAACGGCCTTTTTCATCTGCTGCTAATTTGCAACGACTAGAATAGAGAAATACTCAGAAATACACTGTAAGCTTAATTTTCCTAATAAATGTCCTCCATCATCAGAGAAATGCTGCAGGAACATATTAAAAGCACCAAAAATACTATTTTCATCAGAGTGAGTCTTAAAAGCCAACAGTGTGTGCTTGGTGAAACTCCCCATTTTGACCTCTTTAATTGAAGAGCTGCTTCCAAGAGTTACGCAGTCTGGAGTTGATGAAGCAAAGGTCTTGATCTTCTTAAAATGCTTGTTTTTCCAAATGAAATGTAGCTATGTTCAAATGGTTAGTGCCTTAACTCTGCTGCCAGTCTATGAATGATTGTGTGCTTGAGTGAATGGGACTGTGACTGAAAGGCACTTTGGGCCTTAATCAATGTAGAATAGCACTAAATAAGTACATGCCATTTGCCATTTTCCAAAATAAAAAATCCTCAAAAGCATTTATCAACCCATGATAAATAGCTGGTGGGTGCGTTATAAGATTTAGCCCTTTGACTATAGGTTTAAAAATGAAGATCATGTTCATTCAATCATCATTCAAAAAGTGTATTTTAGACTGTAAAACCTAAGCCGGTGAGCATGAAATTTAAACTCTGAAGTTTTAAAAAATTGATTTAAAAATGTGTACTCATTGCATAAAGCAACAAAACATAAACACTGACCGAGTATGAAAAACATTTGAGAATACAGACTTTAAATAAATACGTTTTAATTTTGTCCATGTGCAATACACATGATGGCTTAGCTTCAAACTTCCTCTCTATAGGCGACTCCGGCAATCAAGACAAAAATATGGTGATCTTAATAAACTTTTCACTACTACCATTTGACAACTATCAGACTCAGAGATGCTGATTCTCATTACAGCTACATATCACACTCAGCTGCAAACCACTATGGTGAAAGTTGATAGTCATGAAGAAACCAAAAAGACCACACAAGCAGCCCTGGTGGCTTTTCAAAGTTACCAAATAAAAAATCTTTATGCCATATGGCACCAAGAGGCATCTTTATGTCATATCTCTAACACCCAGTGCACCAACATTCCATAGATGCTCCTGCAAGGAATGAAGCCCTTCTCCATCCTCCCCTTGACTTGGCTCCAGGGTAGATCTCCAGTGAGTCTAGACTGGTCAAGGGGTGCCGAGTACCAGATGTCAAAACCTTTATGAGATTCTGATAAATGTGCCATTACCTGGTCTGTCCTTCAGGATCAGCTTGCTTTAAGAGACCACACCAGGGACAGTGCCTTCCTTCTGCTTTCCATCTAGTGTCCTTCAAGCATTCACACATGACCCACCCATTTGAAAAATTAAATTGCCACCCAAATGTGGTATGATAATTAAAGCAGGGGTAGATAACATTTATTAAACATTAAATGTTGTGAAGAATATGCTCTCATTCATGGAAATCCATTCTTTGTTTTCCAGTCCGTTCATCTGTTTGTGGTGAAGGTCCTTCCTCTCAGTAGCTTAGATTAAAAACTAGCATGTGCTTGGCTGCACCTCTCTTAGCACAAAGAAGGCTTGAAGTGGTCCTAAATCCATCTTCATAAACTGCACTTAACAGCAATTTGAGAGATTTGGATTTTTTACCCTGAGCAATGCTTGTAAAAGCAAAGAGACAACAGTAAGCGTTGAAGAGCCTTACAGCCAAGGCCACAGAACCAATTTCTATGTTCATGCTCTTAAGATTATTGATAACATTTTATTTTCCTGTTAAAGTGATGGCATTCAAAGTTCATTTAGTTACAGGGTCGACTAGAACAGAAACACAAACCCTCTTGTTGTGTTTCTCACAGAAGCTACAACTGGACCTTGACATGAGAGACAAGCTTTTTTCTAAAGCTGTTTCCTTTAAATTATTAAAAATGGAGTACAGTTTTTATCAAATTTCAAACATAAAATGCTTCCTTTTGTAAAGTTGGAGAGAGTGAGCATAGCCTTGTACAGAATTTAAGTCTACAGTGCTTCTGTTTTCATAAAATTTAGTTTTCTTTAAATCACAGACAATACATTACATTTATTTGTATTTTTAATCAGCTCACAAAAAACCATGTACTCATAACATAATTGAATTAACAGGCCTTTGAACAATAACTATTCAGAATAAAATGTAAAGTATTCCCCAAACAATTACTAAATATCTTGTAATTAGTCCCATATTTTGAAAAGGAATATAAATCCTTTGTTTTCCCATCGTTTCCTTATAATTGGAAAAGAAAATTGCAGATGAAAAGACACAAATGCCTTTTAGGGAGCGTAGCGCTATAAGCATGTTAACTGTTGTGGTTTTGCTTCTAATTTACATCTGTTTAGATGGACTTCATAACACTGCTTATTTTCAAGAACATAATAATTAAGCGTAAACATGGTCCACTTTTTAACTTTTTTTTTTGTTTTTGCATAAACCAACATTTAGCTGTGGTGCGCTGAGACAAAAAAAGAAAACAGATTTGAATCTTTTTTTTTAATTTGCTAAAATGGTGCAGTTATTGTGTGTTGAATTAAAAACAACAGTTAAAAAGGAGCATGCGGTCGTATTAGTTTTGGTTGACTGTGTGTTGGACAGCTGTCTGTTTTGAGCTGTACTGACTGGCAAACACTGTTTTACACCCATCGCAAATAGCCATTAGGCATGACTGCAACTCAGTTAGCCACAAGCAATCTGCCGTATGCTATAATTATGTTTCCTTTAAGTGCTGTTGCAAATATTGTAATTATGAATTGAGAGTCCACTGATGACCCCCCACAACAGTCTAATGGCCCAATGAGTGTTGAAGTTGCTGATATTGTGTCGTATTGAAATCGTTTGTGGCGTTTTTATTTTGGGTTTTGATGCAGGGGCTTCTCTGGAGCTACAAACACAGATACCAGGAGGAGATAAGTATCTGTTAGCGCCTGCTAGCTTCTGGTGCTGTTGTGCTGTGTTCTGTTCAATGACAGCGGGCTCATTGAGACCCTGCTGCTGCTACAAGCTCTCAGTGTAAATCCTGGGGCTGTGTTTGGTGACTCTTTTTCCTGGCAATGACAGTTCCTGTAGTCAGCAGCACATTCAGGTCAAGCAACTTGACTCATTTAGTCACATTCTGCCATGAGCACTTTTGCTTTCACAATGCCCTGATTAAGTGGCACAATAGTTGCAAATCTGTTGGCGTGTTTGCTGAAGAGTAATTACTTGTGTCTGATAAGCATTCTGGGGTTGTTTCCCAGCAACATGATTTCTGCTGAAGCTTTATCTCAATTGAATGGGATTGTCTTTGTCGAATTGGCTCAGTGGTGATCCTGGAAGCCGGCCTGGTCTCACACATATGATAAGACAACAGATTGCCTTGTACACCACCCAACCAAGACTAACGTTGCAAGCTTTAATGATTCACACCATCTATCAGGGTTTTTCCCTAACTTACTCATATCTTGTTTACTGGCAGGGTCTGGCAATGTAAGAAAAAATGGTAGTAATTGGCAGCAGACCAACATGCTGGAGCATCTGTGAATGCTTCATGCAACACAACCGCAATGATGAAGCTGCACACACACAGAGGATGTGAAAAGAGGGATCCTGGGATGTAATGAACATGGTTTCCCACTTTTTTTAATGAGTCTTTTGTGGCGTCTGTGCTTGTGGGGTCTCTCAGGATCCTTCAGTTTGCGTTACCATGGGGACGTCATGCTTCCTATATCTTCCCCTACTATTCCACCAACACGCATCACAACCACCTCTCTTTTTCCCTTTTTTTTCTTCTGGTTTCAGTGTTTCCATGGCGACACATGTCTGTCTCATCTATGCCTGCTACCTGTTTCATATGCTGCCCTGTCTCCCTGGGTCAGTCTCGCTGTCCGTCTGGGTCTGTTTGTCTGTCTGTAGCTGGGCTTTTGTGTGCCCTTGGCTTGCCTCTCTTTGCTTACTCTTTGTTTATTTGTTTTATGTATGTCTCTCTCTGTCTGTCTGGCTGGATTTCAGCATCCCTCTGTCCCCGTATTTGCTTTCCATCTCAACCCCCCCGTCAGTCTTTCTCTCCAGTTTGCTAGCTGCCTGTCTGGCCACTGGGCTTTTCCACCTCTAATCCCTCCTCTTCTCTTTCTGCTCTGCTGCTCTTTTCCAATGCTCCTCCTAAACATAAACTCCTCTCCCCTTAGATTTTCTTTTTCTTTTTTACTCCCTGCTCATCTGTTTGCTCCCCCATCAAACCAGCATCCACTGAATGTCACTGGCAACACACGACATTAACAAAAGGAGAAAAGGGAAGGATTTAGGTAATTTTCACAGACGGCAGCTGTTGCTATGGTGACACAACTTTTGGATTTGCTGGGGAGAGGAAGATGAATGGAGGAATAGGAGGAAAGAAAAACTACAAAAAGCGAAAAAAGGGGAAAAATAAATAAATAAAATCATCCTTGTTTCCAGTTCCTTTTGGCTTGTTAAAGTCTTCTGCCAAAATAATTATGTTTTGAGAAAAAAAAAAAAAACACTTCAACTCCAAGCTTAAAACTTTTGCAAATTAATTTACGTCATATAAAGTTTTTTTCAGGGAAAAACAACTTTATTTAACTTTAGATGTTTTGTGGTTCTGCCTGTTTAGCAGTTTTTACCTCCATGGCTACATAGGAAAAAATGAAGCTTGATAACATGATTCCTCTGTCTTTAATGAATAATGTGATTAATGTATTCCCTTAAAACCAAAAAAGAAAAATCAAATTTTGAATAGACCTCCCCCTCTCCTGCATGTTAATGCATTTAGAAAAACCATTTTGTTATAATAGGCATTTGAATATTCATAGTCGGCAGGCAGGGGGGTGATGGAGGAGACTGGTGCCTTTGGGTATTGACGCAGAGCTGTGGAATTAGCTGTGAAACTACTATTGATTTAGGCTGCACAGACTGGAATATGACGCACAAGCGGCAGAGAAAAAAGGGCAAAACATCTTATCAATGAAAGAGGGACTGCAAGAAAATGAGGAAGCTCAGAAAATGGAAAAAAAGGAAAACAAGATTATCAGTCAGCAGAGAATTGAATTAAGAAGAGACAGAAGGAGAGAAGAGAAAAGGAGATTATAAAGCGACACAGAAGGCAAGTGAAAGAGACAAAAGTAACAGAAGAGAAATGAAGGACAAAGGAGGAGAATCATGAGGAGCAAAGCAATAAAAAAAAGGCAGAAATGAAAAAAAAATTAAACAAACAAAAGAGCACAGGACAAAGGTGAAGAGGTCAGGGCTCATTGTGAGCGGCGCTTTCGCCTGGAGACACCATGCTACAGTAAACCTTTCTCCCCCAGACAGCGCACATTTTTGATGGGTGGACTAAGTTGACAAATGTCAAAGTTTACATTTCATTACAGAAGGCAAGGGCTGAAGAAAGGATGGAAAGAGAAATAGAGAGAAGAAGAGCTGGGGGAGGAGAGAAAGGGAGGAAATGCCATGCATTCCATTAAGTGGCCAGAGAAAACCACAGAAAAATGGGGGGGGGCAGCAGAAACTGAGTGAGAAATACAGGAAACGATGGAGGATAAGAGGAGGGCTGGGGAGGAGAGGAATTAGGGACACTATACATTGACAAAAGATGGAAAGGGGGAGTTGAGAGCAAAGGAATGAAGTGCTTGATTCATCACTGCCTCAACCGTGGTACTGACCTTTGAAAATGAAGTTAAGGTTAGACAAGGCAGTACTTAACATTCTGCTGGCCTCCATGTTTGCTCTGAAGTTGTCAAAGCATGGCTTCCTACTACCACTGCCCTTTGTTTAGATTAAGACTGCAGGCACTTACAGCAGGCTCCCAATAAAGCACTACAAAGTGACATAACATCTTAAATGCTAGTGGCACCTTCTCTATTAGTCAATCTCAGTCAGAGGCCCCTTTTGTTTGTTCGATCTTTTGACGATTTCAGGCATTTGGCTTCTGTATTAAAATGCTTTGGTGCTATTTTAAAAACAAAAATACTGATATTATTTTTAAAAAGTAGATACTTTAAAAAGTGGGAAAGGAGACTATTTTATTTAAGGGAACTTGCCACACATTGGTTTCATTTTTTTTTGTGTCTATTTTGCATCAAAATATCAATTTTGATATTTACAAATTTTGTTTTTCCTCACACTATCAGTAGAGCAATTAAACTTCTAAAAACTTCATGTCTTTATACAGTGCTCTGAACTCCATATGGTAAATAAAATATTTTTTCTACAACCTTTTTCAGTTCACAAACTGATTTAATGTCAGATCAGATTTTTACAGAGCAGCCATAGGCTAAAGTGGGCTCTAATTTCTTTCTTTTTTATGTCATCTTATTGCTGTCCTCCATAAAATATCTGCAGTTGGTTTCAACTTTATTTGTTCACTAGATTTTGCGTAGGAACCATTAAAAATGGGATGTAGATTTTCCATTGACCCATAACTGTCAAAGTGTGAGCTAAAAAAACAGACTCAACTTCACCCTAATCCAACTTTTAAGGTCGGACGGATGAAAAATGGTCAGTAAAACTGGTATTTTCTAATATAATAATAAATGTAAATTATTTGTATGAAACACTTTAGTAGCAGCATCCTCACAACATTGGACAGCCAGTTGTTGAACTTTATGCACTGTTATTATGATCTGTGGGAACATTTGTCGCCATAAATCAGTATTTGGAGTAAAGACTAGTGGTTTTTGTCTATTAAATGCTGCATTATTTTATTTTGAAGTCAAAGGCTCTTCTTGTGTTTCCTCTCTGGATTTCTTTTGAGAAATTAAACTTTCCAAGTATGTTTGTTTTTGTTAACTTTGCTAACTAAGGGATTTTTAATTAAGCAGTTGGTGCAGCTGCTTCAAGAAAGTAGTGGATGAATTTTGGGCACGTGGCCGACCAACTTGAAATACGTACAGAATGAGTCAGATGTGATGGGGAGAACCCAGTAGTTTTCCAAAATAAAACTTCTTTCAAAATCAGATTATAGAAAAAGGAGAAAATAGAAAAAAAAGTAGATTGGTTTGTAAAAGGTAAATGTAGTTTGTTTTTTTCTTTTTTCTCTGCAGCCTGGCTGGTACCAATCGTCCAACGGACTGGTACTGATCCACAGCCATGGGGTTGGGGACCACTGATTGAGTTGGAGATGTCCTGTGAATTTTGGGGATGTTTGATTACATTACCAACTTTTTCTAAACTTTGATTTTTACTTTTTGTCATTTAAAAACAACGAGAAGCTCAGTGGTCAAGCGGGAGAGTGTCCACTCTGAGATTGAGAGATAGCAGATTTAGAAACACAGTTGGGTTGCACCAAAGGCTCTAAAGGCTAAATTTCCTTCCTGGTTGACACTCATTGAGGGATTAAACCACATACTTGCCACGACTGAGATTGCATGTCCCCTTCTTCCTCAGGGGGATTGGTCACATGTGGAGAACAAAGTCCAAAGTGACAAATTAACGCAACATTTTTGTGAAACACAACTTGTGACATAGTTTGCATCGAAAGGATTTAGACTTTGACAGTTGTCAATGTTTTTTTTTTTAGTCCTTTTAAAAAAAAAATAAAATTGTAAAGCAGGAAGCAAAAACGTCTCCAGTTCAAGGCCTCATTTCATCACTTCTAGCCCACCTGATGCCAATGAGTTTCTCTTGTGCACTGATCATTATCCATAAAGTTTTGAAACCCACCTACGGTGATTTGTTTTTGGGCTTGTCAGTTGGTTCTGCTTCTCATTCCTCTTGGTTCAGTGGGCTTTGTTATGTTTGGGCTTAAAGCACCCCCGCCCCCCCCCCCGCATTGTTGGAGGTCAGCCTGAACCTCGTCACTGTTGTTTTGTGTCCACAGCCTTTACTGACCTTCACTCGGTCCTTAATGGGATGTTCTTGTTGCGCTACAAACTGGAAACATTTGAACTGTTTTTTTTTTTCATAATTTTGAAACGTTTTTACGGATTTCTGAAAAAGAGACAAAGTTCTTTTGTTTTGGGTCTTTTGGCTTTAACAAAAAAATAAATAAAAAATAGCAACCCTTTTTGGTTAATTAAAACTTCCAATGGTAAGAAAAAACACAGAGGACCTTTCATTTGTTTCCACTGTTCTCTGAAAAGCTATTTTTAAAAATAAAGCAAAAGCAAAAAATCTTTGTGATTTATGGTTCAGATTACAAAGGATTTTTGTAAACAAAGTGTGCATTTTTATTTATTTCCATCCATGCAATTAGAGCCTATAATAAGGTTGTACGAGGATGAAAAAGTATATGACATAACTATTTGGCAAAACATAAAAAAAAAGTTCAGGCCAAGATAAAAGTGACAAACATTTGAATATTTATTTACTTACATTAAGAAGTCAGACTGTGACCTGAGTGTCATATATAGTTCACGTTTTTTTAAAGAAGATCACCACTAAAAGCATACTCAATAAGCTCCCTTTTTGTTACTTTATCTGCAATGTGTATGCATGTTTTTTGGATTAATTTATTAAATGTGGTTTACTGAAATCATGACAGAATATTTTCTGAGGCTAATTAATAAGCACTCTATTTTGTTACTTCACAAAAAGTCTGTACTCAGTCTGTTCGGAATAGGAATGTGACAACTATGCAAAACTCTAAAGTGAAATCCCACCCCTTTTTCAAACAATAAATCAAAGTCTACTTGACTTTAGTTAAAAATCACTATATTTAATTAATCTAATGTGACCTAAGTATGCATAACTACAAAAATCTCTATTTATGACTAATAACACTTTTTTTAAATATTTGCATAAATATTTTTCTTTTTTTTAATCAATGCAGTTCATTATTTCTGCAATGAGTTTAGCATATTTGTGTGATTGTGTTGTATTTTTTGCAATCAACGCTTGACATAAACCAATCAAATCAAGAACTGCCTCAGAACTGCCTCTCCTGAGTGTTGATGATTTTTGAGAAAAGCAGGTTTTGTGTTTTCTTTTACTTGAAATATGAATTCCTGTAAATAAGCATATTAAACAAAAACTAAAAACCTGTTGCTTAGTTTCCTCCGATTAGTGTTAAACCTTGATATTTTGACTCTTAATGAATGACAAAGGCTGTCTTTTTAACGAGCTTAATAATCATTAATATTCTCCTGCCGACCATCGAAACTAAAACATTTTTGCACAGCGCACAATTTTTCTGCCTAAATCTAAAGCGTATTTAATAATCAAGGCTCAAACACATAGTAATACTCTGTTTTATTAGCTTTCTTGAGAAGTTTAAGTGATGATGCATCAGATCGAGGAATGCTTAAACAAGCTGTTCTAAAGGGCAAAGCTGACAGCGTGTTTGTCTGGCAATTTAGAAAACTTGTTGAAGCAGCATGGGCTACTCTGACCTCCCGGTCGTCAGTGTAAAAACATACTCCTCTATTTCACCACTGTTGGTTTACAGTATAGGAGCTCAAACCTTTTTAAATAAGGCACATATTCAAATTTTAATTATCCTAAATTTACAGATAAAAGTAATTGAAACTAGTCAAGCTGAAGATTTTTTTTGTCTCTTTGAATCATCAGTTTAGTCAAGGATTCGTTTATTGTTTTTATTTCAGAAGTGTTTTCAAGTTATCTTCAGTTTTTAGGCTTTTAGTTCATCAGTCTCAATCACAGCAGGTTTTAAGCAACAATTTTCCACAGTCATTGCTGTGTCTGTTAAGTATTTTCTTTGTCAATTCAATCTTTGTGTGTCCGGTTCTCTTTTTTCTAGTTTTGGTTTGCCGTTCTAGAGTTCTGTTCTTTACTTTTTTCACATTTTGTTCAAGTTGATTTATTTTATATAAGTTTCTTTCAATCCTGCTTTTTGTTTCCTGTATTTGAGTCCATCACAAGTTTTCTCTTGACTTCTCATGATCAAGGACAATGGAAGGTATTCATAAAGTGGTAAATGACCCACTCTGATGAAAATGGACTCATTTTCAACATGTTCTTGTAGCATTTTTCTCATGATGGAGGACATATAGAAAATAATTTAAGATTAAGACTGTTTCTGAGTATTTCTTTATTCAAATCGTGATGGATCAGGAGCAGATGAAAACATTTGAAAAATCTCTGGTTTGTTTACGCAGCAACTGCGGTGGGCAGGCCAAAGTCTGCCTTCTGCGCTCCATTCTGAATTCTCCAATTGCGGACAAAAAGACCCACTATCGTCTTTTCTACGCCAATGTTAGCTTGGGTTTGTAAGGAGCAATAGGCTAGCAGGAAAGAGTGTAAACAAAGGAAAACTGGGAAATTAGGAAAGCAAGGCTAACTTTCGCTCCAACAGTCCCATGATGAGCTCCTTCTGTGCTACAGAAAATAAAATTAAAAAAAACAACACAAGCTTTTTGATTTTGGCTAAAACCTGCATAATTAGAAGGAAAAGACCACTGGGAAGCATTTTACAATATAAAAAAAAATACATAGTCAGAGTAGGACTTTAAAGGAATTTGTAAAAAAGCAACCATTCAATATATTTAAAATGCAGTAATAATTAGTTTAGGTATTAAAAATACTTTCATCAGTTTGTATCCAGAGGAATTCAATTTGCAAACAGTTAAACCATCCTTTCTCCATCTATTTATAAATAAATGTACCTGAAATCCCTTTCAGTTGATGATGTGGATGCAATGATGTGTTGATAAAGGCCACTGGTCAGTGAGCAGCAGCTTCAGTCATGCTCCATCTGAGACTGCAGTCTAGAGGGTGATGACTGCCATGCGTTAGTTAACTTGGAATATCTCAAGATAGCCACAACAACACAACATAAAAAAATGGACCATTCATTGATGGTGAGCCTTACAATCTGATGTGCCCTGTGGTGTGGAAAACGTGGTGTATATATAATTCCATATTCTGTTCTTCACTTAACAGCTTTTAAATCCAGAGGAATTTCCTCCTATAGTCACCTGTAACAGTTTCAGGCCTGACCTCACAGTAATGTTGCAATTTTCAGAAAAAGTTGGGAATGTCAGGTTAATGAAGTCACATATGGAAAGCTGTTTTTTTTTTTTTTATTCCAACCCAAACACAGGCCACATTATTACCAGCCAACCAGAATTCCTTGCTGGGCTTATGGTCAGCCGCTCTGGCTGCACACACATGAGGGAAGAGCATGAATGGAGGCTTTGTGAACACACTTGTTAAATGTCATCCCCTCTGCTTAAGAACAGAACGTTATTCTTAGAGAAGGTTTGGCTTAATGATCAACTTAGTTTTCAGCGTGAAAAATGCTGAAAAAGAGTGTGGAAGTTAAAAAATATTCTTGTTTTCCTTTTTTTTTTTAATAACAAGCTGTGAGACGAGTGTTGCATTTTTTCTGACAAAGTGACTCCACACACTAAATCATTTATTGTGCTGTTATTGCACTGTGGAGACTTATTTCATCCTTTACTATTTCAAATTCAAAATTGTTTTTTTTTTCAATATAGAGATGCAAAAATGTTGAATTATGACCTCCAGACAGTTTCCAGCCAGTCTCCAGAGAGTTTTCAGTTTCCAGTCAGCATGATTCTGGTATGTCTGTTGAATAGAGTCAACTTAGAGCTGAGCAAGTCATAAATGAAGCATCCAAGAATGTAAAACTAGCTGGCAGGGTAATTGTAATGTGAAATAAAGCAGCTGAAGTAACTTGAACCCAGAACACAGCACATCTGCCAACCTGCTTCATTGTTTTTTGCTCCCACAGAAGAGAGGAAGGAAGTCGATGTGTTTTCACTGCCAGATAACATTTTCCTAGAAGGGTTTAAGCCAGGATGAGTCAGTTTGAAGATGGAGGTGCTTTGAACAAAGGCCATGGCTGCACTGTGATCTTGGCAGTAACAGATTTTTTGCGGTTCGAGGCCATCAGAAAAAAGTATTCTTGACTCACACAGAGAAGGAAAATCCCTTTGATTAAGGCTTCTGTTAAACTGCATACTGTTAGGTTGGAATTCATACTATATTCCATGTGTTTTATAAACACAAATATTTCCTGTTTTTATTTTTAAACTTTGATCTTTTTGTGAAATAGCAGGATTCACTGGTCTATGTTTACAAATGCACATTAACTCATAATTATTTCAAACTGTGCCAGACCTAGAGGAGTTCTGAAGGATAATGAAAGTATCAGCCTAAATTATTTGCAGCAGGCAGAAATGATGCACAGGATAGCAAAAATGTTTGTATCTGATGTAACAGTGAAGTAAAAAAAGAAAAAAAAAACAGAATCATGACTTTGAATGGTTTCATCACTTTGAGAAACAGAGCATCAGTCTTGTGTTGGAAGCAACACAAATTCACTTCTTTTTTAGATATAAAAAGAAGACGATAATTTATTCATGATTTGATCATTTTTGAGTCATAGCACATAGAGAAATTTTAAATAGATGGAAAAGAGTATTAAAGTAAATCTCTGAAAATTCATAACACACACAAAATGATATTAAAGCGGAACTTCTAAAAGGGCTTCGAGAATGGATTATGTGTGAGCTGATGATATTCTGCATCTTGTTCATATGCGAAAGGAAAAGAGAAAACAGTTTCACCCAGCTCCAACACAATTATTGTAAAAAAAAAAAAAAAAAAGCACAACAGCTGATCTTTCTCAATAAAATCAACTCTTTGTTACCACTAAGTCTGTGAAATCCAAAAGTATTAATACTTGAGGATGCTTTTGTGCTGGAGAAGGTTTGTGAGTGAAAACTGCAGTGAGTTTATTTGAGCAAAAAGAAGTGTACAGTGAAATGAGGTGAGAAGATGAAGTAAACAAGCGCAGAGTTAGAGCAGCCACAAAGAACTGCCTTCAATACAGAGATTATTTCTTTGTGCTGAGATGAATGACTTAACTTTTTCAATTTCATTTTTGCTGAACTTTATTTTAAAGACGTTTTAAATGAAAAATGAAAGATCGAATGAATAGAAAAAGGAGCCTTAAGTGTTTGTTTTCAGCAGAATTCTCTCTACATTTGTGTTTGGCACCACTAGAACTTTGGACAAAACTATGCTGGTATATCATTATAATTTTGGACCATAATTTTTAATGAAAAATTTAATTGGCTATTGTATGTTCTTTTTTTTTTTTTTTTTAACTTTTGACCCACTCCCTGCTTTGAGGCAGTAGACACTATTAGACCTTTCTATTTGGGATTCAGGTGACTATGGCTGCTTTTTTAGTAAAAGCAGGTTTGAAAGAAAACTCACTGCAAAATGTATTCTAAACGATCCTCCTATGGAGCCTTGAAGAAAAGATTTAGCTTACATAAGATTTTGTAAAAATGAGTTTGACTTCACCTTAACATGTAGTAAAGGAAAATTATTTTGTTAATTTAAAATCAGTCAATTGTCTTTATAAGTATTGTGTTCCAAGGCAAAGATTGAGTGATCAACCTTTGATTGTAGGATTACAGGTTCGATCCTTACTTGCCTAAATATCAAAGTGGCCTTGGGCAAGACACTGAACCCCACATAGTTTGGCACCAGTGTAAGGCAGCAAAACTGCCATCATTGTGTGAATGGGACTGTGAATATAAAGCATTTTGGGCCTTAAAGTCCCACTCTAACTATATTTTTATTTATTTTCAGTGTTCCCAGTGGTCCTTCAATTATGATTATGCAGTTTTAGCCAAAATCAAATAGCCTGTTTCATTTTCATACACATTTTCTGCAGTGCAGGAGGTTCATTAGACAGTTGCCTCTGGGTTGTGGGCGGGACTGTTGGCCCGAAAGTAACCATCATTCCTTTTGTTTTCACTTGTTCCCGCTAGCCTACAATCCCTAACAACCACAAGCTAACATTACTATAGCAAAAATATATATATCGAGCAATATTGGAGCTATGCAGTTGTAGGCAGCTTAGAGGATGAAAATGAAGACCTTAATCAACAAGAAGGCCTATGTCTTCAAGTGGATGCTTCAAATTGTAGTGGAGAAGGGAGACTCTGGCCTGAACATGTTCAGAAATTAGCGCACGCCGTGCGTGACCCTGCACTTTTTAAAGTATTTCACATTGATCTCTTGTCAACATTTCTGGTAAAGGAAACAAATTTCCCATTCATGATACCCAAACTAAAGTCATTTCTCAGTGACAGTATGTCACAGAACTGCTTAAAAAATGTACTGTTTTTGAACATGTTTGTTTTTGTTGGTCTGTGTACATCCATTGTGCTGCAAAGCCTCTGTAAAAGCCATTAAGTTTTTTTTTTTTTTTTTTTTTTTTTGTCATGGGCCTTTTGTGCATCTATGTGCACTGTGATGTTGTGTTTGGGCTTGTGTGTGTATGCACAGATTGAAGTTCCGCCTCCTGCTGATAGTCCTGTAACTAGAAAATCCTCCGTACTGACTCCTGCTCCTCTTCCACAATCTCTTGCATATGCTGTCTAATGAAAACCCCTCTGCTGTGTGTTTGTGTGTGTCTCTCGCTATGTTAGACACATAAGCACACACATGTACTCTGAGCCAAGCATGCACATTGCCAGAGATATATTTGCAGATAGGTAGGTAGCAGAACAAAAATCACAAACCCATGACATACTCTGAATTCCAAACAACAAAGACATGTACATGTGCAAAGTGCATGACTTCACGTTTGGGAGCAAAGACACTTCCTTAACAAGTGAGTCCATCAGTCCAATTCCACAGAGAGTTCATTTATTTCCTCCTTACGGCAGTTGGTCACAAAAAACAAGATTTTTTTTAAAGCTAATGATTTTAAAATGAAAAGTACAAATAAAAAATTCATTAAATTGAAAGAGAACTCTGCTCTTTTTCCTGCACCTGTTAGGATATGAGTTTCTGTGCGTATTGATGTGCAACAAGAAATAGGAATGATTCACTTCTTCTGTGTCACTGCTAATGTCACAAGTTCCAAAAACCTCCAGAGATCTGCAGACTCCACATTCATGCACTCAAACACATCACCCAAGGCTTCATGCACTCATGCACAGCCCTCCAGACTCAACCTTAAATGTACGTTGAGACATTCACACAATCACTGCTCCTCTGTTTTCAAAAGTTATGCATTTCGTCTATATCACACTCTTACAAACCCACACTCTTCATGTAATATTTCTGCTTGGCATCATGGGAGTTCCAGCTCTCAGCATTAAAGCAGAAACCAGAACATTTGTCTGATGTTGGAGTAAAGTGGCAGAAATCAATTCTGCTTGTCAAAATCCAAATGCGTCTGAGCACACTCAGACACGCACAATCACAGCAATGCACAAAAAAGGGAGTGTTCTTGTGTGTGTGGTGTGTTCTAGTGTGAAGAGCAGAGGTTGACCTCAGGCTACCAGCTAATTAAAACTGTTCTAAGAAGCGAGAGAGTAGGGGAGGGGAAAAACAAAGAATGGAGGAAGGAAAAGCAGAGAAAAGAGATTGAAAGAAGCAAGATGGAGAGAAGAAAGCAGGAAAATGAGATAATGACCAGAAGGCATACCAGAAGATAGTGAGGAGAAGACTTTTTCTAACTTTTTGGTAGTTTTTCCTACTTTGTAGAAGGAAGTATGATACATGGTGCATTTAAAGCTACTTGTATCTCCATAGATATAAATGAACTATTCTTATTTTTTAGTGTCTTAATATGAATTACTATAATTTGCAAAGTTCGCACTTACCAATCAAAAATAAACTAGTCTGCAAGATTTTACTGGCCCCAAAAAGAAAGGCACTTATAGCTGCGGCAGCAGCTTCACAAACCTCAAAAGTAGGAACTAAATCATAAAATATTTATTTTTTTAATCTTTATTTTGTGGGACGCAAGAAGATTATCTAAAAAAAAAAAAGAAACAAGTAAAAATTCTTATTTATATTTGCTGAGTTCCTTTTTTAACCTCATATCTTAGAACAAATGAAAAGACCAATGCAGAGATAAAAAGAATGTGGAACCTTGGCATGCAGACAAGCGTTCATTACAGAAACCTATAATTTACTGTATATTGCATTAAAATGGGGCTGCAACCTTTTCACAAATGTGACAAGCTTTGGATTTCTGCTTGAAAAGTTGCTGAATGCAGCTGAAGTCAGAGATTTGTGTCAAGCAGCTTGGAGCCAGGATATAATGTTTACTGGCTTTCAGTGTGGTAATGAGGATCATTTGAATAATAGTTCAAAGCAGTCTGTGCCAAGACCAGAACCTGGTCAACAGAGTCAAACCCTGATCTGATGCTGCTTTAGTGGTGTGTAGACTGAGAAAATAGGGTTATCCTTCTGATGATTGTAACCTCCATTGCACACCCTCCTTTAGAAGAAGTTTCTAGCAAAGAGACAACAGAACTGGTGGAAGAATAAATCCAGCTTTTTTCTTTCTTTTTTCTTTTCTTTTTTTTTTTTTTTTGGAGGGGGGGGGTATTTTAAACATATTTGTCCTATTGAATCAAAGCCTTCAATTAGGGGTGTCCAAACTTTTTCAAAAAAAGCCAGATTTGTTGAGGTGAAAATGTGTGAGGGCCAACCATTCAATCTGCATTCTTCAAACCCTTAGTATAGCAATAGAAGCAAATATATTATTTAAATTTTTATTATTTTTATTATTTAAATCCCATTGCATTTTATTGCAATGGGACGCTTTACATCTCTTCACATAGAACAGAAATACATTTAAATACATTTTAAACAACATTTCAGTAAATTTCACATTTGAAGACCAGAAATAAAATAAAGGAAACGTCTGTGAGGAAATAAAAACATCATCAACATTAAATCTGGATTCATATAAAATGCTATGTTTGTCAGTATTAATTGTTCATGTTAAACTTTTAAATCATGTGAGCAAGAAAATTTTTACATTTTTTACTATTTTCAATTTGTTCCCAGTGTCTTTAATTATGATTATGAGGTTTTGATCCAGATACCAGCTCAGACAAGGAAAACAAAGACTTACATGCATCTATTTATCTTCAAGTGGATGCAATAGAAAGAAGCGGAGCAGGGAGACTTTGGCACAACCAAGCTGCGTCACAGCTGAGAGATTTTTAAACCCCGAGTATTTGGTTTTTTTTTTCCCTCCTGATCCATCACGATTTGAATAAATAAATACTTAGAAATGCAGTTAAATTCTTAAAATAGTTCAATTATTTCAACTATGTCCTCCATCATTAAAAAGTGATGCAAGAACATCTTAAAAACACATTTTTTATTGAAGTGGATCTTCAGTGTAAAAATGTTTTACTTAAAATTTTCACTGCAAATTGACAACTGTGTCTGTATGTACAGTTGTGCAAACTCAAATCCAAAAATTGATGCCCATCTGTAGGATTAGGTCGATTACAGCCCACTCTGTCAGTAACTTTAAGCTCCACAATGACCTGTGTTTTAACTTCATGCACATGTCTGAACTTTGCAACTGTACATTACATTTCTATCAATACTTAGAGAAACACAACCATTTCTCAGCATAATTTTTACAATAAGTGTCAAAAAAAAAGTCTTTAAAACAGTTTTTGTCCAGAGACTTATATCCTTTTTCTTCACTCTCCATGGGGTAAAACCTACAAGAGATTGGAAAATGGGTTTGGAACAAGGCCGGATTTGGAGCTGTTTGCCTCTTCAGGCTCTTTATCTTTTGGGATGTTTGCATGAATGTGCAGGAATGCAAAGCTCCAGCTTTCTGAACTTTTAAATGCAGTCACACAGTTTAAAGATAAGGAAAAGCTTGCTAGATCTCTGGCGTGTATTTTCAGATGTCACCTGGTCAGCCTCTTCTCAAATGTACATTGTCATAATTCAGACTTAAAGGATGCTGCAAACAAAGAAAAAAAACATCAGTTACTGCCATAAGATGCATTCACAAATGCAACCATTTGGAAAAACGTGTACCACTTTTAAAAATTACTTTCCTGGAACAAAAATCTGAACAATTTTTTATAGAAAAACCCACATTTTCTTTTAGAAATAAAAGGAACGATAAATTCAAAGATGAAACTCACTTGGTTGATCAAGATTTTTTTGTTTGTTTGTTTCATTTTGTCCTCTATATGACCAAAAGTAGATCACTGCCTGCTTGGTCACAGTTTCTATGTCACTCTCTTGTCCTTCTTTCGTTTTGTAGGCGTGTCTGGTGGTCTTTCTCAGTCACCAGTGAGTGAAGGCATGCATATGAATGAGTGTAGGATTTTCCCAAGATCATCTGTCCTCAAACTCTGCCTTCTTGCCCATCTCTTCCTGTCTATTTCAAGCTGTCTTTTTATCTGTTTATCTTGATCTGTTTTGGCTGAGTTTTTCATGAGCACTCACACATGAAAATGAACCCAGCGTGCACACACACACATTCAGAGCATCATTCTGCCTTCTCTCTCTGGGCTCCATGGGGACATGTAAGTGGGACAAGGGAGGGGGGATAACAAACATATCAAACTTCAATCTAGGCTTTTCGCTCTTTCCTCCTCCTTCGACGAACTCAAACCCGCTGACACACACACTAACTCCTCCACATGTGTAAATGCACTCTCCTCCCCTGTCTTCTTCCTCTCCTCCTTTTCCTTCACACACACTTTCCCCACTGCTGAGGCCCAGCAGCTTATTTGCCAGGACTGGCTTGTGTTTAACACACACAACCTGCAGTGCATGTGTCTGCACACTCTGCACAGACTGAGAACGAGGGGGTGGGCCTTGCAAACTTGCAGAAACACAGAAACAGTTCATTACATTGTAGTCCTTCACAGCAGACGATGGTCTGGTTCAAAACTATTCACTCATGAAAAGCCATGACCTTAAAGCTGTGCACAGGATTGGAGTGTGGCTTTTTCCTATCAAGTCACAATAAAAATAAAGACACTAAGCAAAACATACAAAAGATCTGAGATGTGATACATGGCCTAAAAGTGCATCACTGTATTTTCCTGTATGTAAGGCACACTGTCAATCTATGTTCTATTTTCAAACTTATGCCATATATAAGGCACACTGAACTATAACATGAATAAAGTGAGAGTCAGAGATAAGTCCATCAGCCGGTCAGACTTTATTAATTCTAGAACTTGTTTGTGACACGCTACATGTTATCCACATTAGAAGAGTCAGTGTAGGCTACTTGCAATACGGTAATTACTTCCCAGCCTTGTTAAAAAAATATTAATAGCCTTATTAAAAAAACAGACTGATACAGCTAAAACAAACATTTCTGTGACTATGCTAACTTCCAACCTTGTTAGTGACACGTAAAAAAACATAGTTTGACACCGCTAGACGTTAGCTGTGTTAGCAGATTCACAACAACTCTTATCCTTGTTTGAGTTTATTGACTGATTGTTGGTTCAAGCATGATCATTCATAATAAAATTCATTCACCACAAGAACTACAGTTTAAAATGCTATCTAAGAACACCTTCCCTTAGTTTAATATTGTTACCATCAACCCTTGTGACCTTCAATTACCTTCCCTTTTGTACTGAAACAATAACATTTCTATCTAGGCCTACTTTTTTTTAATACAGGGCGATTAGAGTATTGTTCTAGCACCTCCTTTGCAACATGTAAAAAAACAGACTCATACTGCTAAAACAAATGTTACTGTGACCATGCAAACTCCCAATCTTGTTAGTAACACGTAAAAAGCCACAGTCTGACACAGATGTTAACCTGTGTTAGCATATTCACAATACCTGTAACTACTTTTTTGTAACTCATAAAAAAAAAAAAAAAAACACTGACAATTTAACACATCGCGTTTACCTCTTAAAATCAACCCAACATCGGTAAGCACACCCAGAATTAATCCATATATGAGGAATCTGGATAAAACGCACTGTCGTTTTTAGGAAAAGATCAAGGCTTTTAAGTGTGCTTTAAAGTTCGCTATATGCTTTTGGAATCCATGTCACTGTATTTCAATGTCAGTTTGGTCTGTCTTTTGGTTAAAGCTACAGCACAACTGGAACAACAGAAGTTTGTTGTGTCTTTGTTTATCTCCCTCCTGAATTGTCTCATATCTAATAACATCAAAATAGGCAATTTCTTTCTACCCAAAATGCACAATACCTTTAACCCGTAATTTCTTTGGTTTACTTCCATGATTTAGTTTGTTTGATAGTTTTTCTGAATTGTTGCTGTTTTGGTATTCAAAAAGCAGAATTTTAGTTGCATCATTTGGGATGAAGAAGACAGACTAAATCACAAATTCCAGGAATATGTTATTCTCGAGCAGCAGAGAGGCACGTGGAGAGTTGTGTCCTTAAAGAAAGCAGTCATCTTCATGCAGGTCCATTCTCAGTCACATTTATAACAGCTCTTCTTTTTTATTTTCTCGTTGGTGCCTAAAATATGACAGATTAATCACCTGGCCAGATTTCTTGCCTAAATCAGTCTGCAAGCTCCTCAAAAGTGAGATTTATAGCAGGGGAAGACAATATACTTCTCTGAAGAGCTTTTGTGAGGATATTGGCTGCTCCTTCAGCAAAGGCAAATCTTAAACACATCAGGAGACCGACTTAGTCCCTGATGAACGATTTATGGCACCAATTCAAAACAAGGTGTTTATTTTGGACAGTAAATATCTCTTAATGAAATAATTTACTGTCAAATCTGAAAAAAAGTCAGTTGGAACAGAACATTTCTCAGAATGTATGTAAAAATATCCATGTACTTTTGATACTTTGAAAAAAATAAGATTTCTCAAGTTTTACACCAATCTAAACAGCGAGGTGCAATTTGTTGCAGAGAAATGGAGGAAGATGTGCAGATTAGGATCTGACAGATTATCCGGCACTTTCTGTAAGTAGAATCTGTAGATTTTATTGAACACTATGGTGGCTGGTGCTTGCTTATCCCACCTCAGCTTCACCCTGTCAAAAATTGGATTTTTTGTGGCCCCAAATAAGAGCAGGATGGCAGCAATTTCAAATCCAAACACGCCATACACTGCATCATGTCAGCTTTTCCCTGCAACCTGTCAGCGCGAGCCTTGACGTCTGTTAAAAAAAAAAGATGCTTCCTACACAAAGCTCAAATTTCATTAAAAAAAAATAAAATGTAATTTGTGATAAAACTGTGCAGAATGTCAGCTCTATCTGTGGAGGAGATTGCAGCGGAAAAGGACAATTTCCATCTAGAGCAGCAATGACACCTATTACCTTAATGTTGCCCTGGTAACACGTTTCATAAAGATAATTCTGAGAATGATTTACCTACAGGCAGTTCTAACTTAAACCAAATTAAAAAAAAAAAAAAAAAAAAAAAACTCTTTCTTAATGAACTATTGCAAATTGCTTTTCCACACCGAAGGCTTGATAATCTTTGACATCCCTATAAAACAAAAGCTCACAAATTTGTCTTTCAGATAGGCTAAAAATCCTAACGTTGCCTTTCCACATTGTTCTTAAATTAGGCATTAGGCTGGGAATAGTTCCCCCAAAGCTATAACCGTACATCCCACATGTAAAACGTGCACTGACAAAGTCCAAATTAGTGTGCAGAGACCTAAACGAGCTTTTCTTTCTTCATTTTTTTTTACATTCTTTACAATTTCAAGAGCGGGGGTTCAAAGCCTGTCATGCCAGAGATATCCTGCAGTTAGATCAGAGGGAAAAAAAAGATTAAATGTTTCTGGGCTACGAAGTTTTGACAGAAAAAGGCCTCCAACGCACAGCTTTGGCAAGCTTTCACACTCTCTCAGTGTCGCTCAGAAATACATATGCATTAAGAGGCATAGGAACTGGAAGACAAATGTTATGCAGTGAGAAGGACACAAAAAACCCAAATGCAAATCATGTGTGTTTTCATCATCAGCAAAAACTTAACATAAATTAAATTGTTATCCGGCTAGTACTCTTGTTAATGAAGGCAATTTGTCATCATTTGTTTTCAAGTTTGTTTTTGGGTAAATTAGCGCTGCATTCTCACTCAGCTCACCTGAAGCAAAAACCAGTATTTGCTGTTTTCATTAATGGGAAAATCCTTAACATGGAAATCTGTTTTTTTTTTTCTCACAGAGAGCATAAAACTTGACATTTACATGAAGCTTTTTTAGTTTCTGGAAAGCCGCCCAGTTCTGGTATATGCTGCATTACTGCAGTAACTCCATGAAAACTCACTTTAACATCCTAATGGTTACATTAAACCGTATGAACATCTGTGTGGTAAAGGATGCTCCACTTTTTCCCCGTAGCTTCTTTCCAACCTATCATCATTACTGCTGAAGCATTCCTCATTCGTTGCTGACGTTTTCTGTCTTTTTGTGCATAATGCTACAACCAAATTATCTCCTTTTTTTTTTTTTTTTTTTTTGCTTTTCCCTTCACAGCAAAATCTCATCTCCTCTGCCTTCGTGTGGTTCACATCACCAATTCTTATTGAAGAGGAGATCACACAGCCGCTGCCTTAGTGAGGTCGTTATTTGGATAATGACAAATGTGCTCCAGACTTGATTCCATTCCTCTGATCCGACATCCAGGTTGGAGATGGAGTGTGTGACTAATGATGTGGCTGTAGCGCAGTCAGGGATTGCTCTGAACACATACACAAGCTTAGATTTGCAGCTATTCACCTGTTTGGGAACTCCGAAGACTTATTTGGAAGAGTTATCTGTAATGACACCGTTTTGACATCAGTCTAATAAAAGGTACTTTTTCACTTGAAGATTTCCCACCAGTCAGGCAAAGGCACATGTTCATTTTATTCAGAAAAAAATGAAAAATATCTTAATTCTGTTCAATTTAATGAACAAATCAGAATAGTTTTATTAAATCAATAGATTTTAGATCATTTCAATTTTAACCCAAAACACAGAATAAATAAATACTCCCAAGAGGAGCTTTGGATGAGCATGATGCACTTTTATTCCAAGAGTCAACAAACGCCTGGAACCTTGTTCGCCTTGTAAACCAAATGAGTCAAAATCCAATAATTGTTTCCAGATTTTATGCATAAACATACAGATAAAGTCTACAATGAAAAATAAATTAAGAAGCTATTTTGATTTATTATCTTCAATTCATTTAATTGTGCTTGTGGAGCATGGCTTCACTATACCGTTAACTGAACATAGAAAAACATTTACATTTGGTGAATACTGTAATATTCCATAACTCTCTAATTCTGTTCACGTCAAATTGACATCAGTATTTTTTTTTTAATTTAGAGAAGTTTCTACTTCTATTTTCTACTTGAAACCCAGTTATTCATTATTTTAAATTACAAATGAACTACAATTAGAAAACTGAAAATTCCATCAAAATCTGATAAGAGCAAACGACGCAGATTGTGAGAAATTAAAAAAGGGTTTTGCAAGGACAGCTGGAACCTTGGAGGTAACAAACTGAACATGAGTTGCTGGTGCCAGTAGATGACCTGTGTGTCATGTTCATGATTTTCAAGTTACAAATCAACCCACACATAAGTAGACTGTCTTCTGAATCAAAGTTACCCCATTACAACGACATAATCTATTGACATTCATGATATTTTACCAGGTTTGAAGTTGTTTTAACTTTTCTTTGGTCTACACCTTTCCAAGCTTTTGGACATAATTGGTGGGCCAGTAAGCTTCATGATTTTATGAGAAAATAACTTTTTTTTTCAATATGGCAAAAAAAAAAACTTTTAACACCAAGTTATGCGCAAAAAAGACAGTGGCCGATTTTCTGGGAATAAAGATTGACAGTGGGATGTTATTGGGTGCTCTTTTTTAATAGAAGCTTGGAAACATCAGAATAGGAGTACAGCTGTTTGCAAACTTCTTTCTTTCAAGACCATTTTATTTTATTGCCAAAACATGTAGTCTGCTTATGTGGGCTTCCTGGTAAAAGGTGCCATGGCTGCTGCTAAAGAGACAGATATTTGACACAGTGTAACCTCCTGTGGTAATAGATGTCTTGCAAAGTAAAAAAAAAAAGTATTTTTCCTTTTAGCAGAAATTAATTTGGTTTAAAAATAGATCCAAGTTCAGTTACAGCAAAAGTAGCAGAAATCTCATGGAACTATAGCAGCTAAGCATACATACATACATACATGTCAAGTATATATGTGTAAAAGTGCATAGGATATTTTTTCTAATTCCCACATATAATAGGTATTATAATAATGAACATTCCATGTTGAATTCTTATGGATTTTTTCTGCAGTGCATTAGTGCTATAAAGCACTTCCAGACTAAATGACGATGTAAAAGATCTGAATGTGCATTAAAGTGCAATCATTCTGCACGCACGCAGAATTCA
This sequence comes from Adrianichthys oophorus, assembly GCA_036245035.1. Classification (NCBI taxonomy): domain Eukaryota; kingdom Metazoa; phylum Chordata; class Actinopteri; order Beloniformes; family Adrianichthyidae; genus Adrianichthys; species Adrianichthys oophorus. The sequence continues at coordinate 25,745,835 of BSAI01000012.1, read as the reverse complement.
TTATGGGCGAAAAACATGATTGATGATGCAATTTGACATGACTGGTAATGATTAGCAGGCAGCGGTGAACACAAAAAAATGACTCATTAAGAAGAAACAAACCATTTTAAATCTGTTTTCATTAGTCGCTATTAACATTTAAAATGTTTTTGAAACCTTTTAACAAACAAATCAGGTCTGGGTCTTCATCTATCTTTCAGTTTAAAGTTTCTCAAACTCTGTAAAGACACTGATGAAAATTGTATTTTTGGTATTTATAACATGTTCTTGTATAATTTTTCTGATGAAGGGGGACATTGATAAATTGCATTTCTATGTATTTCAAATTAATGTGAATCAGGAGCAGACAAAAAAAAGCAATTGGAAGAAGCTCGCAAATGTGATGTACAAGTTACTATGGTAAGCCAAGCTCCCTGCACCGGTTCATTCAGATGCATCCACTTGCAGACAAACAGATCCATGTACGTCTTTGTTTTCCTCATCTGAGCTGGAATCTGGAAAGCTCCAAAATAGCTCTCCATTTGTGTTGCATTAGTAATGTTAGGTTGGGGTTGTGAGGGGCTATAAGCTAGCAGGAGAGATGATCAAAAGAGAGCTCTCAGCAACAGGCAGGGGAAGGGGGCAATATTGCTTCCCGCCGATGGTACTGCTCACAACTCAAAGGTGAATTTCCAATGAACTTTTGCCGCTCTGCAGAAAATGTGTCCTTAAAAACAATATAGTTCTTTTGTATTTGGCTTAAAATTGTATAATCATAATAAAAAGACCACTGGGAAAGATGATTAAAGATTAAAAGATGATTGGAATGGGACTTTAAAATAGTTCCCTGTTGAAAATAGTTGTTTTGATTTATACATTACAGATTTTCATGTGTTAATCAAAGTTTTGCAACTTCCCTGATCTGAAACAGAACTCGAGGAAACACAGATCCTCTCTGGGTCTTTCACAAAGAGACGGCTGTCCAAAATGTCCTGATTGTTTAGGTCTCCTCTGGGTCCTTACAAAAATAAAATCACACACTTACTTTTAAACATGCACTCGTTTCTAATGAATGGAACATTCACAGCATTGACCTGCACACACATTAACTGTCATGCACTAAAACACACAGAACCGGCCTCCTGCTCTCACATCCTTTTTAACTCCTTACTCATATGCTGATGTTAAAGCAAGCAGGCGTATACAGTGTGCTCCAGCAGCAGAGGGGAGTGTGCGTGTGTGTGCAAATGTGCGCGCATGCACATTTGTGTGTACTTACTCTTAAAAACCAATTAACGGCGTACAGCAGCAGCTGCCCCCTGTTCCAAATGAATAGGTGAATTAAACATCACCAGGACCAGATGGAAAAAAATCACAGAAAGAAAGGGAGATGGATGAATAATTGAAGAGCGAGGGGATCATGAAAAAGGGGGAAATAAAGCTGAAATAAGAGATGAAATGAAATGTAAAAAAGCAAAGTCAATTAGACAGACTGACAGGAAGCTGCAGGATGAAGGAGACCAGAGGACGAGGCAGGGATAGCTGCCAATGTGCCTTCCTGTGTGCCTTTTTGCACAACTTTTCCATCATGTGCATCTTTGTAATGTCAATCATTCCAGCATCTTCTCCAGAAAGAGTTCAATCTTCACAGCCGTGGTATTTGATGTAATCAAGTTGGTTTCACATATGACAAACTGGCAGCAGAATCACAAACTCCTCTGTAACTTTCTGCAAAAAAAAAATAAAACCTAAAAAAAATCTGAAATTTTGAGTAAAGCCAATATTGAGCTTTATTCATTTTGAAGTGAAAAGGGGAGACCAGGATATTAAAAAATGTGTCAAGATGATTTAAGTTTCAAATGTTCAATAAGCTTTGATAAGTTTGTTGGAGCTCTGGATTCGTGGCTTTAGCTTACTGGGGAGGGGGGGGGGGGGGGGGGAGACCTGGACAGGGCATTCACACTAAGGTCACATTTTCAAAGCAAATGCAATTATGAGCTAAATGGTCTGTTGGATGTTGTAAATTCTCTGTAAAAGTCTCTGTCTCTCAAAGTTTCTGATCCGAAATACCACATTTTGAAGTTTTTTTTTTACATGAAAGCAATTATTCCTAAATAACCATTTGTGTCTTATTTGATCCAGGTATTTTTATGTGGATGTCATCAAGATGTTTAAAAACATATTTACATGGTTGAATACATAAAAAAAAACAATTATAGATGTTTAAACCATTTTTACTTTAAAAAAGGGTTTAGATTGAATCTAAATCCTCTTGTAGAAAAATGCAAAACAGTAGCTTGATACATCCTTAAGGGTGTTTTGTTGTTGCTTGCGCACATTTTTTTCCAAGTTTCTAAGAATTAATTAGATTATAACGGGATTGTAGCAACCAGAGCTGTATGGCACTGACTTGACTTCTTAACTTGTTTGCTTTCTTTTAAACCCTTTCTGTGATTTGTGCCATAAACTGATGCATTACAAGTGAGAAAATTTTTTTTTTAATTGAAATATTAATTTTGTTGCACTTTGCAGATCATTTATCTTTAAAGTTTGAAAGTCGGGACTTTAGTCGGCATTCTGTTTCTCAGAAACCACCCAGTATTGCTAGAAATCACCCATATATTTGTTTCCTTTTCACAATGCTTTGGTAACAAAGCTGAAAGAGACAGATGTTGACTTTATTGGAGAAAGTAGGATCAAGATCCCATGTGATCCTTATATTTTAGCAGCAGGGGATGATCCTCAAATTGATTTCTATGTAAATAAATAAGCTGTGTGTTTTTTTCACAGCAAAAAGAACAACCTCTTTAAGTTCTTCCATGCTGTGATTGAGAGGATGCATTGAAGGATGGGTTTCTCAGTCCCCTGTTGGAGTTTTATTGTGTGAGAAATTTTGAACAAGAGCCTGGTTTTTGCCATCTCCTCTGTGCTCGGCATCACACAGTTCCTCTGAGCGTCTGGAAGTGTTTGAGCAGAGAAAGAGAAGTGGCGCTGGGCGATGAAGGGACACTGGGAAATTACAGAGCTTCTGTTTACAACAAGCGCAGAACCAGGAAGCACAATGACAAACTTTTACTCGTGGTGTAATTCCCTCTGTGTCGGTCTCATTCACTCTCGCTCCGTCTGCTCTCACGCATCTCCGTCAGTTAAATGCTTTGGGCTTTGGAGGCAAAAATGCTGCATAAATTATATTTTCACGATTACATTTTATGATTACATTTTTCAGTGAGTGTTAAAACACGGGAATGATGCATTCTCCACTCTGGACAATCAGACGCAAACTGGTTGCTTGATTTGAACTTTGATGAAAGACTTCCGAGACTTGTGGCTTCGCAGTCCAACGCTTTTCTAAAGTACAAACAACTGCAGCAGGATGAAAAGTTTAGTAGCCCAATCTTTAGTCTTTGCTGTTAGGCGGTGACAACCTTTCAAGTCTTGCATTTTTGTGTCATGCCCCAGCAGACCACAAACAGCTCCACTGTATATACTGCATATATGCAACCAGCTTTAAAGATGGTGCAATGCTAATCTGAGGCAAAGCTGGTGAGATGTCATTTTGTGCAGCGTAAATGCAGAGTCCAGACTGCTGCAGTGTCCTGTTCTCACAAGGATTTTCACTAATATGCAGATGTCAGATAAGAAACCCTTCCAAGGCTTTGGATCACAAACCTCTGTCATGAAAACAGCTTAAAGACCCACTTCAATCATCTTTTTTATTTTCAAATCGTTCCCAGTGGTCTTTTAATTATGATAATGACGTTTTTAGCCAAAATAATAATATAAAAAAAAAAAGTGTTATTTTTAGGACATACTTCTGCAGAGCAACAGGAGTTCAATAAAAATTCACCTCTGAATTGTGGCTAGGACTCTTGACGCGGAGTAAACTCACTCCCACGTTCCATCACTCATCTGTTAACACTCTCTTCTGCTAACTTACAGCACCTCACAATACCAACACAAAATTACCAGCGCAACAAAAATGATGAGCAATATTGAAGTCATAGTCGTAGTCGTAGTTTTGTTCCAGACACCATCTCAGACAATGAAAACAAAGACGTAAATGGATCTATTTGTCAGCAAGTGGATGCAGAATGGAGCAGAGCAGGAAACAGTTTTTTGAACAGCACAATTGAAATACAGAAATACTCAGAAATGCAATTTTAATCTTCATTTTCTTCATACATGTTCTTAATCATCAGAAAAATGCCACAAGAAACACCATTTTCATCAGAGTGGGTCTTTAAACAGCATCAACACACAATTTTTTGATGCACATATATGTGTGATTTAAGTAGTTTAGATAAGTAATAGTGACTATTTTATCGCATATTACAACATTATAAAAAACATGAATAAATCAAAAATCCAGGTGTAGACAAATAGTTTTTTATGTTCTATCTTAATTCTGTGACAACTGGAGGAAATTGTCTTTTTTCCATTTAATCTGTTGGATTAAAATGCAGAAGAAGAATGAAATCGATATCTCCACATTCCACATAACAGAAAACTGACAAAGATTAAAAGTGAAAAACGGTGCATATCCCTGATTTTGGCAGACCCAGCAGGGAAAGCACTATCTGACAGACATGTTGGGCTAATAATAATGTTTTTCTTAGTTTATGTAAGAGAAAAATGAAAGAAAAAAACTGCATTTTTCTTTTTAACATGACTTTCCAATCCTAGTTTAGTGACATTTCTTGTATTGTTTCAACAAAGCAATCTGACAGCATCATAATTAACAAGACTAAAGCTGCAATACAAAAATGATTAAAACATTAGTAAATCAATAATTCTGCCTTTATGTGCTTCTCAATGTGATCATTCCACAAAAGAAGCTCTCCTGCTTTTGTTTCTGAGTTTATTTTGATACCTATAAGAGGTTAACATCACACTTTATATACCCTTTGTTGTATCTGTATATGGTTTCATAAAAGGGTTCAAGCTTTTCTGCTGCTTTCAAATCCATCAAACAACATCTTATATTACAGACAAAAGATGGATTATTTTCCCCAACCAACAGAAGCAATAAAACATTTATGCTACAAAGCAAAATCTGTGTTGCTGAGAACAGCGTCTTCCTGTATGAAGTTAGTCTTTGAACTGAATTTTTTTTAAATGTTGTGAGCAAGACAGGGAGAAGTAAAAATTAGGACAATACCATTATCTACCCATTAAACTCTGTGATTTCTCTTTTTCAGATTTTGTCCAGACAGTGCTTCATGCATGTGCATGCTCTCTGTACTCTTGCAGACACCTTCTCTTTTTTACTCTGCCGTCTACACTTTGCCCTTTGCTGCCTTTCAGAAATGGCAAATATATACGCAGGCGTACACGACACAACAACGGCAAATGTGCACGCATGCATGCGTGTAAACATGGACAATGCCCTCGTGTGCACACATTGATGCGGCGTGTCCTCCTCTGCCTGAGAGTGGTTGAAATGGGAGCGAGCTGCAGCCCAGAGGCAGAGTTGGAACATGAATACAGGCAGAGGGTCAGAGTTGCTGCATTTGGGGTGGAGACTGAGAGGATGAATGCTTCGGGGTCTGGAGGTCGGCAGTTTAGGGTTACAAACCTCACAAAGTGACTGTTCATTTCCGCATTGGACTGTCTGCACAAAACTGTATTTGGCTTCTGGCAGACATATTGGAGCTCTGCTGTAAGGAAGTTGGCTGCATTCCTCACAGAGAACTGTGACCTTGTCTAATGAGAAGACAAGGCATTCCACTTTGAAGTCCAAGCAGTTAAAGCATCATTAACCTTCCAAGTTAGCAAAGACTTCCTTTCTTTACGTATTAAGCTGTGTTCCAACATGAGCAACACACGGGGGTGTGGGTTTGATCTGAGTGTGCAGTACCTTCATTGTGTCAGAAAATTGAAGACAGATCTTTGACAGCTGCACTTCCCGACTTCCCTTTGTTCTGTCAGTGTGACAGAACATGTACCTCACACTGTCAAAGTCATGTTAACTAAGAGGGGAAGGCAAAAAAAAGAAGCAAAAAAGGTATCACACTTTAAGACTGCGATGATAATTCCCATTTGTCAGGAATAAAACTCAAGGAAACATTTTTCTTCATTAGGAAACAAACATTCTCAATATTTCACTGATTCTGGTATTTTTTATGCTTGCATTTAAGAAAGCTTTATCTGAAACAGAAAAGAATAAGATCAACATGAAAAAAACATTAAATATAGAAAATATAACATGTTTGGACACCCAGGTTTTATTATACCACTGTGTCATTATTCAATGAGACTAAGTGAGGAAGATAAGATCTGCCCTCAGGGTAACAGAGCAGGGATGTAAAGGTGAAAATAGAGAAGGAAAGAAGGAAGAGGCTGAATTAAGCTTCAGCAGTTAGCAAGAAGAAAAACAAACAAACGCAGAGCAACAGTGGCACAGGAAGTCTCCGTGAAGTGAGGAGGAAAAGACAAACGTGAACAGAGAAGAAGCAGCTCAGCGGGAACATAGTCAGAAGAGAAAATAATATTCATGAGATGGACTGAAATGTGATATAATAGGAAGTAAAACGGATTTTGAAAAATAGAAAATTAGAAGACATGGTTTAGAAAAGACATCAGATTGATAAACCTGATAAATGACAAAAATTGTAAGAGAAACATGAAAGTGTGAAGAATCAATCACAAGAAATAAAAGAATAGAAATACGGAAGACTTTTTACTCCTTGACACAAACAAAAAGCTGATTAATGGGATTGAAGAGAATGGATCTGTAGTTTCTGCAAGTTCATTTGATATGATCCATGCATCTAAATGACTTTGGGTGCATTTATATTAATACCACAGCATGTTTTAGTCGTTAATTTTTAGCTATTCCTTTTATTTTGGGCATGACAGCTCATCTCTAATATCTGAGTCCCAACTGCTCTATCTGCAGGTGAAAAATGGACAAACCTGTACAGGTGGCCTGCATGAAGTGCTAAGATCATAGACTGGAGTGAGCGTGTAGAGAGAAAATATTCATGCACATTTGTTTCTATTGGTATGCTGCGGGTAACTGGTTGTAGTGAACATTTCGACAACGTGTAAGGCTAAGAAAGGGTGAAATAGGTGAGACGCAGGCACATACCTGCATACTCCCCAGGGGGCTCGGTTGTGTTGTTCAAGTGCTAAGCTCCTTGTGCGCAGCCTGACTGTTAGAAATGATGACAATAGACAATCAGGGTGTAGTTTGTGTGGACATCCAGCAGGTGCCCATGTCACATACGTATCACGTGCACACCCTGAGCGTGCAGAACTTGTGCGCAGTCAGTAAGGAGTCAGTACTCACACTTTACACACAACTAGTGTGGCAACCGTACATCATAAGTGCATGTATAGCTATCACTAACCTCGAAAAATACCACTTACTACAGGCACAACAATAATACATCCATTTACATGATGTCCCTTAAGCTATCCACACAAGAAACAAGGGAATTGAGAGACACACCTGCGCTCCCTTTAAGATGTGGCTGCTCCTCTTTGTGACCCCCCAAGAACCTGGACACAGCCCCCAGGTCAGGAATAATAATCCTGCAGAACAGTACATGATGCCAGACCATCACAGTTTGAAACGTCAACTAAAAATGTACTTTTTTAGAATGGCTTTTAATACTTAGTAGCTGGTGGCCTTTTATTTTCTTTTACTTACAGTATTTTACTGCAGTCTTATCTGTCTTACGTATTTTTTTGTGGTTTGATTGTTTTTTTATTGTTATTGTAAGTTTTTCTGTCTTTCTTGTTACTTTAAAGCACTTTGGTACCCTGAGAGAGAGTTGTAAAATGTTATATAAAAAACGGTTAATTCATCCCTTCATTCACCCCACATCGTCTCAGTGCATTCTGATGAATTACTGTGAGCAGTAATCTTTGCTTTTTTTAGTGTTAAAATGCATTTTTTAATGATCCATGTAAATCAAGTGCTATAAAAAGGTATGAGGTTGAAAAAAAATCTATGAATATTCCAATTACTGAACAGAACAGTTTGTGTTTTGTTGTATCTGACCCAAAAGTCAGAAAACTCTACAGTCATTTTCACAAACTTTGACGTTAAGCTTCATTCATTCAGTTGCGGTGGGCATTGATTGTTTTTTTGTCAGGAAACCCCACTGTGTTAATAGGATGTCCTCATTGGCACATATAAATAAACCTGTGTGTGTCTTTGTGTGAGGGTGTAATTGTGGAAGGAAGATGCGTATCCCGTAGGGTTAATTACATCTCAGTTCTCTGCCGTTGTGGTCTCTTCCACACTGCAGACTGATGGCCACACCCACACACAAATGAAAAAACTAAACTAAAAGCACACAGATATGTACACACTCTCATCATAAACATAAATGCACAATATAACAACAGAAACATTTCCTGTATTATCTTTGTTTGCCTGTCAATTCATCCCTCTCACGCAAACAACAAAGTCCCGGGAGAAAGTGTGTTGTTCTCAGCAGTTAGACATGCAGAAGAGAGCCTCTGCTTGTTCTGTAATAGCTGTTAATTTTGCATAAATCATGCATAACATGACCCACATGTAAATCACTCATGTCAGCAGGATATCACTTCCCAGTAGCTCCGTCTTCGTTCTCTCGGAGGGGAGCAGGAGCAGCTTCAGGAGTCATTATTTGTCTCAGTGATTCTGTTTGACTTCTTCAAATAAAAGACAAAGTTGGAGAGAATATTTTCAGGGCTAATATATTTTGTATTCCAGTGTGAATATAACTGGAAATGTAGAAAAATATATAATGTGGATAAGAAAAAAAAATTTATCCGTTGTGAAAAATTGTTGGGAAACATTTTTTTATAAATTAAAACCTTTTTTGAACTACGATAAATAACAGCATTAAAATGAGTCATCCATCAAAAGTCTTGCTGCTTTCATCACTATACGCTGATTTTACAGAGCAAGCAAAGCATTTTCAAGTTACCTTGTATTTTTTTAACACAAATACAATAATTTTTATCTGCAAAACCGATTCAAGCATCAAAACAAATTGTTTCTTTTAGAAAAACAAGGAAAGAATCTTGTAATTGAACTTGTTTTGTAAAAAGAAATGTGCTTAACTTTTTTCAAGCTGATTTGAAGTGGTGATTAACAATTAGTGGAAATGTTTACTTGCAATTATTGCAGTTTGAGGGAGGGGGTCCCTTCTGACTCTGTGTGCAATGATTGTGTAGTTTTAGCATATAAGTCCAAACAAGCCCAGAAAAACTGGGATTGAGATGTTTCAACAGCCTGCATTTACATTCAAAGTCTGAATAAGCCTTTTGAAAAAGGAGAAAAGGAAGGACCCATTCTGACTGACATGACCTGGAAGACAACAAGTGTCTACAAGTGTCTGAAGCCAGACCATATACCATAGCAAAACGTAGATAGTATATAGTCTACATGAGTATTAGTATGGCAAGCCTGATATAGAGCATGTATAAGTAGTTTAGGAAGAATACTAACCAAATACTTCTTCAATCTAAATTGAAATATTTTAAGTTCACAGTAAAATGCTTTCATATAAAATATGAAATATTTTAGGTTTACAACGGTTTATTAATCTGAACTATCCATTTTCTTAACACCCTGGGGCTGCAGGATTGCCGGAGACTGTCATGACTACCATTGTGTGAAAGCAGGATACACCCAGGACAGGTCGCCAGTTTGTCACAGAGCCCGTGGAGCTGGAGCGATTGAGCCCACTATTCTAGCCAGCTGTCCGCTGGACAGCGTAGCAAGCTGTGCTGGACACTAGGTATCGGAGCTTGCTATGCTGGCCAGTGGGCATCTGGCTGACCAGCAGACAGGGAGCTGCCGTGGGTGCTGTCGTAGTGGTTGCGATCGCAATTGCTCCAGCTCCATGGGCCTATGATGCTTTTCTAACTTTCATCAAGACAATAAAAGATCCTCCAGTATTGTTTTTATTTTTCCCTTCTCGGGTTAACGCGGGACAGAAATTCTACAAACTGGGCCACAGACAGACATAAATAACTTTTAAAACGGCCATCATCCAGGCGCTGCTCCTGCAGTAAATGGTGCAACTCAATCTACTGCAAACGACTCTGAATGATCTGTTGAATCTAGAAACGATAGCGTGCTTGCCGGCATCTCTGTGGAGCTTTCCAAAACACATAGGGTCAAGGCGTCAAGGACATTTTACACTATTGCAATGGGTATAAGCTCCAGCATTTTGTTGCCTGTAGATTAACAACTCTACCTTCCCTTCCCTGTAGCCATTCTCTAACTGCTATAATGCACCATCTCTCTTTCCCCCCCTCCACCCCCCCAACTCTCTCCTTTTTCCCCTTTCCTTTTCCGTCCGGTCCAACAAAAAAGACACAAATAAAAAATATATATATATTAATAAAGTTTGGTTTAAATTACAAAAGGGGCTTATACCAACATACATTTTGTGTTCGCTATGATTTATAACCCCTGATTGTAAGAGTAAAATCTGTCTAATACAAGAGGTTCTCAGCTCATATCTGTTTGCTCAGCTGTTGGACAGGACAAGTTTAAAAAAAAGAAAAAAAAAAAAAAAAAAAAAAAAAAGGACATTTTAGGACCGGCGTCGAGCAGTAAATTTGACGTGCAACGAAAGAGGGGCGGCTGACGCAGATTTAACGTGCAAATTGCATTCAGTGTGAGTGCAGCTTAACATAAAAGTTTTACCCATGAGTGTATAATTAAAGTAAAGCTCAAACAGAAGGCGTGGAGATCTCACCCTGTGGACAAATGATTTGTTGGGTGAACATAACATTTTGAGAAGCATTTCCATCTGTATCAAATGTGTTAATATAGCAATAAACATTTGTGTTGGGAGATCTGAATGCATTTGTGTTGGTGCAACATCACTTATTATCGTTGCTGTAACCTGATGATTACATCAGGAAATGGTGGAGAAGGACCCAAAATGCAGGAGACCAGGCTTGGTGGCAGAAACTAAGACATTTATTATATATAGTTTAAAACAACATTTAATAAAATAAAATAAAATAAAAAAACCTGAAGCAAGCCAAAACCACAGAGAACCAAAAAGGTAGCAAGGCAGAGCAGATGATCTGAAAACCAGACACTTAAATACACTGAGGTTTGAATTAAAAAGAAAACATCAAAATAATTAAAGCCCCATGCTGAGATTTAATTAAGCCTACATTAATTTAATTAAGCCTAAATCCTTCAAGAACAGAAGAAGCATGGAAGTCAATTTGATATTAAACTGATGTCAGTTTGATCTTTAACATGTAGCCATAGAATTTATATCAAATGAATGTCAACTGCATTACCCAGCATTCTTAATTTTATGTTTTATGTGAGATTGAATTTCTACTGATCATGTATTCACCAACACAATGATATGAAAACAAAAGTCAAAGTAACTAATTGGATCTAATATCAACTCAATTTTGACATCAAGTCGACATCAAGGTGCACGCTGGGCACATAAAAGCTCTTAAGTGTATGTTTTAAACATTTTCATGTAATGAAGCTGATTGTTTATTGCTTATAATTTCATGTTAACATGTTACATTTTTTGTAGTTCATTGTTACTCAATTGTAGTTGAACTTGGAGTGAATCCTCTCTGTTTGCTGCCTCATTATTAGTGCTGCTGTAGATCAGTCAAAAACTGCAAATGCAGAAATATTCTCCTGTTTTCTGTTATGATCTCCCTCTTCGCTTGAGCATGACAGTTGCCAAAAGTGTCAAGGAAAAGAGCAGTAACGGGTCATACCAGTTCAACTAACCCATCATTTTTGTTTGATGGTTCATGAAAAGCATCATTTTTAAAATGTTCCACGTAAATTCTGACCCTATGCTCCAAATGCAATAGCAATAGCTGAGGGTCAACAGGCTGATCAGACTAAATGTTTGGGTCTTGTTCTGTAATCTAACCTCTGAGTCTGAGTGTAGCCTCATTTTTTTTACAGTAGCTGAGAGCAGAAGCAAGCAGTGGATTTCCATCCATGTCATGGCTCAGTGGTTTTTGCTTTCTTTATTCCTTCACAGTGACTGTTGCTGTTGTCTTCCTGCCGTTGTAAAACGTTCCTCTGATCATTCTTTTCAAAACAACAGATGCTCTCAGAGCAATTTCCCTGTTCAGACCGCCCTCTGTAAATTTTTGGAATAACAAAAACTCAACGTGTCAACCAAACACATCACACTGGTAGTAACTTTTTTTCTGTTCAGTCAGATTTTTTTAGCTGTTTTTTTGACAATCCTTATAAGCCTATATATCTTGAACTACTTGAAATATAACTAATTGGATTTTATATCAGTAATCATCCAAGCAGATGCAGGAAATAAAGTGTCATTAGGAATAAAGGCTAAATCATACAGGTCCTAGATTTACAGAAAGCTGGATTTTTGGGTTTGAAAAAAAGACAGTTTGGGGATTTTTTTTTAAATTATAGTCAGATATTTGTGTTGATAATTTAAAAGCTCACCATGTTCCTATTTTTCCATTTGTTTTATATATATATATATATATATATATATATATATATATATCAGTCTCTTTTGACATCTTGAACATGAACTTTTGCTTTGGACAGGCCTATTGCCTGACTAGCTAGTAATCAGAGAATGCTTAACTTACTGCTCCCCTACCTCACCTACTGTAATGAAGTTTGGGGGAATAATTCTAATTTTCATTACATCCATTATACACACTTCTTCGTGGAGCTAAGCAAAAGGAAGATGGTTTGATAAACCGGGCCAAGGCGGCCTATTCCCTATGTGGTTTTACACGGGCTTAGATTCGATTAATAATATATTTGTATTGACATGCTAAAATTGCAGATTCTCTTTTACTGTTCTTATTACCATCCGCTATCTGTGCCATATTCATGCTTTTACCATTAACATGTTTGAATCAAGTTTCAATATTAATCAGTTGCTAGCAGGCTACTAGAAGTTAGGAGCTGGGGAAAGTATGGTGCACTGGGGTTCTGTCCTCTTTTACTTCTCTCCCATTCTTTTTCATTTACCCAGTACTATTTTTTTATTTAGTTCATCATGCGTCTGTTTGGTGCAGTGCAATTCATATGTTCTCCCTGTTTTCCACTCCCCTCCGGGGGAGTGGGAGAGATTCCAGGTGGATCGTCTGTGCTCCTGTCTTTGGCTGTGGACAACTCCCCCAGACGCCCCACAGTTTCATCTGGATGAAACCCATCTGCCTACACTATTCCTACATGTAGTTGTTTATTCAAACATGTAGTCGTAGAGTTAGATAAATTAATTCTTCTTCAACAGTTCTAGCACATTGCCTGTCTGTTCTGGGAGAAGATCCCTCCTTCATGTGGACATCCCTGAGGTTTATTAATTTTTTACCCCCCACATAGGGTTTTTTATGAGTTTTTCCTCACCGAGAAGGAGGGTCTAAGGGCAGAATGCCAGTTTAGCTTAGTCTGTTTAGGTTAGCAACAAGCAATTGTTTAAATTTTTGTGATTGACTTTATGTTCTTTGCATAAATACCAGTGTAAAGCCCATTGATATAGGTTATGGTTGTGAAATTGGGCTATTTAAATAAAACTGTATTGAACTGAAATTTGATTGAACTGCAGCTTCTGTGAAGTGAGCAAAAATAATGAGTGTTCAGTAAACGTCAAAGCCTCTTTACAATGCAGCATTCATCTTAGGTGTGCTGTATGTTGATTGATGAAACTCTGTGTCAATTTGTTGCCTTGTTTCTTGATTTGAACATTACTGCCGCTTTAAAAAAAATTTGATGTCAATTAAGTCAAACCCTTCGACACACTGAAGGGAAAATGACAAACACAACATGTGCATTGCAATTTGTCTTCATGTTATCTGCTTTTTTTTTCGAAGCGAATTGCCTTTAGACATGAAAGAAACGTTTTCCAAGTCAAGTTTAAATGATTATTATTGGGTATACGAAGTCAGTTGTATTGTGGGATTGAAATATGTCTGACGCCATAAAGCTTGAATTGTAAAGAAAGAAAAAATACATCAAATAGGTCTCATTTAAATATTGCCAAGTTGTCAGAGGTCAGTTTGACAGCATGATGTGCAACTGTTAAGTTTTCCTGCACAGTAATAGACCCACTCAAATGAAAATTGTGTTTTTGGTGTTTTGAACATGTTCTTGTGGCATATTTCTGATGATGCAGGACATCCATCCATTTTCTAAACCCGCTTTGTCCCTGTCGGGGTCATGGGGGTGCCGGAGCCTAACCCGGCCTCTTGTGGGCGAAGGCAGGGTACACCCTAGACAGGTTGCCAGTCTTTTGCAGAGATGGAAGACATTTAAGAAGAAAATTAAGCTTAAATTTGCATTTCTGAGTATTTCTTTATTCATATCATTGTGAATCAGGAGCAGACAATAAAACACTATTTGAAAAAGATTGTATTTGTGACGAAGAAAATACTCTGGGCAGGTTACAAGCTCCCTGCTCCGCTCCATTCTGATGCATCCACTTGGAGACAAAAAGATTCATGTATGTATTTGTTTGTCCTCGTCTGTACTGGCATCTGGAAAAAAACTGTACGTCATGATAGCTCCAATATTGCTCTCCATTTGTTTTTGCTTCTGTAATGTTAGGTTAAGGGTGTAGGGGCTGTAATCTAGCGGGAGTGTTTAAAGAGATGGAACATGGAGTGGACTTACTTGCTGCAGATTTTAGATTCACTGACCCTGAAAGCAGCACTTGTAGATACCCAAAGGTCCTTCTTTAGTAGTAATTGTGAGAAGGAAAATTATGCACTAAGAACAGAAAAATGAGAGCGAACATTTCAGAAAATCATATCATCAGCTTAAGAACCATGCAACTATCTAAAATAGCTTACAGTGTTTCCAGCAGATTCCTCTTAACTCCAAATGACTAACAAATCTCTGCGCTTACGTTCATTTTGATTGTCCTCTGGAGAAGAAAAGATAAAGACACATCAAAGCTCTTCTTGCGAAGTGCAAGGATTCCTTTCTTTGTAAAATGGCCTTACATGCGAAATAACACGACATGTCTAATCCTCCTGACAAATCAGTACATCTCCCTGTTGTTTGCACCTTTGTGATTAAATCCCATTGAGATCTGTCCCTGAGAACCACGGACTACTTTATTAACCAGTTTTACCTTAATTAGCTAATAGGATTGTTTTAACAATGATCCAGGAACAGAATAGCCCTCGGGACCGCAAACAGCACCTCGGTGAAAGTGTTTGTGTGGGTGCGCGTGCATGGAAAGCTAAATAGACCTGCTGTCTGAGTGTGGGACTCAATGTGCAGCTGCACGTTTGGAAGTGACTCAGTGTCGTTTGCACAGATGCATGCATTTGGTATAATTTGAGGCAAAAACTTCTCTGTTTGTGTGTTTTATGAAAGTGCGTGTGTGTTCGCCAGCTCAGGCAGCACAGGCTCTCTGCCTTAATTAGGATGCTTTCTTGCAAGACCTTCTCTGGAATACGAAACAATTTTACCTGATGATGCAAACGGCTGAAAACAGGGTTAGTGCCTCGCCTACTCACCTCACGCTTCTCTTCTTTATGCGAGAGCATTAATGGAGGCTACACTTGTAGTTTTTAAATCTTTGTACAGCGCTACTGCAATTGCCAATAGGCTTATTTTGCTGCAGGGGATGTGCATGTGTGAGCAAAATCCTTTGTACTGCCTGAGGAAAAAGCCTTATCACAGCTAGGCAATAATGTTTTTGCAGCACAAGAGGTTGCTTACACATAAATGCACAAAGACACACTCTTCACCCACAAAGAGACACACTCCTATGTCCAGGGAAAAAGTGGTTAAGAAGGACACAAAAGCAAAGAAGAAAAAGTAATCTACACTGTAAAATTATTTTAAAAGATTTCACAAAATAAACAAAAAGTACTTTATTTTTCCTTTTAGAAAACTAATCCATAAATAGAGCTTGTAAATAAAGTCAGCCACAGCAGAAGTCTACAATAAAACCATTAAAATACCATAAACTCAGTAAATGCACACAGCAAATTATCTCAAAAGCTAATATATTGGCAAGCAGACTTCAATAAGAAGGTTTGTGGCTCAATTCAGAGCTATAAAATACTTCAGGTTGCAGCCAGGTCACAGATTGATTACCCTTTTGCTCTCCTGTTGCAGTGTGGTGTGTGCACTTCTCCCAGGAGCCTGCAGACCAGTCGGTGGTGCTGGGGGAGCGGGTGGTGTTGTCCTGCGTGGTGTTCAACTACACCGGCATAGTCCAATGGACCAAGGACGGACTGGCCCTCGGCATCGGAGAGGGTCTTCGAGGTGAGAGATGGGAAAGGATGTCAAAGCAAAGAAGGAAAAAAAGTCTTCATGGTTTCAGAGATGAATGCAAAATGAGGATGACAGATTCTCTTTTTTTTTTTTTAAATAAGAAACAGAACAACGTGCATGTGAAAGAGTTAAGAACTAAGGAGTATGTGAGTGACAGTCTGGACAAAAATGAGTTGTGTAGCTCTTACTGAATAAGAGAAAAAGCCTCACCGCTCACAGAAGTCGCACATTTGCATGTACATTGTGAGCCAACAGACACTTCCAGAGTGACTTAGTACAGCAGCAGTGAAGCTACACTGCGCTTCAGTGGAGAAGCAACCCGTGTCAGTAGAATAGTTGTAATCAAAAGGTTAAAGCTGCAGAAAATATGTATATATATGTGTTGAATTATCAGAGAAAACAATGAGGAGAGGCAAGCGCAAAAGAAAAGCCCTCCATTGACCTCCATCCAAGTATTTTTCAAAAAATATTCAGTGAAACTTTTGACAACAGTGAGAGGTTGCAGCATACATCAACATTCTTAGATGAGAGATCGTCCTCTGTATTCCAGACAGATTCAGGCAAAAATGATCAGAAATGATCCACCTCTGCTGAATGAAAGCTGGTATTTACCAACACAGAATGAACCCTAATAGAACTATGATCACTGATGAAATCAATTTGATTTTTTGTTTGGTTTTTATTGCCTTTACTGTGGCAAGGACTCAAAAACATTGATAACACTAAGGCAGGCATGTCCAAAGTCCTGTGAGCCAAATGCAGCCCGAGTTCAAATTTCCACAAACGTCTTTCATAAATCAATAATATGTGGCCCCTGGTGTTTTCTAAAAGCTGCGTACAATTTATTGATTGTCGTTGGACAAATTCTGTCATTAGTTTTAATGTGACCCTTCTTTGACCCTTTCTGGCTCATTTCTTGAATGTTAACTTTAAATGAAAAGGAATTTGTGACAGTGAGGGCCAGTAATATTTTATTGCAATATGCTATTGCAATAAAATGTTCATTAAAAAGTTCATTTTCATTTAATGCAGGTGGCCCTCAAATATTTTCACCACACAAAATCTGTCCCTTTGTGCAAAGACTTTGGACAACCCTGCTCTAAGATGTAACAACTATTGGAGAAATGCTATTTTTAAGTGTTAGTCTGATTGATTCGATTTGTGCTTATTGTTGTATTTACATCGTTGGGACCAGACAATCAGACATGCATGCTGTGGGTGACATTACATAGCAAACAAGGGAAAAAACACGCAAGGGGAAAGTTAAGGTGAAGTTGGTGAGACTCAGGCACATTTTATGTTTTTTTTTGTGCTTTTTTTCAAATCTTTTGTAATGCACAAGGAGCTTGTCAGTGCTGCTCAAGTTAAAGCTGCATGCTTTCTGGGATGTCACAAATGAGGAAATTAAACGATCTGAGTGTAGTTTGTAGGCGTCCTATGGGCATCTTGTGGGGAACTTATCACCAGCACACCCTGTGCGCATAGCATTTCCACATGGTCAGTAAGGAGCCACTACACGCACCTTGCTAACAATTGTATGAAGACAAGTGCTGTGCAAAAGACACCATACAACAGCATTACCTTAAGTGTGTGTAACTTACATTATCTTTGCATATACAGTTACCACACGCGCGATAATGGTGTGTTCCATTTCATGACATCCCTTAAGGTAACTAAACGAGCCACAATGGAACTGTAAGACACATCTGTGTTCCCCCTAAGAAGAAAATGTACAATCCTCCACATGCCAGACAACCCAAAAACCCTTGGCATTTGTACGGGTCAACTCCTGTACTAGTGCATGGGACTAAGGCATAAGTTATAGGTACCAAGTGACAAAAGTGGTTGTTTTTGACTCCTATGAACAGTCAGTCCAAGAGTTCTGCTGTCCTTACTCGGGACTGTTTTCTGTTTGGCTTTGATTGTATCATCTGATGAGCGTTTTCTTAAATCCCTCAGATTGACAGTAACATTAATGGGCTAACGGTATGCATTATTGTAAGTTTGAGTAAAACCAGCGGTGTAAACACAGACATCAAACTGTTCGCCTATATTTGGCATGGGAACTTCCTGAAAGAGAACGGGACAGCTTTTTTGTATTCTACCAAGTGCATCTCCTCATCAGAGAACCAAGGATCTATAGCACAGAGAAGACTATTGGAAAAGAGTGATCAGGCCCTTTGTGGGGGATTTTTACCATTTTCAGCTAAAGAAATTGCATTTAAAGCTGAAAACAAAGAATCAAGGAATTGCAGGACTATGAGGATCCTGGATATACCACCCAATCTCTACTTGAAGTTTAGGATGCAATGAATTCCAGTGCCAAACCACATAAATTGGTCTCTTAGGCTGTTTTTTTTTCTCCAGTAAATTTAAGACGGAAGCTGTAGTGTCATGTGATGCAGTTTCACAAGCAGACTTCAATGAGGAGAGATCTTGAAATTGTGATTGAAAGGTTTAATAGTGAAACAAGAAGGAGAAATCTTCCATGCTTGGGATGACCTCAGACCAAGTGAAGAGACCCCAGAGCCCAGACGCTGGTGGTGGTTAAGGCCAGACCGTGCCGAAGTGAAGAGCCAGAAGGAAAACCGGGCCGGAGGTGGGCCAGCGAAAACGTCTGGAATGCAGATGAATACATTTCTATTGATTATGATTGGTTGTGAAAAAAGTGAGCACTTTAGTTATTGGCTCAGAGTGAGCACTAATTGATGAGTGACGTGTCAAGTGAAGAATCAGCAACCCAGTATACCTTAAAATGAGGTAGATCTTCCTTATCGAAATTGTGCCAAACATTCAAACCTTCACACGTGTACGAAGAACATGGTATGCTTAAAATGCTACATAGACCCTGATGTGTTTGTCATTTCCACAACTCTTTAACAGCATTTTCACCAAACATTTCTACTTCCAAGCAGAATCCCTGAATTTGCAGATCAGGGACCATTTATCTGAAATAAATTATGAATGAGGAAAAGCATTACAACTACAAAAAACCAGTAGTGAAACTGAATATGTAAAAACACCAGTACGTTTTTTTTTTTTTTTTTTCACCGTATCCGCTCAGTGAAGAGAGGGTGGACATCAAAAAGAAAAAAGAAAAAACTAGCCCTCTGCAAGAACACAGATCAGTCTCTACTGTCTGAGGTGGCTGACATTTTTAACATCTGTCAGAGGATATCTGGAATATTTATGACTCTGTCATGGCTGCAGCAGGATGGAGCTGCACGTTGAGGTTGATGGATGCAACAAACTTAACACACCAGTGACAATATGAGGTCAACTCTCTGAAAGACCTCTGTGATATATTGGAGAACACACTAGTGGCAGACTCAAGCTAAGCAACAGGCTCATTCCACTGCAATGCACAACTGAACACCTGTGACTAATAAACTCTACAACTTCTTTCATTGAAATGTATTAAATACCCACTTTGATGAAAAACATGTTTTGTTTTGGTTTTTTTACATGTTCTTATAGGATTTTTGTGATGATGGAGGACATAAATAAAAAATTTAAGCTTAAAACTACATTTCTGAGTATTTCTTATTCAAATTGTTGTGAAACAGGAGCAGACAAAAAAGCAGTTTGAAAAATAGATTAACTTGTGATGTAGAAAATACACTTGGTGGCCACAAGCACTCTGCTCCGCTCCATTCTGATACATCTTCTTGCAGAAAAACAGATCCATCTACATCTTTTTTTTTCTACGTCTGAACTGGAATTGTATCAAAACTGTATGACTGAATAGCTCCAATATTCCTCACATTTTTGTTGCACTGGTAATGTTAGGTTGTGGTTGTGAGGGGCTGTAAACTTTTGGGAGAGCATGCAATAGATGGATGACGGGAAATGGGACAGGCTCACACCTCTAAAATCTCTCTGATCCACAGTAATATTAGTGGGTTAAAGGCATTTTGAGCTGAAGGCAGGGGAATTTCGAAAAAATTCCTGCCGCTCTGCAGAAACTATGTCCTAGAAAATGACAGTTTTTTTCTTTAACTTTGACCAGAAATGGCATAATTATGATTTTAAAAAACACTTTTTACAATAGATCAAAAGATGATTGGAGTGGGCTTTTAAGAAAATATTAGAAAAAGTGCACCTAACTCGACAGAAGAGAATGGATTTCTTTTCAACTATGTTTTGTATTGTGTGATATTTTTTAATGTTCTCCTTGTTCATTCAGAAAGATTATCAAAGATATCAGTTTCTGAATCTGAAAAGACTCTGCAAAATGAAATACAGATAAAGAACATAATTAGGGGTTTCAGCTGAGAAGTACTTATTTGCGTTTTTAGGCAAACTGTCACTAGACTCGGGGGGTAAGTAAGTTTTGCCCAGGCCAGACTCAGCGGGGTAGATTACCTGCTGATCAAGACGGATGAAATCTTTGTCCAGCAGCGAGAGCCCTCTGAGGAACTCTTGAATTCCACCACATGCTCAGTGGAGGAGTGGGAGTGAAGGAGAAGTTAAGAAGCTCTTCAATGACAAGGGGCTGCCTGGATGGCATTACCGAGGGCTCTGGACATTGTAACACTGTTGTGGCTGACATGCCTTTTCATTGAAGTGCTGGCCAGTTGTGTGCCAAGAATAACAAAGCAGTTACAGAGTTTCTTGTTATTTCAGGACTGTTGTCGTGCTCAGTGTCCAGAGGTAAACATTCCAGCCAGGCAGCAGACTATTATAAACTGTTGCACTTTTAAATCAAGGCCAATGGAGATTCATTATACCCTCCAGTTGTTGTGATCACACGTTCCAAAATTCTTGTGAATTAGCACTTTGAGGCTGTTTGCTTAAAAACTTTTCAAAATAGAAAGTATTCTAGGATAAGTGATAATTTCTTCTGGAAATGACACAGCACAATGCTTTGTTGTGTCCGTAAAGATGCGATTACACAAATGCATTTGGAAATTTGGATTTCTGTCTAAAATATTGATGACAATGCTTTGACAGTATTGGGAATTATACACTAAGCATGGTTTGGACATAAGTCACAACTCTTTAGGAGTTACTAAACTATTATTGGCCAGTTTAACAGGAGAAAGTGTCTTTTCTGATTTTTGGGAGGCCTTGTAGATACAGGCTGTATGCGGGTGAAAAATGGGTGAACCATGTGGCCCCCACACTAATATCAGAATCATAAACCACTCGGTAAGCCAGCAGAGTGAAAATGTTCACGCACATTATTTTCTACGAGCATGCTATAGGGGACGACAGGTCAACACGTAAGGGGAAGTATGGGGGAAGTAGGTGATACACAGGCACATCCTACAGGTTTTTCATTCTTTCAGCCCCCCCCCCACTGCACAAGGAGGCTGTTAGTGCTGTTTAAGTGCTAAGTTGCTAAATGTACGCTCCTTGTGTGCAGCCTGATTGATAGGTATGAGGAAATTAGACAGTTGGAGTGTAGCATGTGTCGACATCCTACAGGCATCCTTTGATCACCTACATATCACCAGCACACCCAATGGGTGCAGCATTTGTGCAGTCAGTAAGGAGCTAGTATTCGCACTTTCCTAATGACTAGGCGAAAGGGCATCATACGACAGCATCACCTGCACGTCATAAGTGCATGTAACTTAAATTATCTTTATGAATACTTAACAAGACACTTCACACACAACAATGATACTTTCCAATTTTATGATGTCCCTTGAGATGGCTGCATGAGCCTCAAGGGAACTGTACGACACGCCTGCTCTGCCTTTAAGATGCATCTGCTCCTCTCTATACGACCCTCCACGGACCCAGACAACCCAACACCCCGCATGGGCTCATGTGATGAAGGTATAATGTTGGATGTTGGGAAATCTGGTAATCAGGTAGAAACTCTGTAGTTCCCCCATCCAAAATGAAAATGATTAACTTGTTCTTGCTCTCTGAGCATTTCGACTTCCCTCCACTGTCCAAAAACATGTTTATAGGTTGATGAGGTGTGAGTGGTGGTTTGCCACTTTAATGGGAAGTCTTCCACACAAGTTTCTAGTTTGTCCAGCACAGAGATTATTTATAGATTTGTAAGAAAAAAAAGGTAGCCGTTGCTGGGGAGAAGTCAATCTCTGATGCATGTGTGGATGACTGAATTGATGGATGGAGACATGGACACCTACTTCAGATACTTTCTGTCTTTTGCGTTCTTTTTTTAACTGCACTTAACAAAGTGTTCAAAAAGGAAAACTTAAGCAGGAACCATTTAAAGCATTAACATTCACATCCTCTCAGCTCTGAAGAGCTCATTGCTTTTGTCCAAACATTGTAGATTCAGCCAAGTGCTGTATTTGCAGAGGCATCACATACACATCCACCCACTCACACATCAACACTAACCACCACCCTCACACACATGCACACTCCAACACCTACGTACAGTCACACTTGTGATAGCTTGACATGTGATGTCAATCTTGTGATCAACTCAGTTTAATTTGCAGATTCAGGAGAGGTCACAGCATGTCGTTGTCATGCTTTAGTCAGAGTGTTCTCCGTCTTTTAAGGTACACTTTCATATCACTTGCTTTCTATTGCGACTGCCTCTGTTGGTCTTTGTTTCTCCCCCCCCCAATCCCCTCCTCTTCCCGCTCTCCGCTGGTCAGTAATGCTCTCATTGTCCCTGTAGCCTCTGTAAGCATGGTCCTGCTGACAAACACGTTTGATAAACGTGTTATCTGCTTTGTCTTTTTCTCTCTGCTGTCAGTCATCCATCACCACCTTCTGTCCATTTTTTACTCTGAGCTGTCAGTGCTGCCATTCTTTGCCTTATCTCTGACATATGTTCCCTCCGTCTTTTGCTTTTCCTCTGTATATGTGCACTTGAAAGCTTTTTGTTTTTTGGACACACTTTTATTAAAAACCAGAGATGCTGTGCAGGTATGTGTAAGAAGTGCTTATTATGTGGGTTGTTTGAATCCAGCAACTGTTTTTGACAACGTGGGCGCATTGATTGCGCTGGTAATTCATACCTGCGTATCCTCCCCCACACACTGAAGATCTATGTTTGTTCAAACACTAAAATCATTGTCATATGAAGACACGTTGAGTGTGTTTGCAGTGTCCTAACACTTGTCTGGGTTACCAAACCCCCCAAAATACACAGTTCTCTACACCTGCAGACTTCATTGATGCCAGTTTATTGTTCTTCCTCAACCTCCTCCTCTTCGTTCTTCTTCCTTCTCCCTGGGGTGCTTTCACTTCTGTGGTTGCTATGCTGCAAGGTGCTGGAGTGGATGATGTAATCTCCACTAATACTTTTGTCTACCCCCCCTTTCTTCCACTCACCCCAATTGCCTGCCTCCTTGTCTGCCTTTGCCATCTGAATTCATGATGTCATGTGAGGATTGGGCATGGAGGATCAATGAGTGCCCCCTAGTGGGACGTCACGCTCTATTATGTCTTTGTCTGGGAGGCGAGGGTTCAAAAACAGAGGAACGGGGATTTCTGTAATTGGGGCTGCGCTGCCTGTTTGTGCAGCTTGTGAATCAGGCAGACGTTGATATGGCAGATTTGTATTGAGGTAATGTTTGATCAGCGTTTGAGAGAAAACCCCAGCAGGTGTTTATCTCAGTCGCACAGTGTGCATGTGTCCATGTGTGTGTGTGTCTCATCTCCTCATTGCTGTGATGTCTGTGCGAGGAATACCCCGCTCTGATCTCCAGATGCTGAGGTTAATGGAAAAGGTTTTCAAAACATCTGAAGTAAATTTGAGTTGTTCTCTGCGTATCATAATAACAATAGCACGTAAACATGTTCCCTGTTTTCTCATCTCTGTCTGTGATTTCTACAATTCAAACATGATTCAACACAAAAAGCCTTTTAGATTTGCATAACAGGTGTTCCTCCTTTAGTGAAACCAAACGTTACTCATTAAAGACCCACTCTGATGAAAAAAGTTTTTTTTGTGTTTTCAACAGGTTATTGTAGCATTTTTCTCATGATGGAGAACATATATATATATAAAATAATTTAAGATTAAACTTAAGATTCAATTTAAGAGAAACTATGTTCTAGAAAACAACATTGTTTTTTTATGTTGCCAAAAAATCATAATCATAAATAAAAGACCAATGGGAATGATTTTACAATAGATTAAACTGATTGGAGTGGGACTGTAAGACAATGCAGAAAGTTTATCTCTGCAGTGACACACAGGGATTATATGTCCATGAAAAACACACAATCCAGCCTTTTTTCAAGGAATATTATTTTGACAAGTTTTTCATCACATTTTCTAAAATAAGATTTTTATTGTCATACTCTTAATATGGTTGTTAATTCCGAGCACTTTTAATGTTAACAATCATGGAGGGAAAATAAATGCAGTAGCTTCCTTTCATTATTTTTAATTGATTTTTTTGTATTCAGTCACAGTCTAATTATAAATATAATGTTTGCAAAATCATATTAGTTTTGTTTTTTTTTTAAGCGAAACAGCAAAAAAAATTGAAGCGATACTTGACTCCAGAAGAAAGAAATGATGTGCTTAAACTGTGACAGTTTCCCTTTCTTCTTAATGAGTAGAAAATGCTCTTTTGGATCATTGAAATTGTTAAAAAATGAATTAATCCTGATGTGACGGTTATTCTATGACTGCTAAGAAACTTGTTCCTTCCTAAAAATACACTGGAAATGTCTGAAATTCACAGGATTTTTTTTTTAAACAAAATTCCCTTAAAACACATTATTTAGCTTCAATTTAGTGGCTAGGTTATGTTTGGTAGACATTCCTACAGTCTAGTCATGACATTTATAACGACTTTAGATTAGCATGTCTTAACAAAACAAAGGGCTGACTCAACCAAAATCAGAAGGTTAAGTTTTCCAGGTTAGCTGAGTAACATGGTGCAAGCACCATGACTCACAGTAATACCTTCAAAAATCACAATTCAGTCGTAAATGTGTATTCATTTTTGCTTTTCTGCTTCTTTATTGCAACTGTGACATGTCTCTCCCCCAGCTTGGCCCAGGTATCGCATTCAGAGATCGGACATCGGCCAGTTCAATTTGGAGATCACCAGATCAGAGCTCTCTGATGACTCCATCTATGAGTGTCAGGCCACGGAGGCTGCACTGCGATCCAGGAGAGCCAAGCTCAATGTGCTCAGTAAGTGACTGTACTGTTCTCTCCTATTATTGTATTGTCAAACTATTGTAAGGTTCTGTTCTTCTGGTCAGCTGGACTGTAAAGTTTGTAAAGGCCCAGTTACCTGAAGAACAGAATCATGTGATGGTGTCACCAATATTGTAAATCTAAAATAACCCTCCATACTTGATATGCTTTTTTATGATATGCAAGGAGACCAAAAATGTACTGAACGTCACTGTTAGTCTTGGAATCTACTGCCATAAAATACTGGATATTTTTAGGAAAATAACTTTAGACTGTCGAAACCAGGGACCTGCAACCTTTGACGCTGAATGTTTCTTACTGACCAAAACCCAGCAAGAGCTGCAACATCACTGTTTAGAAAAATACACTTTATTTCATTTTTTTTTATTACCATGAAGCCATTTATTTATAAAATCTATAATAATTTTTAAATAAGGATTTTAAATTATTTTACTTTTGACAGTAACACATGAAAGGTCCCTTCAAAATAAAATGCATCCCGTGTCAAATAAGATCCTTCTGCTGCAGCCGATTTACTAGAATTAAAAATGTAGGAAAGCCAAATCAAACATGGCATTTTCCATCCTTGTGACTTTGGTGTGCCATTGTCCTTTTCTCTCCTATTACTATCAAATCTAAACATGACAACATTAGTGGAAAATCAACTTTTTAAAATAAATCTAAATGTGCTTCAAGCTTATCTAATAATAAACCACTCTTCCCATTATTTGTCTCAGTTATATGGCATTTTTATATTCTAAATATAAATGACAGAGGTTACTTAACTCAAACAAATTAACTACAAACCCTTTTTTTAATCAAATTTTTTGGCACGTTTCTTGAAAGCCATGAAGCCAGAATGGAGGGATGAAGGAACGAAATGCAGCTCCAGACCCTCAGGTTGCAGACCCCTGGTCAACTAGTTTATGGGGAAAAATGAATTAGAGGATCAACAGAAGAGCACATTTTGTGTTTTAGCTACCTAAAGAATGTTGGACTATAAATGCAGAAACTGAAGTTTTGTTTAAATCTACATTAACGTCAAAGTATGGATTTGTGTGTCTGCCCTGCAGTTCCTCCTGAGGACCCTGTGGTGGAGGGAACGCCGGAGCTCCTGCTGATGGCTGGAACTCCATTCAACCTGACTTGCTTGACCCGCGGGGCCAAGCCGGCAGCACACATCCAGTGGACCAAAAATGGACTCCCTGTGGAAGGAGCCTACCACTCCACGGTGACTCACACACACACACATAAACACGTGCACATAATTGCATCTGCAAAGCACGGAGGGAGGCCACGCATCATAGAGCACACATAAAACCTTGATGAGTTTATTACACTGAAATGAGATCTGCAGAATGTCTCCTGATGGTTTGGAAAGAATTTGCAGCACAGAATGTAGCTGTCTCAACCTGCAGTGGGTCTACTCTCATTCTGTTTTTGTAACCAGACTGTAAGGCTGCAAGTTTTCACAACATGCTAATAAAAGATAAAAAGTAGTGGTGCATACAATAAAAATATAGAAATAAAAAATAAATTACATCAGGTTAAAAACAATTTTTTCCTCTCAATAATTTCTTAAGCCTCCTTTATTATGAAAGCAGAATAAAGCAACCAGTAGAATCAGACTCTTTTTAAAGGTTTCCCTAAATTACATAAATAAAACCATAACATAAAGAATAAAAATGTACACAGTTTAACAGACAGTTTTAAAAACAGTCTTGGCAAGAATAAATACAAACTCAAAACAAGTCTGTGATAAAAAAAGAGAAGAGTTTTGTTTGGCCTTGCAAGAATAAAAACCCTGGATTCATCCATTAGTGTCTTCATCCACTTGCCAAGAAGTTGTTTAAGCACCAATAACAAACCTTTGACAGTGTATCAAGGTCAGAATCTGTTTCCACATTTTCTCTCATTTCGCTTTCACTTTGCCGCCGTTTAGATTGCTGTCTGTATTTTGTTTGACATCTTTAGAGTAAAGGACACATTTGAGCAGTAACAGTGGAGCAGTTAATTACAAACCACTTGTTGGTTAACAAATTGGCAAATGTGTTCTTTTGAATCAGATTAGTAAATGAACGAGAAGTTGATGATTTGATAATTTTGAAATGACGATGCTTGAAATATTTAGTAAGCACTTAGTTGATGAATAAAGTAATTGACAATAATATATCAATGCTGTAATGTGAAAAAGAACATTGCAGACACATTTCTTTCCAGCTACGGCAACTCACATTGGAATTAAACAAAAGACTTTAATACATTCTATGATAACACTAAAGGTTTCTGGATGTAAAGACTCACTCCAAAGTAGTGATTTTTTGTGTTTTTGACATGTTCCTGTAACATTTTTCTAATGATGTAGGACATCATCATTAATCTTAATATTCAATTTCTGAATATTTCTTTATTCAAATCATTGTGAATTAGGAGCAGACGAAAAAAAAAAGCAGTTTAGTTTTATACAAACTACAATCAGCAGGACACAAGCTCCCTGCTCCACTCCATTGTGATGCATGCACTTGCAGACAAACAGATCCATGAACGTCTTTGCTTTCCTCATCTGAGCTGGAATCTGGATCAAAATTGTACAGCTGGATAGCTCCAACATTTGCTGCACTGGTAATGATTAGGGTTGTGAGAGGCTACTAACGTGAGAGTGCATAAACAGATGGCTGACAGGCATTTGGGGCAGGCTTGCTCTGTGCCAGCAGTCCCACCCACAACTCAGAGGTGAATTACTAAAGAATTCATGCCGCTCTGCAGAAACTATGTACTAGAAAACAACACAAGTTTGATTTGGGCTAAAAACGGCATCATCAAGATGAAAAGACCACTGGGAACGCTTTGAAAATAGATCAAAAGATGATCGGAGTGAGACTTTAAGTAATCTACTAAACATATTCTAAATTCTTCAACTAAACTAAAAAAAATAGATTTCAAAAACAAGCAGTTTGTGAACAAAAAATAAGTAAAAAATATAATTTTCAAATCTGCCAACTTGGCTACATTATATTCATCACATTTTACTCTTTGATAAAAGTTTGACTTTACTCTTATTTGAATTATTTTTCTGCACAAAAGCAAACATTAATACATTTAAAAGTTATACTTTCATCTTTTATGAAAGTAATAGAAAATGATTCTTTCAGAGTGAAAAAGCCTGACTGATTGATTCTCTCATCCAAGGTCAGACAAAGTTTTTGCTTTATAATGTTGTCCATCCTCTGAATTGAACTTCAGTAAAACACAAGAAGGAGTTCAGTTTTTACACTTGTTGCATTCTATACATTTGTACAATAAGTATTATATTTAATTTATAAGACACCAGCTTTTTTGCATGCTAGACTGTCAGATAGATAACAACTGAAAATGTAAAAACCCATAGCACACACACACACACACAGCAGCAGCAGGAACAGTGCAGGTTAACACCTTGTGTGCCATCATATTTTGCACCATTTCTCCCACATTCAGACTCTACAGATCCTACCCTCCCTCTCCTCTTTTGCATGCATGACATTTTGCCTGCGAGCACACACACATAAACACACAATCACACATGCACACTCACACTTCTGTATGCACATTAACTCAACAGCAAACACTGAGTCACACACCCAAGCACAGATGTTTTTACATCTCCCCCAGCCGGCTTCAGATCCCCCACACATACTCATACATATTACATGCTACTCTTTTATAGTTGCGTTACTGACCGTGCATTTTTATTGCAGTGAAAACTGGGCACACTGGCCGTCAGGAAGAGAACTTATGGCCTTATTTTAGACCATAAAAATATATCATTCATGATTAAATTATTCATAATTTCTTTTATTCTTGCAGAATTTTCTAGATTTTCAGTGCTTGTGTTCTATTTTATCTAATAGCTGTTTATTTATCTCACATTTTAAATAGAAATTGATTCCTGATTTACGTATTCTTTTGTTTTAAACCCTTTTCATGACTGCTATCCCTTTTTTGCACCTTTATTTCTGTTCACCCCATTCTTTCCATATGTTTCTTTATCCTTTCAATGCTTCATTGATATTCCTCGCCATGCAGGAAGTGCTGCCAGACAGAAAGAGAGTGACAACCAGGAGCTACCTGCCCATCACTCCGGTCGACACTGACAGTGGCAGCAATTTCACCTGCGTTGCCAGCAATCCAGCTGTACCGATGGGGAAACAAGTCACTGTCACTCTCAATGTCCACCGTATGTTACTGTTCCACTCCACTATGAGAGATTGTTAGGATTCATGCACAGAGCTCAGGTTTTTAAGCTGCTTGATGACATGAAAAAAAAGCGCTCTGTTACTTAGTTTTTGTTTTTCATCTTCAGTCCCAAGCAACAACATTTTTGGAAGTTGTTTGTAGCTTGTAACAGATTCACTGATTTTCTACAGATGCTCATAACTGAAGTCAGTTGTGTCTTACAGATTTAAAGCTAGTTGTTTCTCATTTACAAAATCTTGGGTTTCAGATTTTTATTAAAAACCGCGAAAAATATCTTAAATAGATAAATATGGTAATTTTCACATTTTATTAGAAAACTGCTGATCATGGTACAGTAACTTGTCCACAGTAGGCGGAAAAAGTATGTAATATGTTAATTTCCCAAACAATTGCTAAAAAATGTTATATACTAATAGTTTTTAAATAATGTTTTGAACGCATGTTTTCTCACAGTAAATTAGGGTCGATTCTGTCATGTTACATTGATATTTCTAGTTCAGCTGACAGATGAAAACAGCAGTTTTCTTTCTTTTGTTGCTTTGCATCCACTATAAGATGTTGTTCAAAAAGGGAAACAAAATGTTTTCATTATCTTTTTTTTGAAAAATATGTTCTTTAATCTTTAAACCTTTCAATTTGTTGTTGAAAAGTATTCAATATTAATATCTTATATAATATATAAAAATATATTATGGAATACATAGAACATAAAATTATTATTTTGTTTTTTTTCTTTAAATAGGCAAAAAATCTGCAAATTAAAAAAAAAATAGTCTAACGAAGAGTTCTTATTTTTAGAATAGTCACTACCGTAGACATGTTTTCTTGATGCTAAAAAGTTTCTTGATAAGGAGAGATCGAAAAGAAGACATTTTTTTCTTGAAACAAGGAGATTTTTTTAACTTTAAGATTCAGTTTTTGCAGTGACATCCCTGTAAGGACACATATATTCAAAACTTACAAAAAACTAACTTTGAAGTACAACATAAAAAAGGGTCACTTTCTGTAGATATTATACTTTTTTATTTGCAGGAAAACTTGATACGTTTTTAATGGATATGGACAAAATCTTATTTTACTATAAAACGTATTGTCTAAAGTCATTGTGCCTGGTAGAATAAAGGATTCTATATTTTCTCACTGGAGTTTCCTTAACTGTGTTCTGATTCTGACTATGTTCATGCAGACCCCCCCACAGTGACCCTCTCCATCGAGCCTCGTTCCGTCCTGGAGGGGGAAAGAGTCACCTTCACCTGCCAGGCCACCGCCAACCCTCCCATCATGGGCTACAGGTCTGGATGAACTCATGAGTGCAGTTTAAAATGGGGGTAAAGGTTTTAAAGGCAGGCCTGCAGTGCAGCATTAGGAGCTTGATCAGATGACCAATGCCAGTAGGTCTCCCTTCATTTCTTTCAATCTGTTCCTATCCACCCTCCGGAGCTGCTTCTGAAGTGTAATTTCTGCTTAGGGTACAGAATTCGTGCAAGTATTGAACGCTTCTACGGTTAAACTCTGAGCCTGATTGTAAGCGACAGCTCTGAAGCAGCCAAACTGCAAAAAGGCTGGTTTTCATTTGAGGCGCGAGACTCCATCAGAAGATCAACTCTGCGTGGTGCTCAGAAGCTGAGCCTGTTGTGCGTACTTTCAAACGCAGGTCCTGGTGGTTGTGCAACACTGAAAATTAAAGATAACCTTTTCGATTCCCTTCATTCAAGAATACAGCTTAAATATGATAGAAATCAAAATACTTTTTTGCAAAAAGTCTTTGGGTTCTGTCACAGAGGCAATAAAAGCTCCAAGTAGGGTCATGTTTTTTAGTCACCTGGACCCCCACAGTGGATCAGTGAATCCAAGACCTGTTGACAGGCAGTGCAGCAACAATTTGCTGTGCTTCAAGGGTGTTAAATGGCGATGTGTGTTTTTCTGTCAGGTGGGCTAAAGGTGGTGTTCTACTGGAGGGGGCCAGGGAAAGTGTGTTTGTCACTACAGCGGATCACTCCTTCTTCACAGAGCCTGTGTCTTGTCAAGTGTTCAACGCAGTGGGAAGCACAAATGTCAGCATTCTTGTGGACGTTCACTGTGAGTGGAGCGCACACGCTTCTGAACTGAGAGGAGCCGCATCAGTGCTCCTTTTCTTTTTCAAGCTACTACACACACTAGTTTTTAAACAAACAAAGAACTTTATTTAAAAGATTTCTCTAATATAAAGGACTAATCTATAGTTAAGATTTTGATGAAGTTGCATGTCACATTACTTCAGATGGTTGGTGGTTGTTTTTTTTTTTTTATTTAATATCTCCTATTTCATTCCAGTTGGCCCTATACTGGTGGTGGAGCCCAGACCAGTTACAGTGGACGTGGACTCAGATGTGACTCTCAATTGCAAGTGGTCTGGAAACCCTCCTCTCACCCTCACCTGGACCAAGAAGGGCTCCAGCATGGTGAGAAAGACCACTGGCAACCTTAATCCTTCAGCAGGATGCTTTGGGGTCTGTTGATTTAAAGCAACGTTCACATTGCCCTCGGCAACACGCCCTCAAGTGACCACTTCCAATGAAAAATCTATGTTAAGGAGCCTTTCGGGCTTCCGTATTTAAAACTCTCATGTTCAGACGTCTCTACACACATTGCTATGACTGTTTTTGGGCTGGGCTGCACGGTGGCGCAGTGGTTAGCGCTCCTGCCTCACAGCAAGAAGGTTCCCGGTTCAAGTCCTGGCTGGGGGACCTTTCTGTGTGGAGTTTGCATGTTCTCCCCGTGCATGCGTGGGTTTTCTCCGGGTACTCCGGCTTCCTCCCACCGTCCAAAAACATGCTTCATAGGTTAATTGGTTACTCTAAATTGTCCCTAGGTGTGAATGTGTGTGTGCATGTGTGTGTGATTGAGGCCCCTGCGACAGACTGGCGACCAGTCCAGGGGTGTACCCTGCCTTCGCCCATGAGTAGCCGGGTTAGGCTCCGGCAACCCCGTGACCCCGAAAGGGATAAAGCGGATTGGAAAATGAATGAATGAATGAATGTTTTCGGGCTCTATGTACAAAACGTGTGGCCATTAAATATTAATTGAAAGTTAAACCAGGTCGGGCTTTGACCCATCGGAGACTCAGATTTGGTAGTGATGTATGGATTGCACCCCTTTTAATTCACAGAAGTGCCAACCGTTGGAAAATTGATCATGGATAAGAAATGAATAATTGCGGTTTGTGTCCAGCCTGAATTATATGACACCTTACGAGTGTCATACAGTGACACCTTTATGAGTCCTTCATATATCGGAATAGAGTTGTGAAGTTAAAAGCCTGGAGCAAGATTCACCAGATTAGCACCGCTTTGAAATTTTCACCAAGCTTCTTCCAACTGTAGATGATGGGCATGCGCTAACAAACAGTTGGAAAAGAAAATCATAAAGACGTGGCTCCCTGCTTGTCCTGGTAATGCCACATGTGCCATTACACATCGGCAACACACATTCAATGAAAAGTCTCTGTGGGACTTCCACGTTCCAAACTCTTGCTTTCACGTGTCAACACTCAAGTTTCTACGACTGGAACAGCCACTTGTGTCTGGTAGAGAGTCCAGTGTGAACACTGGATGCTAATTGCACATTCAAGAATGGATGTCACATGCCCAATATGAACAGTATAAGGCAAGGGTCTTCAACTTGAGGCTCCAGAGCCACATGGGACTCTTTCCATGGTCTCTATCCATGGTCGCTCTCTGGTTAAAGAAATAAAATATTTTTAATATGTAGCTGTGAATTAAAAAGCAATACAAAAGTGAAATAAACTAACTCAAACTTTATTTAACTAATTCACAAACAGTTGAAGGACAGTACATATCACTGTGAGGTTTCTATGGTAGCTGTATTTCTACCATAATCCTTTAGGCGGTTTGGCTTCATAATTTAACAAAGTCGTGCTAAAACATTTTGACAGATTTTTCATTGTTAAGGCACACCGGGTTTTAAAGCGAATATTTATTTTTGAACAAATTCAAGGACTTTAAGTTCACCTTATAGTACGAAAAATACGGTAAGGGTCATTTAATAAGCTCTTATTTCTTATTTAGTTAGATTTGTGAATTTCTGGTTGAGAAGTACCACAAACGGTAAAAACTTGTTTTCTTAATCACTGATGACATTACACTATGCCTACGTACTACTAATGTGCTGCATTGAGATGATCCTCTGAGGCACAGGGTCTCTTTTATTTTGAAAGGAAGTAATGTGAACCTCTGTCAAAAGTGATAAACTATTTCATATTTTGAAAATAAGCCTATTTTCACTTTATGTTTAGATTTTAACCTAAAACAACAATAGTTGATTTATAGTTATCACAATAGTAAAATTTGACAGAAATACAAATCTAAGTCTTATCTAAATCTAAGAAGAAAGTAAAACTTTGTGGCTTCTATTGGGCTGTAGTCAGGAAGAAATTGACCCAAAAGGCTCTTTAAGTGTTAAAGGTTGCAGGTTGCTCTAAAGACATTTTTTCACAATAAATGTATTATTGTTAATATAAAGTGACTGCAAATATTTTGGAGATGATTGTATCCACAGAATTCTCTGAAATCTGTTGTAAAGCCAGACTTCATAAATGTTTTCTCAGTTGTAAAGCTGACGATTGCGAGTGGAGAGCTTTGATTTTTTTATTCATGCCTAACTGGTTAAGAAAGGCTTGAGGAAAAAAAACCTAATGGATCCTGCTGAGTGAATCAACATGATTTATGAATTAAACATACAACTTATTCCCTTTTTTTCCCCACCATCTGCTCCCTATTTTACAAACCCAGCTGTACTTTATGTCCTCCTGTTAATGTGTCCTTTTTGTGTGTGCAGGTGCTCAGCAACAACAACCAGCTGCA
Organism: Adrianichthys oophorus; assembly: GCA_036245035.1. Classification (NCBI taxonomy): domain Eukaryota; kingdom Metazoa; phylum Chordata; class Actinopteri; order Beloniformes; family Adrianichthyidae; genus Adrianichthys; species Adrianichthys oophorus. The sequence goes on along the minus strand of BSAI01000012.1, from coordinate 25,711,421 downwards.
TTTGAAGTCCGTGTCTCAAGTGGATGCAGGGCAGTATGTCTGCAAGGCCATAGTTCCCCGTATAGGAGTGGGCGAGATCGAGGTTACGCTCACTGTCAACGGTCAGTTAATATCCATTGACTTTGCATTAATAACATCGCTGATCTCTGCAGAAACCATAAAATGTGTCGAGCAGATCTTCCCACTCACAGCAAATCCATGAATCTGTGTCAGACTGGAAGGATGAGTAATGAAAGCACACGGACTGTTGGTTAAACCCTTTTTCTGGACTTTTTTCAAAAGGCGATTCTTGCAAGAGACAATGTCTGTCATCCTGCTACTTCAGGCCAAAAAAATGTGGGGAAAGGCTGAGTCTAATTCCTCAGATAATTCAGAGAGCAATGATAGAAATTACTGCTTCTCATATATGCTGACATGTCAGATACGGCCAAATACTGCTGAAATCAGGATCCTTCTACAATCATATTAAAAACTGTGATGCTCCATCTTAGCAGAGATATTTATACTTTACCACAGCAAAGTCACAGTTTGTAACATCAGTTGGCTCTGCTCAGTTAATTGCATATGACAGCTTTTGCTGGGTTCAAACATCACTTGACACTTGGTTAAACATTGTCCTGCCACTGATACTTATCACAGAGCTTTGCATTTACGACTCCACATCAGATTTCTGCTGCTGGTATCACAGCTGCAGCACTGAGCTCATGCATCTTGCATGATCAGGACGTATCAACTAAACTCCTCACAGCGGTAGAGTTACATTGATGTAACTCGTATTCAGCTTTGTCTGCGTAAGCTGCGACTACCATTGCACAGTTGCTGCGTTGACATTCTTTCTTTCACTGTGATGGGAAGCGACAGCATCGCTTTGAGGCAGCTTTTCACCCACTTTGCTGCATCTGAACTGCACTCGCACTGGAATGCTGTTTCATAGTCGTCGTTCACCTACATCTGATGTTTCAGAACATAATATCAGACACTTCAAATGATCATAATTGAAAATGTAAAATTTTTTTTTTTTTCAAATGTCACTGCCTTAATTGGTCGAAAGTCCTTTTTATAGTAAGTTTTGGCTCTAAATGTTAGGTCTATTGAATGTTTCGGTTGGGTAAAGCCTGTAAAATTAAAGGCAAAGATTCATCGCTTGAGAGCAATTTAACAGCTAAAGCTTTTAACCTGCTGTAGATTGATATAATTTTTAGGTTTAACACAGTATCATCTGCTAAGCACATACCTTGGCATCACTTTATAAGAGCTTTACTGCCGTGAATACAGCGTGCAGCAGGTTTGATGAAGACCAACATGTTAGCACAGATGGCTTAATGCAAAAAGATGTTTGTCCCTGAGGAAATACTAATGTGAGAAGCAGTAATTGACTTGCCGAGAAAGCTTGTTATGGGGAATACTTATACTCTGCTATAATGATTTAATGTGATGCGTTGATGTGATTGAGTAGAACATCCGTTTCAGGAAATGAAGCATTGTAATGGATCTATTCAACAGCAGCAGCAGCAGTGTCACACTCAAAACCCTAAAATGTTTTGGGATTTTCAAGCTTTCTAAAATGAAACAGATCTATGAGGTTAAATAAGGATCAACTTAAAGTCCCACTCCAGCTAAATTTTTTTCTATTTAAAAATCCTCACCATTAGTCTTTTAATTATGATTAGGCAGTGTTTAGCCTAAATCAAAAAGCTTGTGTTGTTTGACACATTTTTTTCAGAGCAGCAGAAACTCATTGGAAATTTGTCTGAGTTGCAGGTGGGACAGTTGGCGTAGAAGTAACCTTACTTTAATGCCCAAGCATTCTTTTGTTTATACTCTCTTCCGCTAGTTTAAAGCACCTCACAAGACCAAGCTAATATTAGCTGCTCAAAAAATAAAAAAATGACAAGCAATATTGGAGGTATTCAGCTGTACAGTTTTGAGCCAGATACCAGCTCAAACGAGGAAAATGAAAATGTCAATGGAACTATTTGTGAATGAATGCATCAGAATTGGGGCAGAGCAGGGAGACTTTGTCTCGCCCTTCACAGTTGCTGCATCAAAATCCTGAGATTTTTCTAACAGCAGATTTTTATCTGCTCCTGATCCATCACGATTTGAATAAAATAGAGAAAATCTTTGAAATACTCAGAAACACATTTTTAACTTTACATTATTTTATAAATGTGCTCTATCATGAAAAAATCCTTAAAACAACACAAAAACACAATGAAAAGCCAGATTGCAAATTTAAAAAAAAGTACTATTTAAAAAATGTTTTAAAGTTGCAAGGACACCTTGTAAACTTCAATAACATTTTGAAAAAAATTGGTAAAGTTAAAAACAAAATATTATATACTTTAAAGAAGCAGGTTGTTAACTAAAATTAACTTGAAAAAATATTGACAATTTGGAAGAAAAAAAAACATTTTAATATAAAACTTAATTTAAAAGAAACCTATAAAAATAAAACAGTTACAACACATTACATTTTTTTTTATTGTAATAAAAAGCTATTGCCTTCTATATTCAACTGTAGTTTTTGTTTCATTTTTCTCCCTCTTTATTTTGGGAAATGAGAAATGGCAAAGTGGAAGGCTATTTTAAGTGACAGATTTAGAAAATGCATATTTATAAAAAAAAATTACTTGAAATGATTCATTTGATGAGCTCAAGATTTTATTTAAGAAAGATTGCTTTTGTTATTTTTGCAATGTTTAAATAAGTTTGCAGTGATGATTTCTTAATCTTTGTCAAAAATGATACGAATGCTGAGTGAAAAATAGGAGGAGGATAGGTTGGGGGGCAAAGCTTTTTGCTGGGGAAGCAACAGCCCTTAGGAGTTCCACCCTCAACATCAGAAATGAAAATTCTAAATTAAAACTGTGAATTGAGGACTAAAACTGTAGAGAGAGAGAAACAAAAAACAAAAAATACATTCCAGTTGGAAATACAAAACAGTAGCACAAGCAAATAAACATAATTTTTCATTTGGCAACAGTTTTAAGTTTGTAATTATTTTATTTGAGTATCAAATTTATTTGGTTTTTCAAATTTTTGAACATTTGTTTATAACAATTTTGTTTATCAATATTTACTTTAGGTTTACAATGTGTACATTCATGTGTAAAGCTGTTTTCAAATTTTATTTATTCATTTATTTATTTACAGTTTTGCAAAAAGCCTGTTTTTCAAATGTGCAGTGTAGTTTTTCATTATCCTGATTTAACCCCATACAAGTCTACATCAAAAAAACGTTTCAAAAATCATGAAAATGTAGATAGATTTTTCTTCTTTGAAGTGATCCTGCTGACTTACAGTGCAGTCTTCAAATCCAAAGTTAAAGTTTTATACCGCACCGCTGTAATACTACTAAATGCTTCATAGCCTATTGGCTTCTTTTAACCACCGTTTTCCTCCCTTCCTGTGTCTCCGTCTCAGGCCCCCCTATCATCTCCAGTGATCCGGTTCAGTACGCTGTCAGGGGGGAGAGAGGAGAGATCAAGTGTTACATCGCCAGCACACCCCCACCTGATAAGATTGTAAGTCCATGCTTGGAAGTCGTAATCTGCTTCAGAGATGCTTGACCTTTTCAGATTGCATCTGCCTCATACCAAATCCAGATCGCAACTCTTTGTCCAGCTGGAAAACGCTTGCTCTGCTCAGCTTCTGCCACTCAGGCTAAAAGATGAGTTGGAAGCGACAGTGCCATTTTAGTGCGTCATATAGGGACAGTCTGTTCCCTACACTGAACAAGAAGGTGTGACTCATCAAAAACAGCTGCTTCTGTGTTTGGGTCAAATCATAGAGGAAACCCACCACACACAGAAACCTGTGATGAACATAAAAAAAAAGGTTTAAGAAATATCTGAAAACAGTTTGTCATTTTACTGGAGTATTTTAAAGTCATCCAACGTTTAAATGACTTCAGGTAAGTGCAGTAAATCTGAAAGCAAAGTTATCTGACTGTAAAAAAAATCAGTTTAATCTCCTGAGCTTTAGTGTCTGATCTGCAATCGTTCTGTGCAGAAAATCAAAGCCAATTTCTCTCACATTGTCTCTTATACTGTCAAAAGACTGAGAGATTTGGAGAAAAGTAATGACTTCTAGGGGTTCTAGATTTCCATAAAACCAAAGCACATTTTTAAAGGTGCATCTGCAAAATATGTCACTTTTTGACATTATGCTAAAAACTCTACAATCAATCACATTAGTTACATTGAGTTTAATGCTTTTCAAGATTCGCTCTGACCAATCAGCAGCTATTGGGAGAACAACACATAAAATCAAATAAACAGGGATGTCAGGTCTGTTCCCTTGTAATTTCCCTCTTTGAAGTTACAAGTTATGTTAAAAAGCTTAGTGCATGTGATTATGCAAAACAATGTGGCGCAAATAAAAGTAGCTGACAGTATTACGTACCTCCATGTTAGTATTTATTGAACTCTTGGTGTTTTAAACAGTGGGGATAGCTAGTTTACCAGAGTTTAAATGTGCTCAGTCACTGTTGACATGCACATAAATATTCTAAGCCCGCATCCCTGAGAAGACATTGCCTTGCTGATATGATTAGCTGTGTTATCTCATTATCTTAGCCAAATTAAAGTCACATTTGAGAAATGTTACATATGGGATTACCCTTTGTAATATTCTGATTTTGGGGGGAATATTTACACACGTTTTTAATGCTTCTAAGTTATATTCGAACATCATATTCACCTTTTTTTTTCCAAAGTTCACACCCACAAAATATGAGCATTTTACAAAGACTATTTATGATTCCACTATGTTCTGATAATGAAAACTTGGATGGTTTATTACAAATACATTAAAATAGTTTTTTTTTTGTTTTACATGAAAAAGCATTCAAACACAATGCATTGTGGTCTATATTTGCCAATCTAGTGAGCATCGATGGACATTGGTTTTTCGCAGAGACTTCTTTAAGTAAGTCATTCTGGATTTTGGAATTGTAAATTCAAAAAGCACTACAAAAGAGCTAAAGCACTGTACAGTGCACTAAGTAGTGAGTAATGAAGGAATTTAGACATAATCTTAGTGATTTTACCTTCTTGGAGCTTACAGGTATTTCCTATTTGGAATGCCAGAGGAGAAGGGTCTCTGTCCAGCTCTCATACATGTTCACGTTCTCATGGTTACACACATATTACTTATGTAAAGGATTCATGTATTTCAAGCACAAATCTATGATTAAAACAAAATAATTTTGCAAGAGAAAGCATCAAGTCTGATGGGCCTGTTAATTAAGCTTCCTAACAATTAATTTATGACGTATTTGGTTTGGTTGAGTTGCAAACAAAATGTTGTTTTAGGACCGAACAATTTGTTCACCAAAGAACTGAGTTTCCTCCTGAATTGGTTGTAGCGGCTGCAGCATTTTCCTTCCTTTGTTGTTGAGAGTAATACTTGTTAAAGCTGCGATTAAATACAAATTGATTGTTACACAAGTTCCAATACCAGCAGTATTGGATGAAATGGGAAAGGGAATCAACAAAAGGCTCATGACTCGGTAAAAGAGCAAAAACTATGCATGCAGAAATACATTTATTAATGCGATTTGAGTTTATAGGGTGGAATGAATTTAAAAAAATGGTGGGGATGGGGGAGGATGTAGAGTAAAATTTTGTACCTTTCAGCGTCAATTATCCAATTGTGCAATGCCAACATGACAGAAATCAGAGCTTTTAGAGAGCTTCAGCCTTTCTCTACACAGGCAGAGCTCAGAGCGTATAATGTGATACGACATTATAGCCCAGGCTTAATGCACAGACATGGGGACTTATAAAATATGGAGTGTGCTGCTGTGTGTAGTGAGGCAACAGGAGAAAGAAGCACACAAAAGTGACGCAACATAATTATTCAGAGAAAAACTCTGGAGACGAAAACAGAATAACTATAAAAAACTGAGTCAGGGAAATAAAACAGGGACATTTTATGCACTTTGACCTTCAGCGTACCCTCACAGATTTTTCTTCCAAGATAGGTAAAAGAACACCTAACTCCAGAATGTGACTGTATGCATATTTGATGTTGCTCCATTTTTAATATCATCAAAACTCCATGTCAGCAGATTTTAAGTGGCAAAACGTGCTTAAGATTTTAACACTCATGTTCTGTGCTCCATTGTGCTTGTGTTCTCTTGGAATTCTGATTTATTTATTGGGATTTTATTTTCTTTCTTTGCAAATTGTAATTAGGCTCGTGCTGATAGGTGTGAGGACTAAATTAGCAGTCTGTTTCCAGCCCAGAATCTCCAAATGTGTTCTGACATCATTAATCTGTTTGCGAAAAGTTTACTTGTGTGTTTTTGTCTGTTAGTTAATCTTTTCTGGTTAAACTTATCAGGATTAGATGAGGAGAAATTAGTGGTATTGACTCCTGATGTTATAGAGGATGGAAACAAGAATGTATTTTAGACAATCAAATTAAATATGTTGGAGTTGGTTTTGTCCAATTAAATAAAAAAATATTTTAGGAAATATTTTAAGAACATTTGTTTTTTTCAGGCTTGAAATGATTTTAATGATGTCTTTAAATCCTAGAAGCTCACCACCTTTTCTTCCAACAGGTTTGGGCATGGAAGGAGAATGTGTGGGAGAAGGAGAAGGGCACCCTGATGGAGAGGTACACTGTGGAGCAGAGTAAACCTCCAACTCAGGGAGGAGCTGTCCTTTCCACCCTCACCATCAACAATGTGATGGAGTCGGACTTCCACTCCCCGTATAACTGCACTGCCTGGAATTCATTTGGTCCTGGAACCATGATCATCACTCTTGAGGAGAAAGGTATCAGAGGGGAAGATGTCTAGTTGTCTCAACTGATATTCTGAATTATTCCTAATATTCTTAAAGACCTACTCAGATGAAAATAGCATTTTTGGTGTTTTTAGCATGTTCTGTAGGCATTTTTCTGATGATAGGGGCCATAGAAAAATAAAATAAAGCTACAAACTGCGTTTTTGAGCATTTTTTATTTTAATTGTTGTGAATGTGTTTTAAACTGCTTATTTGTGATGTTGAACTCAGTGGGCCACAAGCTCCCTGCTTTACTTAATTCTAATGCATCCACTTGGAGACAAATAGATCCATGAACGTCTTTGTTTTCCTCATCTGAGCTGGAATCTGGATCAAAACTGTATGGCTGGATAGCTTTAATATTTCTCGCCATTTCTGTTGCACCATGAATGTTAACTAGGGATGTAAGAGAGCGCATAAACAGAGAGATCTCAGCTTTGTGCAAACAGTCCAGCCCACACTGTGTTCTGGAAAACATTTTTTTTATTTTGCCTAAAAACTACATAATCATAATTAAAAGACCACTGGAAACGGTTTTACAACAGATCAAAAGATGATCAGAGTGGTACTTTAAAAAACATGTTCATTTGAATGTTTGCAGCCAAAAGTGAGAATTAACAGAAACTACATCTTCAGTTGTGTATCTGTCGTGAGTTTAAAGAGCAGGAAATGTCACATCATGTTTTATTTTATAGTCAAACATTTTTTTTGTGTGTTCAAAATTCAAATCCAGCTGTAATATTTTTTTTTGACAACCCTGACCATTTTGAGTCCGTCAGACGGATACAAAAGTCATAACATGACAAGCAAAGTTGCATGTAGCTTCATGCAATTTATTGTGTCGGTCATGCAATATCTCCATCCATCCATTTTCTTTACCCATTTTATCTCTTTTGGGGTCACGGGGCTGCCACAGCCTCAACTGACTTCTGTCGGTTGAAGGTGGGGTACACCCTGGGTAGTTCGTCAGCCTGTCACAGGGCGCCACAATTACACATCCATACACAGTCAAACCAAGGGACAGTTTAAAGGAATCATTTAAGCTATGAAGCATGTTTTTGGAAAGTGGCATGAAACAGAAGTGCTCGGAGAAAATCCATGCATGCACAGTCCCAGCTTGAATTTGAACTGGGGCCTTCTTGCAGTGAGGCTAAAGCGCTAACTACTGCATGCAGCCCTATGCAAAATGTCATTTCTATTATTTAAAATGTTTAACACTTTAACACCAGAGATGTCGCTGGTGTTCTAATGATTTGTCCTACCTCGTGAGATTTTCCTACTTGTTGCACAAAATGATAGATATTGCTATCCAAATGTCCCAGTTTATTAGATAATCCTACTTATATGAACAAATACCACCATTTTCATGTCCGTTCGTAAACACAGCAGGGTAGGAATGATGCTGTAGGACAGTTTCATGGGCTAAAATGTATACGTAGTTAGTTATCGTGTGCAGGTAGAGAGGGTAAGAAATGTGTGTGGCTGTCATTAATGAGCTGCATGGAGATATCCAGAAGATCTGCGGTAGATCTGTGTCTACAGTCCTCTCTGCGCGGCAAACATTTCAAAATCTGCAATCTGCGCATTCATTTTCCTCGTCCGAGCTGGCCTCTGGCTCAAAACTGTACGGCTGGATTGATCCAATATTACTTGCCATTATTTTTGCGCCACTAATGCTAGCTTGAGGCTATAAGCTCGCTGGCGAGCAAACAGAGCTCTCAGCGACGGGGAGGGGGCGGGTTGGCTCAGAGCCACCAGTCATAATTGTGTTTCTAATGAGCTGCTGCCACTGGGCATGAAATATGTCTTTAAAAACAACAAAATCTTTTTGATTTTGGTTACTGTCATAATAAAAAGACCACTGTGAACAATTGGTTGGAGTGGGACTTGGAGTGGCTAGCCAAAAGTCCAGAGCTCAGTTGCAAACTATAGCATTGCATTAGTTCCATTATGCACACAATTAAATGTAAGCTAAAATCACTAAAACAGCCAAAAACAATATAGTAACCACAAGATTTAAGAGGTAGCATAGATTTATGGGCGGTCTGCCAAAACTGAATATTATGATCGGTCTGTGCAGTGGGTTAGGGTTAGGGTGGGTGTAGGTAAAAAACTTTCACCCATAGTAAGAATTTATAACACACTTGTGACACCTAAATAACTCATGCCCTTTGACACCATAACAACCCGACTGTTTCCACAATCAATGTGATTCCGCTGATTCTGATTTGGAGAATAGCAGCTTTTCGTAACGGCTAAAAGCTCAGCAAAAAGCTCGGCGACAGAATGAGCTGATTTTTCTGGTTGCATATTTGCACAAAGCCGCTTTTCTTCACTTCAGAATCCATTGGAATTCTGGTAACTGTGTAAATGGTTGAAGAGTTATGGTAGTCGAAAGAATGTAAACACTGGTGTTAAAGTTTTGGTGCTGAAGGTAAAACATGAACTCTCTACCACTTTGTTGTACCCGTTTAACTTTTTTAACCACAATATAAAGAATCATAATTAGAATTTAGCAAATGAAAAGATTTAGCCGCGGCAGACAAAGTCAAACATGCTTGTGTGCCTTATGTTGAGCATGTTAGTACAGGTTATGAAAAAAGTTGGTCTGACCTTTAACAGAAAAGTAGAGATGAAGCCTGAAAATGCTTACATTGGACCATTTCTCTACTCTACTTGTTGCTCTACTTGTTGTCATTGTGGCCTGCTGAACTTAAGCATTCACAATTATTTTTTTATTTTAACCACCAAATTTGCCAGAGTCCAGCTTTCCAAAAATGCTGTTTCTGTTTTCTTTTTTATGCTCACACATTCCTCATTTTATGCGTGATCTACGGTGATCCTTTTTTTAACCAACAAACTTCCCACAAAAGGATGATAAATACATGAGCAGGCTTCGACTTGGACCTTTGAAAGGCCCTAAAACCTGGTTGACAAACATATTTTCTCCTGCTGGTCTATTGTTTAAGTTCTGATGGAAAATGAGTTGCTATGGAATGAGAAAACAGCCTGTCCTACTGGGACTGTCATTAAAAATATATAGATTGCACCAATCGAGCAGTAATGACATTTTCATTTGAAAACATTTAAACATTTAAAAAAAATTGTATCGATTCCTGGTGGGAATTGTTATATAACCGAAGAAGCAAGTGAAGTGAGATTTTTCAGCACTGATCCCAGTTGTATTGCATTTTGTTGTCAGCCCGGAGAGCCGTTTTACCATGAGATCCTGCAGCATTACAATACACAGAGAAATTGTTTTTTGTTTGCTTTGTCAGCCTTATCTCAGCTGTCAGATTTCACAGGATTTAGAAAATCTTCCAACAACATCTTTGCAAGTAAAAAAAAAAAAGTTTTGATTTGTCCTCCAGTGAAAACATTTGTGTCCTTTTGTCTGACTGGGATGGCTTATCAAAGCTAACAGTCCTCAGAGATTCAGCATTAACTGGGGGCGCAGGAGGATTTGCACTCAAACAGCACATCTGCCCAGGTTTCTGCAACAATGAGCTAACAGCTGTCCGTCAACCCCAACCCTTCTTCTGTCCGTGTTTGTTTTAGATATTGTTCCAGTGGGAGTTATCGCCGTCAGTACAGTGGGCTCCTCCATCCTGCTGATTATGCTCCTGCTGGCACTTGCCTTCTTCCTGTACCGCCAACGCAAAGGCAGTGAGTGCACTCTCCTGTTTTTATGTGTCTGCGTATGTGCACTTACTGCAGGTGGCTTTTAGTCTCCATCTTTTCTATCCTCTTTTATCTGTCACTTTTCCTTTTCACATGTCATCCATACATCAAATGTATTTAAATAAGATTAATGAATATTCATTTAATATGGCAAACTGCCTTAAAACACCCACTATATGTTTCGATTCCCCCCGTATCCACATTGAAATGTGTGTGTTTATAAGACAAAATGAAGTAGCTTCAGATTTAAAGACAAAAGGGGAATAGAATTAACTGATGAATCCTTGTATGTGTTATTTCCAAAGCATTTAGCAATCCCATTAGTATTTATGAGCATTGCACTCTTCCAAGGAGGTTTTAAAAAAAACAGTTGGTGGGTTTTTTTAATTATAATTTTTGAGCGACTCTGCAGTACATAAAGAAACTGGGAATGACAGTGAAGGTGACTGGCAGAGTCCCCAGAGGGATTTTCTGGGGATAAGAGTACATTCTCTGGTTCAGAGCTGATAAACACCACTACAGGAAAGATATGCTTTGGAAATAGAAACTCAAACAAACATTGTTGTCTCTCCAGATAAACAGGCTTCTCTTTGTTTGAATAAGGGACAGCTCAAGACTTTACAGACTGAGACATTTCTCTTTTAAGGTTTGCTGCTATGCAACTGATCTGTGCATATGAACAAAGATTGATGGCTCGCTGCCACAGATAAATGAATAGAAAAAGCTGAGCTGGATTCGTAAGACAATATTGCTACAACATTTATATTTCATGAGACAAAATCCAAATGGCAAAAAGGAATCCATAAGTTATAGTGGTAGTTAACTATGATTTCAGATTTTTGTCTCTGAATGTTGAATTTATTTCCGCAACATAAAGTGCACCAGATTATAAGGCGAACTGTCAATGAATGGTCTATTTTTTAACTTGTGTCATATAATGAGACACTCCAGTGAAATTTTTTAACTTTGATGGTACGTTCACACCAAGCTCGGAAACACGCTTTCAAGCAACCACTCCCAATAAAAAGTCTATGTGAATGCATCTGCATATTTGCATGAACTTTTCCCTTAAAGTGCCTTCAAGAATGCCCATTTTGAGCATTGTTGAACACGCATCACATACTGTTGTGTATGTTGCATTAAGCGAGACAAAAGAGTCAAAGATATCCCTGTTGGTCAAACAGGAGGGGCTTCTTTTTCTATTTCAGTTGTTTCTATTTACTAGTGCATGTCCACCATCTACAGTTGGAAGAGGGTTGGTGTGAAATATTGATTCAGGCTTTTTCTTTCACAGCTCTAATCTGTATATGAATATGCATAAATTATGTGAACTACTTGGTGTCATAGAATTCTAGCTGGGCACAAACTGCAATTACTAACTACACCTTCATGATCAAATTTATAAACGGTTGGTACTTCCGTGAATTAAAAGGGACACCATCCATATGTCACTACCAAATCTGAGTCCCTGATTGGCTAAAGTTCACCCTGGTTTAACTTTCAGCGCATGTTCATTGGCCACACGTTTTGTATGTAGAGCCCAAAACTGGACTTAAAAACTTGCGTAATAATGCATGAATTCAATTTTGGAAGCCCGATATGTACATATATGCTAATTGCATAAACTTTTCATTCAAAGTGGTCAATTGAACAAGCGTTTCTGAGCTCGATGTGAATGCATTATTGCTCCCAACCTTGTTTCTAACTCATAAAAAACAGACTGATCCAGCTAAAACAGACGTTGCTGTGACTACTCTAACTCCCAATTTTATTGATAGCACGTAAATAACCACACATTACACATTAGCCGCATAAGCATATTTACAATAACACCCAGACATGTTTGGAACTGGTAAAAAACAGATTGACATTTTGACAGAGCGCTGTATACCCCTCAATATCGCTCTTCATCAGTAAACACAACCAGAGCGGTCCAGATCATGAGGCGCACTGCTGTTTGTTTTTTATTTATTTATTTTTATCAAGGCTTTTAACAGCATCCGATAATGCAGAAAAAAATGTAATCAGAAATGTTTTGCTTTTTACCATAAAATGCTCTTCAATCTTAGATTTGTGATTTTGTTTTTTTGTCTGATTTCCAACTTGAATTACAAATCGAGGTCTCCCTTTAAACAGAGACTTGATTACACATGACTTCCTGGAGAAATAAAAGTTTTTTTTTTTTTTTTTTTGTTTTTTTTTTTAACTTGTCCTATCCAACAGCTGAGCAAACAGATATGAGCTGAGAACCTCTTGTATTAGACAGATTTTACTCTTACAATCAGGGGTTATAAATCATAGCGAACACAAAATGTATGTTGGTATAAGCCCCTTTTGTAATTTAAACCAAACTTTTTTAATATATATATATTTTTTATTTGTGTCTTTTTTGTTGGACCGGACGGAAAAGGAAAGGGGAAAAAGGAGAGAGTTGGGGGGTGGAGGGGGGGAAAGAGAGATGGTGCATTATAGCAGTTAGAGAATGGCTACAGGGAAGGGAAGGTAGAGTTGTTAATCTACAGGCAACAAAATGCTGGAGCTTATACCCATTGCAATAGTGTAAAATGTCCTTGACGCCTTGACCCTATGTGAATAGAGAATATAGAAATAAAAGTTAAATCAATTAACTATTTAGATTTTGTTTCCCTGAATTAGGACTACAACAAAACAAACATAATGAAATCAATTTGCTTCTTACCAATTTATTTATTCAAATATTTGTATGCAGTCATCTTCCCTTCAGAGGTGAGTAAACAAAATTTAAATAATAACTTTAGCAATCTGTACACCCCCTGAACTGACTTTTTTCTCAAATGTCATTGTGCCAATCATACCAGCTCAGATTTTGATAAAGTTTATAAATAGGATAACTATTTAAAATGATTTTTGTATGAATACATTTAGCGAAATAATATAATAATAAAATAATATAAACCTTCAAGCTGCTTCCACAGTCTAATCTAATCAGGAAATAATCATAAATGTTGGATCAACAATATGAGATTTTTCCAGCTGTGCTGATGAAACCCCAACATTTTATTTGCTTCTAGTTAGTTTTTGGTTTTGAAAAGATTAAATGGCACTGTGTGACAGTAATGAGACACTCCAGTGAAAAATGATCACTTCAAACGCTGATTATTTCAAGCTACAACCTAATTTCCAGAAAAGTTGTCAAACTCTCAACATTGATCTCTGTTGATTGGGCACATACAGTGTGACTAGGGATGTACGGAGATCAGATGTGACACACAAGGAGAGTAACTTCCCTGAATTAATGTATTTAAGGAAGAAAACTGGAAAAAGTCTCAACTAAAGTCAAACTAAAGTCAAAGTCTGATTAAATGTAGCATGAAGTGATAAATACTGATGATATTTAGGATATAAGAAAGGACCCATTCAAATCCTTCTGGTCTGAGCAGCTTTTTACCCAGCGTTGGCTTCAAATTCGAGCTCTACAACACCAGAACCTGTTGATGATGCAAATATGTATTGACTTGTCTCCACTGTCATCCATTTATGTAGCCCAATGAAATGTAAACCTTGGTAGAAATATTCAATTTTCTTTCCATGGTCTGTAAATGAATAACACTTAAACTTAATTGTTTCTGAACAGCTAGTCTGCTCAAAATAATATCGATTTTTTTAAAATGTTATTTCTGGCGTAATTGCAGTCCAATCTATTTCAATGACAATCACATTTAAGACTTTTATAAATAATATTTTTTAAATCATGAAAAACACATAAATCCCTCATCATGCAGTCACAGAATACAGAATGCTTTCTGCTCTCAAAGAAAAAAGCAAAAACAAGAAGATATTACTCCATGAGATTTGCCAGGATGTGGATCATGATGTTTGTAGATGACATTGTGATCTGTAAGGAAAGCAAGAAGCAGGTGGAGGGAAGTTTCCATTGTCATAGAATATAAATGAAAGGAAAGGTGCAGAAGACTGTGGTGAGAGCGGCCGTGTGGTTTGTGTAGAGACTCTGATGCAGAGACTGGGCATAGAGTTGGAGGTAGCAGACATGAAGATGTTGAGGTTTTTTTTGGGAGTGACCAGGATCGATAGGATCAGGAATGAATTCATCAGAAGAACCGATCAAGGTAGATGTTTTGAGATGGTTTAGACATGTTGAGGAATATGAAGTGATTTTTGTGCCACCATATTGCAAGCTAAAGGCACAGTTTTGAGATCAATATTTCCTAATTTGCAAGAATAATGTAAAGTTTAAAAAATAAAACTTCATAATTTGCAAATGAAAGTGAAATTAATGTTCCCCAATCACACAAAAAGAAAACATTCTGACATTTGACAATAATTTTAAACCCTTTAACATTTTACCCTAATTTTGAAATTAATATAGTCACGTGTCAGTAATAATGCCTGCAAATTCAAAGAATTAGAATGAAGGGTAACTATTTTATTGGCTAGGAAATATTTTTATTGACATATGACAATTGTGTTTTGAATGAATTAATGAATGAATGAATGGATGAAAAAAGCGCATAATTTGGCTTTGAATATTAAAAAAAATATTGGAGTAGGAGGTCCTGCTGTAACGTCATTCCCCTTTCTTTGAATCACAACAAAACACATAAAAAACAATTTATTGCTAATAGAAAACACAGTTTTACATTTGATTTCATCATTGTGAATCATTATTGTTGCTTTCTTGTTTACAAAGTAATGACCAAACCCCATCCAAAACCAACCAAAACACAGTTTCAAAGCCAAAAAAGGATCAAAGACATCACATAAAATTATAATAATAAAAATATGGTTTTGTTTTGGTTTTTTTATACGTTTTGCTGCTTTTCTAACAAGACTGACCATTAAATCAATAATGTATTTTACCTTCGATCCAAAGCATGACCAAATTAATTTATTTTATTCCTTCCAGCTCGCCGTGGCGTCACCCTTGGTAAACCAGACATCAAAGTAGAAACAGTCAATAAAGAGACCAACAGCCTGGAGGAGGAAGCAACCAACGTCTCCACAGCAACCAGGATGGTCAAGGCCATGTACTCGGTTAGTAAACTCCCATCTAAGTCACCACGGGGCTGCAGAGAGGAGGCGTGAGGGTCAATGGTCTTTCATATGCACTGACACTGACTTTAAACTGGAAGAAGAGGCAGAAAAAAGTTAAAGAACTACTCTCTTTAAAAAGGCGATGTGGAAGAAAACACACACTACAAGAAAATATATATAACCTCCGCTTAATTTTAAACGGTTGCACATAGCCGTATGAGACGACAAAATATAAGAAAATGCTGTTTCGAGGACTGGCTCTGGAATATGCATAAAGCAAGGATTCAGGTTTTAAACTGACAGACTCACAGGTTCAGTGCACTTATATCTTTTTTTTACACTCATGGAAGCTGCTATGGAGAAATACCCTTACCAACAATGATACACCCTTGCTTTAACACTGTGCTCCTTTTAGAAAATCCTGGAAATCCTGGAGAATCTAACCGACGCCGCGCCTTTGAAAAGGTTTTAAAGCTCAACCCAGAACGGTTTTTCCGACAGCTAACCCCATCTTCAGTCTCTTGGGATGAAAAACCTGAAACTGTGTTTTCCTCTTCCCTCCCTTTCTTCCTCCTTTTCTTTCTACACCCTCCCTCTTTCCGTGTGTGTGTTTCGTTGTTTGATGGTTTAGTTTTTGCCCTCTGTTTCCCTCTCTCCCTCCACTCAGCCGTTCAAAGACGACATGGACCTGAAGCAGGACGTCAGAAGTGAGAGCGACACGCGGGAGGAGTACGAGCTCAAGGTGAGATCACTCTGTAAAGATGTCGTTTTGCATCTTCTTTTTGAAACATTCAGAGCATCTGTGTTGTAACCTGTGTTATGAGTCACTTTTGTTGTCATGCTCATGTCTTACCACCAGATACATCTGTCGTTTCATCTTTCTAACCTGAATAAAGTTTTTTTTTTATATAAAAAAGAAAACTCATCACTAAACCTTAGAACAATGTCTTTCAATTAGGGCTGTCAACGTTAACACATGAACACATGCGGGAATAAAAATAAATAAATAATGCATTAATAGATATTAACGCTGATTAATTACACTCTGCAAAGCAACCGTCTTCCGCTGGTTCAGGCTGCTAAATAAATTCTCAAAAATAAAGCTTATTCTTTAGTCACAACTGCCTTTACAGGCGTATAGGGGCTGTCTGCAGGCCAAAAATTATCAAACCTGCAAGAAATAATTGTAGTGAGCAAATTGGAACAAAAAGGTCACTACCCAGTTACTTTTACTGATTCACCAAACTGACATTGTTGTTTCTTGGGTAACAAAATGCAACATTAGAAGCTCTAAACCTAAACCACCAGTTTTAAAAAATAATCATTTAGGTTGTATTAGTTAACCTGCCAAAAAAAAACAATTTCTCTGAGGGCTTTCGGTTTTTTTTTTGTTGTTTTTTTAAACGTGACCATCATGTCATGTCGTGTGATGTCATCCAGTGGGCCGCATCTTTCTTCAATCATTATACTTTCATACAAACATGCCACAACAGATATTAACTCTGCAAAAGTTAAATACAGTGCATACACTGTATTAATGCTAAATTAGATTGTGTGTGTGTTTGAGCCTTAACGTATGTTTCTTATTCTAAAAAACAGGATCCGACCAACGGCTACTACAATGTCCGAGCCACCACGCATGAAGAGGCCCGTCCCCAGACTCGTGTTGTCCATTACCAAGGTGACTTCCGCCCACAAAACCCAAGCGGTGTGCTCTCCGGCGCCACCTGCAGTGCAAATTCACCTGCCACCAGCGGTGCAGTTCCCCCTAGCACAGTGCCAGGATCGAGGGCAGGCTGCTACGATCCCCGCCCACCTTCCAGGATGTCCCATTCCACCTATGCTCAATTCAACACCTTTTCCCGAGCAGCACAGAGTCAGCAAGCGCCACCCAACACAGCACTTCAATCACCCGGAGATTACCCTGGGGGAGACTGTGGTCTGCTCGACAACACAACCCAGCTTCCGTATGACAACTATGGATACCCCTCCCAGTACGCCACCTACCGCATGGGCTTTGCCCCTCCTGTAGAGGAACCTCCAGCCTATGAGATGTATGCAACAGGACAAGGGACGGGCCCAGGCCCAGGAGCTGGACAGCAAAGTCCTGAAACAGGGCTGGGAAAGTATGGAAGCTCCACTCGCTTCTCATATTCCTCTCCACCCTCCGACTATTCCCACAGACACACACAACGGATGCAGACTCATGTGTGAGAAATGGCGTTTTAGAGTTGCTTTTTGCAGCATATGATCACACTTGTCATCTTGTATAAAACCCTCACCTTTTTTAACATGAAGAAAATCAGTTTTCCATCTGTAACAACCAACCATAAGAAGTTTTTTCTTTTTTTGCTTTTTAAATCCGTGATAAAAAACAAAGCTTAGCAGTTTTAGCAGTATTGCATAAGACACAGAAGCAATACATGCATCAAACGAGAACAAAAGCAAAAGCGAGAACTACAATCAAGAAGAAAGGAAAAGAAACAACAAAGAGCACTTTGAAGACGGAAAGAAGAGGATGTTTTCCGGTGCAGACCTAACTTGCTCTTAAAGCCTCCATCAAAAGATCCCTCCACTCCATCTCTGTAAATAAGTGCAATTTAGGTTGGAGTTGTTTTAATTATATTCCTTCTGTAAATCTATATGCCTATGGTGGTCAAGTGGTCAGGCTAATTACACACATGCAGCATCGGAGCAACTTGGACTAAAAGTGGTGATTTTTGATTACTCACCAAAATGTGACCACTTAACTGTACACGATCTACCTTTACTGAAATGGTACGGAGTTTCTGAAGGTTGTCCGGTGATTGACCAGCGTGCCAGTTCTTACGTGCCAACACAACAAAACTTGTCTTCTTTCCTAAAGTGTGGACAATGAGGTGCTCTGGATGCCCAGATTTTGTATTTACCTAATCTTCAGTGTGAAGAAAGGAGTGGTAGCAGATGACTTTGTGCTCCAGCACCTCTACATATCTCATTTTTATCATCCCTGTGGTTATCTCTACATACAAGGTCAGTGCTTGCCTGAGTTTGTGAAATGAGGTGTGGTGGGAGTGCTTTTTCCTTCTACGAATTCTTGCAATTTGTACTAAAAGATACCTCCCCTAACCTCAAGTGTCAAAAAAGTCTGTTTCTCTCACTTGCACAGTAGAATAGATTTTTTTTCTCCATTTTTATACAAAAGCATATGAAAAAAAAGGCATTCATGAACATTTTATAATATTTTTATAAGGAGTTGTGGACCAAAGGTTCAGCATTTTGGGCGACACTTAGATGAATGAGGTGATGTGGTCGTGTTGGAAACGGTCGCAGCTCCTTTGAGAAAGGATGGATGGTGTTTTTTAAAGTGGATGTGGTAGACTTTAATTAGAAAACGTTGAGAGCTTCACTTCAAATTGATAAATATCCTGCTGGAGCAAACCTCCCTAACGGA
Source organism: Adrianichthys oophorus (assembly GCA_036245035.1). Classification (NCBI taxonomy): domain Eukaryota; kingdom Metazoa; phylum Chordata; class Actinopteri; order Beloniformes; family Adrianichthyidae; genus Adrianichthys; species Adrianichthys oophorus. Next base: position 25,692,476 of record BSAI01000012.1, on the reverse strand, counting down.
TACAATTGTGTGGCGTGAAACTCTTCCTTTGACTTCCAGTCTTCTGACTGGACTGCCTTTATCACATGCTGACAACATTCAAAATGATGGATGGAGAACTAGCAGCTGCTCAGTTTGAGCTTTCCTGTAAACTTTGTAAGCGTCGAGAAATGTCAAGCAAAATCGAACATATCAAACTGATTGTGTGGTACACTTTGTTCTCTCACAATTATATGTAATTGTGCTGGTTTCTCTTATTTAGGAAGGGAAAATGTTATCTATTATGGGAAGGTTAGTTTTTGTTACATGTTAAGGTCAGTGTTTAAGGTCAAGATACGATAAATCTAACAAAAAAACAGTAATTTTCCTCAAGCAGTGTTTCAAAATTGAAGCTCCTACATATAGAGGCGGTGTGAACACAAGAAGCTAAAACACACACCACTCAGTATGATCAAGTCATCAAGTTTGCAAGATTTGCTGAAAATATTTAGTTTTGTATCCCAATATTTGGATAAACGTGAAATTGTGGCCCAGCTTTAATGTTCTGCATCATACAGTTTGCACTGTAAGAAATCTTCATCCTTTCCACACTAGGACAAATGAGATTTGGCTGAAAAAGTCAGCTCAAATCTTCACCTTTTTTTGTGACAATCATTTGTTAGTCCATTTTTGCAGCCACATCATTTTTTATCCAATACTGACTCCTAACTATACGAGTTCTGTCTTGTTGTGATGCATAGTTTCTCATTAATGATCATTTTAATGCCATGCTGGTCCCAAAACGTGCATGGCACGTCGATAGCAGCCTTTTTTCTTCTGCTGGTAAAATGGAAGTACATCCAGGTAAATCATGCTTTCTTTGGTAATATGAGGACACACAAAGTGAATGCCCCACTGGCTGTCATTGTTACAGGCACATTGACCCTGATGTTTAACCCACACAACACGCATGTGCTTTTAAAACCCTTAGTCGTGCTGCAAAGACATGCAAAGCATTTTAGTAATACAGTATATCTGTATCATCCTATTGGTTTATTGACAAAATAGCTCATTATTGTGACATGGACATTTATTGCACAAAGTTAGGTCACACTCTTCACCAGAATAGAGAATCATTCCAGCGCTTGAAAATCCACTCCGATAAAAATCGTGTTCTTGTAGTATTTTTTCTGATGATGAAAAAATTTCTGATGACAAAGAAGATACAGTAAGTATGATGAAGAAAGTACTAAGTAAGTAAGTAATTAAGAAGAGTCGCGTTCCTATTTATTTATTTAATTTTCATTACAATCATTGTGAATCAGCAGCAGACAAAAATGCCGTTTGAAAAAGCTCTCTGCTCCGAGCCATCAGCAACCCCTGGTCCTGCCCACAACTCAGAGGCAAATGTCTAATGAATTCTGCAGAAAGTACACTTACCGGCCACTTTATGAGTCATTCATGCTCATTCATGCAAATTTCACATCAGCCAATCATATGGCAGTAACTCAATGCATTTAGGCATGTAGACGTGGTCCAGACGACCTGCTGCAGTTCAAACTGAGCATCAGAATGAGGAAGGAAGGTAATTGAAGAGACTTTGAACCTGGCATGTTTGTTGGTGCCAGACGGGCTGGTCTGAGTATTTCAGAAACTGCTGATATACTGGGATTTTCACCCACAACCATCTCTAGGCTTTAGAGAGAAAGGTCAGAAAAGAGCAGCAGTTCTGTGGGCAGAAATGTTGTTGATGTCAGAGGTCAGAGTAGGATGTCCAGAAAGGTTCCAGCTGATAGAAAGGCAACATTCATTCATTCATTTTCCAATCCCCTTTATCCCCTTCGGGGTCACAGGGTTGCCAGAGCCTAACCCGGCTACCCATGGGCGAAGGCAGGGTACACCCCTGGACTGGTCGCCAGTCCGTCGCAGGGGAGAAAGGCAACAGTAACTCAAATAACCACTGATTACAACCAAGGTCCACAGAAGAGCATCTCCAACCTTGAGGCAGATGGGTTACAGCAGCAGCAGATCAAATCGAGTGTCACTCTTTTCAGCTAAGAACAGGAAACTGTAACTGAGGTTATAATTCACACAGGATCACCAAAACTGGACAATAGAAGATTGGAAAAACTTTGTCTGGTTTGATGAGCCTCCATTTCTGCAGCAACATTCTGGTGGTCAGAATTTGGCATCAACAACATGAAAACATGAATCAATCCTGCCTTGTATAAACGATTCAGGCTGATGGTGGTGTAATGGTGTGGAGGATGTTTTCTTGAAACATTTTGGGTCCCTTAGTACCAATTGAGTATGGTTACAACGCCACAGTCTACCTGAGTATTTTCTTCTGACCATGTCTGTCCCTTTATGACCACAGTGTATCATCTTCTGATGCTACTTCCATCAGGATAATTCACCATGTCATAAAGCTGGAATCATCTCAGACTGGTTTCTTGAACATGACATTGAGTTCAATGGACTCAAATGGCCTCCAGTCACCAGATCTCAACCCAATAGACTCCCTTCTGGATGTGGCGGAACGGGATATTAGCATCATGTGCAGCCGACAAATCTGCAGCAATTGTGTGATGCTGTCATGTCAATATGAACCAAACTCTCTGAGGAACGTTTCCAGCATCTTGTTGAAACTTTGTCACTAAAGATTAAGGCAATTCTGAAGGAGGTCCAACCCGGTACTAGCAAGGTGGACCTAATAAAGTGACCGGTGAGTGTATGTCCTAGAAACGACACGTTTTTTGATTTTGGAAATGCTTTTACAATCGATTAAAATATAATCGGAGTGTGACTTAAAGAAAGCATTTTGATTCACTGCATCAGTGCTAAATTAAATTTCTCATAGTGAATTCCTGCTGATATGAGTCCTACCCAGTCACCCACTGCGGTTGCAGTCCTCTTAATGCTCAAACCTGCGTTCTTTACAAAGGGGTGTGAGCTGCTTGGATAGCTGGGTCCTACACTCAAAACAGCTTTTTGGTTCAGTCCATACCCTGTTTGTACATCTGGATTTTGGATTATCGAAGTGGTGTCCTTCTACAAATCCAGCCTTTCTTTTAGGAGAACCAACACAATTAAGCATTACCAGGAGTAGTTACAAGGCATGAATATCTTCTCCTAAGACCTCCTGTTATGTGTTTTACCAGGCTGAAACAGCTTAGAAGGACAGCGAGCAATAAAAATGTACTAATTTTAATCATTATTCCACATTTCCAAGCAGTTAAAAACAATTTCTCTTTAAATATAACCCCAGGCTATGGAGGACATCAGTTCTTCCAGATGTAATAATTGAGTGTTTATTTTTATCAGCCCGCCTATCGACCTTTCACAGCATATTATGGTAATTGTGAGCAAAAGGGCTGTAAAAATGTATTTAGTACTTTTGTTAATATAAATACCAAGAAAGAATACCACAACTACTTTGCTTTATGCATCTGATGAAACTGCAGTTAGACACTTGCTATGGAAATCCACTCAGTCAAAGTAAAATGGCAGATGGAGAAGCGTTTTAAATTTATAGTAGTAACAGAGCTGTGGTACTGCATACTATTACCTTTTTACAGCCTTTTTACAGAGTTGTGGCTGCGCAGTATTTTGCATTTGATTTGCAGTGTCTCCATGACCTTGTATGTAATGACTGAATTTGACAAAGAGGAGGTACTGAGTCCAACAAATGCAAAGCCAGACCATCCAGGTACTTAGTCATCACTGTTTGTTGAGTGTGGACATAGAAGGTCAAGCACTTCAGGAGAAAATTGTATTTTGGAAAGTTCATTAGGTGGCTTTTCTTGTGCTTTTCTTGTGTTATTCTCTTATGTGTTTCCAAAGCCACTCAGCAGCTTCTGGATTCCACAAATGAACTTATCTTCAAAAAAAGCAGAATTATCAAGATTTTTCTTAACTTTTGTCATCGATTCATACATTTTCTAGCTTGCAAAAATGTCAGTGTGTCTTTTTATAGGACTTGGGCCATCCTCCTGCAGAATTTTCTATTTAATAATTTCTTGATCTGGACATTACGAATCTGATGAGTTTCAGCATCAGTGAAAGAACAAAGAAAAAATTGAGCTCAAAATGTGTTTTTTCAACTTATAAAAGCAGTATTTGATTTATATCTTTTACTTTCTTTATGCATCATGTATAAAGGTGTGATGAACAAATTCAGTTTCTTGATAAGAAAATGAGATGAGCACTGAGCATCTGTGAACATCTGTGTCCTGCTCAGCACCGCTGCAAAAAACTCCCATCTTATGACGTCCCATGCTGGAGCCCAGAGTGACTGACATGTTTTTTTTTTTTACTTTGTAAAGTTTTCAATGAGTGCCAAAAAGACTTAAAAAAGAGAACTGAGCAGACAAACAAATGCAGCAGCCTTTTTTGCTTATTTTGATTGTGTTTATGTGTGCTTATCCGTTACAGTAATGCGTGTGTGAGACGGTTTGCATGCACATGTGTTCATACATGTGCTGTAAGGGTGTTCCATCTATTAGCTGCTTTGTGTGACAGCAGAGCTTTTCAAACCAGGCTTTGACTCATCACTTTTTTATTGCCAGTCATGTTTATGTTTGCAGAAAGGAGGAAAATGACTCCGGGCCACAGCAGCACAACACTGTCATTGAGTGATAGCTTCTGTATAGATTTTTCATTTAAGAAATGTATCATTTTGAAGTTGCATCAGACTATTCGTATCATTAACAGTTGCAAATGACAGATTTCTTGTTAAGCAGGGAGTCTCTGGATTCAAACCTGCAACTCCCCTTAGACTCTGATGAAAAGGACAATGTTTAGCTTCTAAATGTACATCCAAAGCAGTGCATTCACCAGAAAGGCTTTTGTCTACTTGAATAATACAAGAAAATTCAATGGTAATCTTGCGTCCAAAGGTATTCCAGTGCAGTGGTACTGTCAAGGTCATAGACAGCTATTTCATTTTTTTTAACTATGAGGTATCTTTGTGCAGCTTTGAAAAAAGCAACAAAAAGAATGAATCATCATGACTGTGCTCACACCTCTTATCTGCATTTCCGTTTTCTGTTCTTGTAAATCTTCCAATAGGTCTACACACACAAAGGACATGTGACGCGCATTCACTAGCACGTCCATCATCTACAGTTTGAAGAACCTTGGTGCAAAATGTCGAAGCGGTGCAAACCTCGTGAATCTTGCTCCAGACATACTTTCAGAGCTCTTTTCTGACATTTAAAAGACTTGGTGTCACAGAATTCCGGCTGGGCACAAACCATAATTATTAGTTTCTCCTCCATGATCTGTTTTAAATCAGTTGGCACTTCCGTGAGTCAAAAGGACACCATCCCTGCATCACTATCAAATCCGAGTCCCTGATTGGTCAAACTTTGACCTGGTTTTACTTTTAACGAGTGTTCAATGGATGCATATTTTGTATGTAGGATTTTTGAACGCGGAGGCCTGAAATGTGCTTTTACACGTGTTTACATATACTTTTGGTTGAAAGCGGTTGAGGATGTTGTGAACATAGCTCAAGAGTTAACAGCCACAAACTCTTAGACCCTAATTTATGGCCCTAAATCTGACTCTCTAACATAGTGGAAAAATCAGGAAAATTTGATTTCATGTCCCCATCAGCTGTAGGGGCAATCTGAAGAACTGTTGAGGAAGGTGCAAGGTTTTGCTGTTTTTTTCAAGGATACTCTTCAAACTGAGTCACTAGAGTAAGGTTGGACATCTCCTGACATTAGCAGTTCCAGTCCTACTTCTTTTTGAACCCCCTCTTTTGCACTCTTGGAGCTTGTTATTGGCTTAACATAGGTCGTCATTACAGAATGAAGCAAACATTGGTAAAATAAATAAAATAAGTAGGCCCTACAGTAAAGCAAATGTTTAAGAAACATGAAGGAAAATTGGGGGCATTAACCAGACGGAACCAAATCAATACAAAGTTTTGTTTGTTTTTTTTCCCATTTCCAGTCAATCACACTGTTCTAAATTGTGTTACTGTCTGACAAGATAAAACCAGAGATGTGTCCAAATAACAGGGAGGTTTTCAGCAGATATTAAAAACAACAAGTGTGAAAGCAGCTCATGCCATCAGGCTCTTTTTAAATATTTAAAGAAATTGATGTCATAGTATATATTATTTCATTTTAAAGTAGGTGAATGTTGAACCAACTGCAATTCGTTATTAATTATTTAAAAAGCTCTTCTGGTGCATAAAAACATATTTTGGGGTCCTCCAGGACTGATTTCCAAAAGAACATTTTTAGCAAAAATGTATTTTATTTCTGTGTCTTCTGTGTCCACATTGACATAGAAACAGATGATCAGCCTTTCCTAATGCATTCCAAAAACACTCCAATTGAGGAAGTCTTTGTTTAAAAAATGTTAAACGTCTTTTTACAGCACCAACACAAAGAAATAATATCTAGGTTCATTAAAGTAAAGACTTTGACAGAAATCAGTCAGAGCCTGGTTAAAAGCTGTGCTGCTGGCAGATCAGAGTGAAGGGGGAGATATGAGGCCTGAGGACAGCGATGGAGAGACTGTCATCCAGCTGCTGAACAGCTTCAGCTCCAAACCAGATCTTCAAGCTGCAGTGACAAGAAATCCAGAATGAACCTAAGAGTATGTGAAGTGGAGAGGGACAGTGATTGTGTCCATTTATATAGTTACAGAATATTCTCCATACTGTTTTTTTTTTATATTATTTTAATCACTATATATTGTTCATATGTGTATTACGCTCTTGTTGAGTACTTGTATATCCTCTGTTATGGAAACGTGTACAAAAGTCAAAAATATTATTGAAATGTTCTTTTATTTTAGGTTTTTGTTTCTATTTTTCTTTTTTCAAATTCAATGTAATTATTTTTTCACAGCATCGGAAAAAGAATAAAAAAAGATACAGTTTCATAAGTACTTTAAAGAAGTATTTTCTAATGTTACTTCTACTCAAACTCCATCTTTTATCTGACCTGTCTTTGACCATCTCTGCATTCTAAATAGACATTTTATTTCACTCTTTCCTCAAAATCCTTTTGTAACTCATTTATTTCCAATTTCTTGCCTCTGCCAGTCCCTCATTCTTCTTCCATGTCTTTTATTTTGTTGCAAGGAGTCAAAGTTCATTTTTCTCAGCATCACTTCTCTATTTTCTCATTCTTTCATGACTTTCTCTTTTACAAAGCTTCTCTTTAAAAAATCTATTTAAATCACTGTGGTATTTTTTAGAATTTTTTTTTTTTATTCTCTTTACATTTTATATTATGTACTTTTTGGAGTTTAAGTCGCACCCCTGACCAAAATGCAAAAAAACCTGCAGCCATAAAATGCAGTACATCTTTTCCTCCAGGATTATTTGACCCCCTTGCAACCTTTTCTCATCTGTATTAACTCATTTTAGTATTTTTTATCATTCACATCACCTTCTAAATGTCACAATAAAGTTTCACAATTAACTGTGTTTTAACTGTATGTTTGTATATTTTTTTTATTTTTTGTTTTTTCTATATTGAATGTTTTCCTTGTTTAATCCTTTTCTCTGTCCTTCATGGCCAGACTTCTCACCCTAACTATGATTTCTCATGTCTTCTTTTCTTCTATGGTCAGTCTTTCTCCCATTCGTTTGACCCTCTTTCCCTCCTCCTTCCTTGTGATTTCTCTCACCTGTTATTTTTTCTGTCACTTTCCTTTTTTCTTATCTATCTTTAACCCCTGGGTTAGCCTTCATGTAAGCTGTTTTGTCAGTTTTCTCCTGATGAATTTAGCCTTTTCTCAATGCTTTTTATGACTTTCTGTCTCCCATTTCTTCTCATCAATCCTTTCCATCTCATATTCCGTGCATCCTCTCCTATCTTTCAGTGCTCTCTTCTGCAGTTCCTTCCTTCCTTACTCGTCCTTCTGTCCTCCGTGTCTTTTTTTATCATTTCATTTTTTTCATTTATGACAGGATATAAGATGACTGGAAAAACGTAAGGAAAAATGATATAAGGATTTAAAAAAAGAAGGCAAGGGCGGAACACAGGAAGCAGCAGAGGTTTGCTTCACTTAGAGAGTGAGAGGTGATTATGGTCTCCTCCATCCTCCTGTTCTCTGTGAGGAATAATGTCTGGAATAACCTTCAGTGATGCTCCCCCAACTCCTCTGTGGAGCCCCTCTCCCCCTCCTTCTCAATCTTATCCCCTTGTTCACATTTGGAGCGGCAGTTGTAGGGATTATGGCCCCACTCATGCTTGGCACTGCACTAAGACATATTATCATATTAGTGGAGAGTGATGTAATGCATTTCAAGACGTTTGTCCTTCGGACACCCTCTGTCCCCACGCAGATGGTGTCACGTGCTTTGTGTCTGGAGTGAAAGTTATGAGGGCTGTTGGGGGGGGGGAGATTTGTTGGGAAATACCGTCCTCTTGTGGTAAAAGATGAGTTTGCAAACGGATGGGAAGATTTCAGGCAAATCTTTTTAGCCAAGCTGAAGGATCCTGAGGCTCACAATGGTCGTCCTTGGTGAGATTAAGATGATGTTGTCTGTCAGGTTGGGGGTAGACAAAGAAAAAGACACTTTGGATACAACTTGATTATTAATTATCCTTTTACCTACTGGTTCATGTGATCCGTACACAAAAACAGTCTTTTTTATTTCATCTAAGGGTGTAACGATTCATTTTAACAACAATTTGATTCATAGCTTAGATTGTGGTTGACGATGCTATTCAGTCGATATTGGTTCATTTTGAACAATCCGATTCACTGACCAAAAATGGATCCAGGACATCTTTAGCCAAAACATCAACCACCGTGACTCAGAGACAAATACCTGGCGCTGAAGAGTGCAGGTGAAGCTTCCCAGATTTTTGTATTTCTTTCAAGATAATCAAGTGTAAATTAAATATGTTTACAAACAAACAAGTAAGCAAGAATGAACGGTAAATCCTATCACATTTTACTTTGATAAAGTTCAGCTCACTGTTGTTTTCCACATCAAAATAATACAAAGCGAACACTATACCATATAAGATCAAGTGCAGATTATTTATCAAGTAACAAAATGAAGTTCTTATTTAATTCTCAGAATTTTTTCTAATAAATCTAATTTGAATGAGTTACATGAAAAGTTGTTTTTTTTCCCCAAATAATAAAAATACATTTACATAGATGTGGTACATCTATGTTTATAGTCATAATGTGAATGTTCAAACATAAGAAAAAAGTAATCAGATTAGGTTACCCAGAGTAATTGAGTATTTTTTCAAAACAAACCACAAATGTTGCACACAAGTCAGTCTTAGAGATGCATGTTTTTTGAAGATGCTCAAGCATATGTGACTGTGTCAATGTCAATTTGAATTACCCAATGTAGATGAAAATTGTGAATACAAACATGAATCATGCTGATTTACTGAAAATGCATTTTTAATGAATACAACCACCAAAGCACAGATTGTGATAAAAACAACAGCAGCGAGGAGACGAAAACAGAATTATTTGTATGGTGTATCATGTTTCTTTGGTTGACATTTACACTTTAAAAGCAGGTGATTGGGAAACATGTTTCAAACTGAGGTTACTATTTGGTTTGCATTTGACTCACTTCCTACTTGAAGGAACTTTATGGGGGAGGGTTAAACCATTGGTTAACTGTCTGTGACCAGCCACTTCCCCAGAGCTGACATGCAAACTGCAAACTTCCCACCAACATAATGAACTTTAAGCTTAAACAGAATATGTGCAAGAAATTTGTGAATTTATTTATTGTGGGTCCATTAACTTACAAGTTTTGGTCGGATTTAATTAGAGCAGTATTTAAAGTACAGCTCAAAATATATTTAAAAAGCAGGTTACTTTTTAACATACTGTGCTGCCGTAAATCTGGAGTACAAGGGCATTGTTCTCCCTACCTGTTAAAGAATCCTTTTTTTTAATTGATATTGTGATTATGTAAAAAAAAAAAAAAAAAAAAGGGAAAAAAAGTGCTTTTATTTTGAAAAGCACTGCATCTTTACAGTCACTTTGTTCTTGTCAAGTGAAGGAAGGAATGAGGTGCATGAAAAAGGCCTTGAGCTCAAATAGTTTTGTCTCCACCTCACCTTGGTCATCTTTAGGCATTCATTTTTATAATAAAAGCTCATCATGGATACATTTATTTCTCTATTTCTCCTCTAAAATGAAATCATTTACACATTTTATTATAGGAGCAGAAACAGGAAACTCAGCTATTTAAAACCAAACTGAGCGCATCACTTTAAAAATTAGCAACTTGAAGCTAAGACCAGTAGCCTTTTCATAAATAAATCATTTTTGTGCCCATCAGTAAAATTTTCTATTTTCGGATGTTATCTCTGCCTGTTGCTGACTTCTCAGAAACAAGTATCTGCATTACAAGGTTTTAACTTTGTTTTAATTTTAGCTCAGCTTTTCCGGTGAGAACTGTCATTTTTCGTCATGATTTCCTCAAACTGTATTTCTCACAACAGCAGAGCAGAACATGGTTCCAACTACAGAGTACAACTTTAATCCGAGTGTAAAATCCTGACAAATTTGCATTGTTTTGTTTGGAAGAGAATCCCAAAAACACAACCAATTGTGTTATTTGAGAAAAAAAAAACACTTCATTAAGGCGAAATTAATTTATTTCCAGAGTTTATAATAATGACACAAAACAAACATCCAATGCAAAAACACAAATGTAAAAAAAAAAAAAAATTTGAGTTGCCTTTTGTTCATGAAACATCTAAGATGAACTGATGTCATAAAATATAATAATCATCAATAGACACGTTCCAATTGTCCTCTGTTCACATGTGCAAAAGAAAGCAGAAACTTACTGGATATACAGTTATTTACAAGCTTTACATAAAACAGAAGCAAATGCAATAACCTTAATGACAGGAACAAACAAACAAAAAGCAAAGTTTATGACACATCACAATGAGAACATTTTTAAACGCAACTGTTCGTCAAGAATAAAGCATAAAAAAAAATAATTAAAAACAGCCTGTTTCATTCTAGCTGCTGCCTCAGAGAAACTCGTTAAACACTTTATGTAATCAAAAACATAGAACTCAACTGGAAAAAAATACTTTTGTTGTTCATTTAAACTGAATCAGTTTAATGTTTAATGACATACTGGTATGATACTGAAGCGGAAAATTCACTATACAGTGCAGTACAACAAATGTACAGCACATATAGCTATACAAATCTTTTTCCATTTGAATTAATTAAGAGCAGTGCAAACATCTGGCATTTGTGAGGTTCCTCTTGACGTATTCACTTGTGCATAAACAGTCTCAGGCGTATTTTTGGTTTCAGTTCGAGGAGATGCTGTTTGTGAATGGGGTTGAACAACACTGTAGATTGACTTACAGTTGTCTAAGAGAGCATCTTCTGGACCTGTAGGCTCGTCAGCTTGAGTCTGTTTAGATTTAAACACAACAATTAATTAGAATGTTGCTATATAGTATTCATTTTTTTGTTACAGACAGCATTTACAGTTGTCAGCACACAGTTGGTTTAAAAAGATTGTAAAAGTACAGTCAGGGTGAAACAGGAAAAATGCTTGAAACTGTTTTTAAAAATAAGAAACAATAAACTTAGAAAGTTGAGTTTAATTTTGTTTGTTTTTTTATTTAAAGAAAACATCTAAAAATAAAAACAATTACAATGACAATGTGTGTCTAACAATAAAAGATATATAGTATGTTCAAAAGTTTACCTTACAATTTACCTTACCTTAAATGTTGGTGTAAACCCAACTAAAATGACCCAAACATGTGGTATTTGTGTTGCACAGAGAAGTATAATTTCACATGTGGATTATTCAAAATGAGTGACCAGCATGTGACATGCTTGTGATAATCTGGAATTTCTTGTTTTCTCTAATGCTGTATTATCTAGGATATTAATTTGAATCAATTTCTTACTTTGATAGAAAACTGTACTAATGAAATCATAGAAATACTCACCGGAAGAGCAGCTGACCCACAGGCCTTAATCCCTAATAATTTAAAATAAGATTATGTTCTTTAGTAAAGACAGACAATAATAAATGATACCAAAGTAAATGTTAAGACATATTCCATTTTGTGAAACATAAATCTGTTTTTTGTGAAATGCAATCACAAAGTTATTTTTGACTTACTGTTAGAGATTTTATGATTTTTATTATTCTGTTTTCTTTAGATCCTGTAAGATAAGCTTAAGTCTTGAGGTATATTAATCAAGAACTGCTGTGTGTTTGTGTGTGTGTTTTAAAAACAAGACTCTTTGTGCTCACTGTGTCTCCCCAGCTCCTGGAGGAGGTTTGCTACTGCATGCCAACAGACAGTTGTAGAGTGTGTGAACCACCTTAACCTTGTGTTGAATGAATGCAGCACTTTGTTTTTATCTCTCCCGGTGTAGCTGGTAAAAGACAACTTCCTCTCTTCATTTGTGTGAGCCCTGGTTCTCATGGATTTTTATTAATTCAAAGACTGTGTTTTAAACCCAACAGACCCTTATCTCAGGAAGGGGCACGGTTTACCCCTCCTTTTTCTACCTACTGCTTCAGCCAAGCTCTCGTCTCCCCTCCCTTAGTGGCTGAATCAGCATGTAACTAGGGTGTTCCCTTCTAATAAAAGAAGCAGGGGGAGACTGAGGTCCCCAGAGTGTTTGGAGGAGCTTGTAACAGAGTGATCTCTGACACTCTCCCTGCAGGTGAAAGCCATACTCAACTCTCTTGTGTTTCTTTGCAGATTTACTAATGTTTGGGTTCTGAACCTAACACTTACGTATTTTCCTCCAGACTGAAAAAACAACCACTGGAAGAATTACGAGGGCGATTATTAGAATTATAACCACAATGTTGGGTCTGGTGTTTTCCACTTTTCCTGTGATGACAAAAAAAAAAAACATTAATTGTTGTTTAAGTAAGGTATCTTGGGCTTATTTGGTCATTGGGTGTACATTTTCTGTCATGCTTTTTTCTACTAAAGTGAATCGTTAAACAAAACAGACATTTTTTTAATTTAAAACAACTGAGTTGTATTTGTGTTGTACACAAACAAGCTGGCTAGAAATTTCTATTTCTCTTTTCATGTTGAAGACTTACCATTATATTGAGGGCAAATAAGTTTAACCTTCATGGTGCTGTTAGCCCAGCTCACTCGGTTGCTATGGTTACAGATGACTGATTCATCAGACAGATAGCCATGGAGAAGATTGCCTTGTTTTGTGATCTTTGTCTGCTGTCCATCATTCTGTTTGCAGGATTTCTTTTCACATGTGAAAGAGCTGCTGACACTGGAGTGATCTGTGCTGCAGGTCACAGTCAGGTTACAGAAGTTTGAGCTGTTATACACTGGATTCACTTTCAGATGAACTGGAGACACTGGATCTGAGGAGGAAATGACAGTCCAACAAAGTTAAACAAACACAAAGATTCTGGTCTTCAGATGTGAGTGAGGGACAAAGAGATTTACCTTCAACTGTGACGTTGTATTCTGCTAGAAGTATGTCGTCAGATAATGATCTTATTGCTGAATAAACTCCTCTGAAGGATTTTTGGCAATTCTTCAGTTTCAAAGATGTTTTTTCAGTGATTTCAGTTCTTTCCTGATACTTGAATTTTTTCACTGTTGTTTCTCCAACATTATTGCATGTAAGTCTAATTAAATTATCACTTTGATTGAACTTCCAAACAATAAGATCACCGTCCTCTGTACAATCAGTTCCATTGGCATCCAGAACAACATCTTTTCCCGTCTGAACAAACACTGGAGTCAGAGCAGAGAAACCTGAAAAAATGACACATAGTTAAAAGAAAAATCCTGAATTGATTAAGTGGGTTTTTTACCTTTTTTTTTTTTTTTTTACATTTGCTATACTATTTTTCTTTAGGTATTATATCCCAAATGTCAAATTTTAAATGTAGTCTTAGGTAAAAAATCAGGATGAGTCTTTGCTATCAAACCAGAGACTAAAATGGCTTTCTCTTGTATTTCTGGCATTTCAGAATATCTGAAAGTTAAAGAATGCAGTTGATCCTGAGAAACTAAAGTACGCTTTAAATACTTTTATCTGTAAAACTTTTGACCAAAAAATATTCCTTTTCCGTTTTTCCCCCACTCAAGATTAAAACTAACATTTAAAGAATGCTAATACACAAGTCTTAACCTCAGATATATTCTTTGGCATCATATTTGAGGCATTGCTGAAAAGTCTCAGACTCAACAATGACCACGAGCTACAAACACTTTAACTGAGAATTTAATGTATAAAATCTCATGTTTGAAAGATTCAACAGTTGAAAAATTTAGGAGAAACAAAATGTTAACATAAAAGTTTAAAATGAATTATTAACAGGAGTTTCTGGGATAATGTCATAGCATAGAGGCAAACATTCAGATGTTAGTGACAGTGGGGATAGAAAGTTTGGGCACCCCAAGTAAAATGTTCTATTATTGTGCATAAGAACCCAAGGAAAGATTGAAAAATCTCCCAAAGGCATCAGATTACAGATGAGACATTATTTTAATATGTAATAAAATGGGGCTTTGTCTCCATCATTTACCTTTTCAAAATAACAGAAAACAAAATAATGGTGTGTGCAAAAGTTTTGGCACCCTGCAGAATTTATAGTATGCACCGCCCTTTTTGGAAAAGCTGATCTGACAGTGTCATGGATTGTTCACAATCATTTGCAAAGACCAGGTGATTTCAATTTTACTTTGCCGTCATGGGTTCTTCCAAAAAGTTGTCCAGAACAATGAAAACTGAAAATAGTTGATGCTCACAAAGCAGGAGAAGGCTACAAGAAGATAGCAAAGTGTTTTCAGATGCCAAAATCCTCTGTTTGGAATGTCATTAAGAAATGGCAGTCAACAGGAACAGTGGAAGTTAAAGCAAGATCTGGAAGATCAAGAAAAATCTCAGACAGAGAAGCTCGCAGGATTGTGAGAAAAGCAAATCAGAACCCACGTTTGACTCAATGGTCCCTCCAGAAAGAGGGATAGTTCACTGTTCAACTGTCAGAGATACTTATAAAAATATGGTCTTCATGGAAGAGTCATTAGAAGAAAACCTGTTCTACGTCCTCAACACAAAGTTCAACATTTGAACTTTACAAATGAACATATAAACAAGTCGGATGCATTTTGGAATCAAGTTCTGTGGACCGACCAGGTTCAGATGGAACTTTTTGGTCACAATGAGCAAAGGTACGTTTGGAGAAGAAAGGATCCAGAGCGTAATAAAAAGAACCTCTGTCCAATTGTTAAGCATGGAGGTGGATCAATCATGCTTTGGGCTTGTATTGCAGCCAGCGGCACAAGAAACATTTCACCAGTAGAAGAAAGAATGGACTCCACAAAATTTCAGCAAATTTTGGAAACTAACTTGAAGACGTCTGTGAAAAAGTTGAAGTTGAAGAGAGGATGGCTTCTACAAATGGATAATGATCCTAAACACACCTCAAAATCCACACTGTCTTACATTAAGAGACAGAAACTGAAGGTTTTGCAGTGACCTTCACAATCACCTGACCTCAACATCATTGAAAATCTATGGATAGACCTGAAAGAGCAGAGTGTAACAGACATCCCAGAAATCTGAAAGAACTGGAAGACTTTTGGAAAGAAGAATGGATAAAGATTCCTCAAACAAGAATTGAGAGTCTCTTGGCTGGATACAAAAAGAGTTTACAAGCTGTGTTATTTGCCAAGGGGGGCAGTACAAGGTACTAACTCTGCAGGGTGGCTAAACTTTTGTACACCTCATTATTTTGTTTTCTGTTTTTTTGAAAAGGTAAATGATGGAAATAAAGCCCCAATTTTTGAAATGTTAAAAGAACGTTTCATCTGTAAACTGATGCCTTTAAGAGATTTTTCAATCTTTCCTTAGTTTTTCTATGCACAGTAATATAACATGTTACCTGGGGTGACTAAACTTTCGATCTCCACTGTAACTGTGAACATATCTCATGTGAAGTTGGTTTGACGTTTTCAGTGAGATAACCAGACTTTGATAGAAATTAAAAGTACAGATTAAAGGCTCAACAGCAATTTAAAGAAAAATCTGACAGTTTATGTATTTAGAGAAGCAAACTGGCTTTGATTATGTGACACAACTTTAAAGGGGTTTTGCAACGTAAAATTCCAAATTGGTAATGAGAATTATCTCTTATTTTGAGGCTTTGCTATTGCATGGGGTACCTTCATCTGTTCTATTGGTCCTTTCTTGTTTCTAAGAAATTGTAAAACAATCATGAAGTGTGCAGGAACATCTATTCAGTCGAACAAATAAAGACTGTAGTAAGTTTTATGCTGTGTGCTGTTAGAAGATTTTCACAGGAACTCAAATGGAAATATTCTGCTAAATTTAGATAAAAGGAAGTGACACCTCCAACACCCAGTTTTAAGGGTCTGTGAAGCTTCCTCACAGAGAGGACAAATCAGACTTGTGAAACAAGGCTTGCAACTTAAAATAAATAAAGAAAAAAGTTCATCAAATCATCCCAAAAAAATCATTAAACATTTACAGGTAAGGTGTACAGATGGAGTAATTGTTTTTTCTTTTCTTTCTTTTTTTTTTGCGAGGGGGGGGTAATTTGGGAAGCTGTAAAAATAAAATGAGTTTAGGCAGCATAAAACAGGCTATCTGCCAGTAAATGTTTTACTGAAAGCAAAATTAGTATTACCAAAATTTTAGTTAAAAGCAGAGTCAGTTGTGTTTTAAATTGCCATTGGTTTTTAGTATCATAACATACATCCATAGGAAGGGCCAAAGTCACCTACATTTTCTAAGGCAGGGTTGCTAACACTTTTTTGAAATTCTGTTTATGCACTAATAATTTAAAAACTACACAATTAAAGTACATAAATTGTTGTGTGGTGGCAGTGTAGGGTATGTAATAAAGATATACTAGTCAAGGCCTGATATTTTGCACAAAAAGTCTTTATTCAAATTCAATGTTGACAACTTCTACTATATCTTTAGTCAAAAATCCTATGTTCATGCACTAATAACTCAAAAACTATATAATCCAGGTACACAATTCTTTGTGAGGAGATAGCTTTGTTGTGCGTATTAATATTATTTTGTAGTAAAACACAATTAGAACAGATAAGGTGTTTTATTATGAATTATAATAATTCATATTATAATTCTAGCACCCACGTCACTGAGTTTTTTTCCAACTGCATTTTTTTGCCTGCTGTGGAAATTAAATCAATTAAATTAAATCAGAAATTAAATCAAAACTAATTAAATGCCCCATGCCATATTTTTTTAATCAAAAGGTGCACCTAAAATTCTTTAATTTGTTTAAAAATAAGAATCAATTTGGTTATAATTTGGCGTGTGGTGTGGCCTAATTCTGGTTTTGCTTACTGACCTTCAATTAACTTAGTGAGGTAAACAACGCAAAAATCTGTCAAAATGTTTTCGTTTAGGTCATAATATGCCCATTGTCCCAACTGCTTGTGAATGACTTGAATAAGTCATATTACTATACTAACATAGCTTTACTAGTTACTTCCTGTTTTTAAAAATTAAAAACATTTTATTTCTCTTTAACCAGAGAGCACTGAAGCCTCAAGATACAGGCCCCTGAAAATAAGAATGTGATGAAAGTATTAAACCTTTTAACATTGTTTTGTAATCTGACATGTTAAAATCTAAATGACAAAACTTAGTTAACTAGAGCAAACCAAAACTAAAAACTTATTATCTGTTAAAAACATTAGCATTTTACTTCAAAACCAAAGAGCCTTAATGGAGGAATGAACAGGCCACATGTGGCTCCAGAGCCTCAGATTGCAGACCCCTAGACTTAAGCTTTACATTTATAAAGGTTTTCTACAACAACAAGAAAAAAGTACGTGAACTCATTTTTAAGTAACCTTTTTGTCAATGCCAGACAGAGATACAATTGTCTTTAACATACTGTCATACTGACTAACATAAAAGTCACTAAAAGCTTGAATTATTATACAGAAAAGCTTTACCTTGCATTTGACCCAAAATGATGAGAAAAATAGCTGATAAAAAAGACACCTGCTCCATTGTTCTATAAACACATTAAGCACGTGCTTTTCTCTGTAGTGCAGTAGGTTAGACAGGAAGTCGTTACTTCCTGCATGCATCTAGACAAAACAGAGATGTCAGAGATCTGATTAGTCATTTCAGTTCCCACATTGACTGTCCAAGGATCAGTGTTGTTAAGTATGGCATCATATCTCTGCCATTAATTGAAGGGTGCGTATTTGATAACTGGGCGCGCAGAGCTCTGACCGCGCCCGCTCAGTTTTTCTTTGTGCCCGTTCAGTTTCAGGACGCCTTTTTGTCATTCAGGTGGCGGTAACCTTTCTGGTTGATCTGATTGGCCGAAATTTCTGGTCAAATCCGTGAGGCAACGGGGCGGGGCTTTCATTTTTTAAAATCTGCTTTAATGGAGAAAAAAACGGCGGATGAAACGTCGATCTAGCCGCTGAAATGCCAATCTAGCCGCTGGAACGCCGGTCTGGCCGCTGAAACGCCGGTCTGGCCGCTGAAACGCCGATCTAGCCGCTGAAACGCCGGTCTGGCCGCTGAAACGCCGATCTAGCCGCTGAAACGCCGATCTAGCCGCTGAAACGCCGATCTAGCCGCTGAAACGCCAATCTAGCCGCTGGAACGCCGGTCTGGCCGCTGAAACGCCGATCTAGCCGCTGAAACGCCG
>BSAI01000012.1:25413048-25664678 GCA_036245035.1 Adrianichthys oophorus | reverse complement strand
TAGATAGATAGATAGATAGATAGATAGATAGATAGATAGATAGATAGTAAAACACATTTTATTACTACTTTTATTACTATACATTTTAGCTGTAGAGCTAATTTGAGATTCCCACTTGGACTTACATTTTAAAACAAGGCTGATGAGACAAACAAGAATGGCACCGGTAGCAGCTGCTGCACTGACTGCTATTGTCTGGACTCCATTAGCTGTAAAAATAAAAAACAAAAAATCACAGTATTCAAATGTTTTTAATTATATTGGAATAGAGAAAAGTTTAAATAATGGCAGTATGTCAAAAGTAAACAAATCACACAAATTTCAATCGTTATCCCCCAAAAAGTTAGAAGTAGAAATACAGGGTTGTGCTACTAAGAAGCACGTAAGTGTTTGTAAAGATTTGTATTTCTTCAGAAAAAAGGGTTCTGAGTCACACCGGTGATCAAACACTTGTAAGTTTCTGACACTTCCTCACTGTTTACTAGATAACCATCACCATGTTTGCCTAAACTTCTGTTTTATCTTGCAGGAAGATAAACGAGTAGACCTCCAAGATCTTGTTATTTTAAAACTAAAGCTTAAAATATTTGCTATTTGAGACTTAACTTTCGCACAATCTTTTATACTTTAACTTCCTGAGACCAGTGTTTTTGTTTTAAAGTGTTCAATTCATGTCGCCAAATGTGCACACAGGGTCTAAGGGGATTAAACAAAAATAACATTGTAATTTATGTTTTTCTCATAATTCTAATCACCCTTTAAACCATAAATATGTGTAGATAATGTTGTTCAGAAGCCAATGATTATAAAACCCACAACAAGAATGGTGAGTTTTACAAATAAAACTTTCATTAAAAGTAACATTTGATAAAAAAAACTTTTTTTTTCTAGCCACATAACAATTCATAAAAGAATATATATGAGAAACTTTCATGTGGCTGTAGCCCCTGAAGTTGGGCGATGCCTCCATAGGAACAAATGTTTTTTAATTTTACTAAAGATTTTTTTGTACTTTGTCTGTGGTTCACACACAGTTTTTCTCTGATATTTGAAACTTTATCTCTTACATGTTTGAATTGTACCTGGTCCTTCCCAACAAACTGAGCTGATCTGTATCTTCTGTTGTTCCCAGCTCACTTGGTTGCTATGGTTACAGTGTTCTTACAGTTATGTGTTCTTCATGTATGTAGACATTTAGAGAGGAAGAACTGGCATGTGCTTTATCCACCAAAGAGCAGGTTTGTTTGTTGCACACAAATGTTTTGTTGATCCTGTTGTCCACAGTTCTGCAAATAACGGTGGGTTCACAGGGGGAGGAGGTAGAGTTGCTGTCAATCGCTGTCATATTCACTGGAGACACTGGAGCTGAGAAATAAAACCAGGTAAGAATTAATTGAAAGAATGAGGATGTTTGGAGTCAACATGTCAAATTGATCATGTAAAGACAAGTCCATAAAGGAAACCTACCTTGTACCGTGACGTTGTATTCAGCTTTTATGAGATCACTTGAACTACTCAGAACTGCTTTATAAAGGCCGCTGTCAGTGCACTAAACATTTATTAAGGTCAGAGAGTAGTTTTTTGGAAGCACTCTTCCTTTATATGGATCAAAAATGACAGGTTTAAGATTTTTCCTGAATTTTGCCACTTTGACATTGTTGTATTTCCAGATTAAATCATGTTCATCTGTGAGTTCAACAGACCCATTGATATCCAGAAGCAGGTCCCTTCCTTGCTGCATAAGCACTTCAGAACCTGAATGAACAGAAAGCAAAGTGGTTAAAATACCACCAAGATTCCTTATAAGTCAACTTCTGAAACAATGTATTTTGAATTGACTATTATTATTATTACCAATATTTATTATTGTACCAAGCATCACTTTTATTTGGAGCATCTCAGTGTTTGTTCTAGAACTGCTGCTTTGATAGGTTCTTTCTTTAGCACGTAAAGTAGAACACACTATTCTCACTGTTCAGTTTAACTTATGCTTTAGTCATAACTGCCCTTACGGGTGGGTACAGGCCAGAGAAAAAAGTGGCATATCTATAGGGGGCACACAGGTGGCCCACATAAAATATCAAGGTCGTAGACCGATTGGTGCACCCACAGAGCCAAAATGTTCACGTACATTTTTTCTACAGTCGTGCTATGGATTTTTCATCTTTCACACACACCCCTAATTCAGGTGAAAGGTGCACACTCCTTAGCGCCCCTTATGCATCTATTGCATAAAGCCTGACTGTAAGAAATGAGAGAAATAGAAAATCAGAGTGTAGTTTGCGTGGACATCCTACGGGCACTTACACATCACCTGCACACCCCGTATGTTCAACATTTGCGCAATCACTTGCACTTCAGTTATGACTTGAGTGCTGCGTAAAGGGCAGCATCACGCATACATCATAAGGGTGTGTAACTTGCATATACTTACTTACAAATACTGTGTCAAAAGAGCAATAGATTACTTTAGTTACTGTATTAAATTGTAATTCAAAATTACTTAACTCATTCCATAATTTTAAAAGGAATTCACTACTCATTATATCACTTTTTTTCCGCTCACAGATTCTCTAGGAAAAAAATGTTTCTTTCAATAAACTTGATTTTGAAAGCAATGACATTGTGAAAAGTATGGACATGGTTCAAGAAACGACCTGCCTTCATGAGAATTCAGACAGCAGTGTGAAAAATGCCACAGAAATAAGTTTGAACACATGTGGTCTATGCCACTGCTCAAGGTGAGATATGAAAATAAAAATGCTAAACTTAGTCTGAAACTAAACCAGTTTTTTGAAAACGCATATGCCTCTAATTAAATCACACAAGACAAAAACTTAAAATACACAAGGGCAAGCAGGTTTTTTAGCACCAGCTTATTAATTTCACCACATGAACATGAGAAAATGTGAGTGAGGGTTCTTAGGCAAACTAGAAAGACAGAAAACACTGTAATGAGCCTGCAAAAAGTAATGTTTTACATGCACTTAACTGTGATTTATGAAAAAAAAACTAAAACTTTAAGATTTCTTATCGTAAAAAAGTTTCTTTTTTACGTTTTGCTTCATCTGAACCCAGCAGAAAGAAAAGAAGCAGAAGAGCCAGAGTGTCATCACTGCTGCTTGAAAGGATAAATCTGAGACAGGAAGTTATGAGTAGGAGGTAAGGTGCCCTTTTTGCTCAAAAAGAGGTTAGTCAATGAGGTTTAAAAGATGACTTTATTGTGCCAAAACTTTATTTACAAAGACATGTTCACATAAATAAATAAAAAAAATACATAAATAGATGCATATGCCAAAATCCTTTTTGTTATAAGGGTTTCTTTAAATCAGAATTAAACTATATTAGTTATTCTGATTATGTTATCATGGTTAACTGTGAATTGAGCTACCAGAATAATAGGAATATAGGGAATGAAGATTTATGGTTCAGTCAAGTTTAAACTCAGCTCCATCTGTAGCTGCAACGGCAGAAATATTAGAACATGAACAACTTGTTTTCTTTTGTGACACATACTAAGGCTAAAAAACTGACCTTGTTCTAAACTCTGCTGACGTCATCTGCACTTACACTTCATGTCTCTAAATTCTTTCATCTCTGTCAGTTTCTCTTGTTCCTTACATCTTAACTTGCAGCTTTACTATCAAAGCTGAGCTGAAGTTATGAAACTGATTTTTATTTTTATTGTTAGTCAGAAACTGCACATCAGCGGACAGTTTTTGCAGTGTTTTATTTCTTCTAATTATCATAACTTTCTGATGTTTCTTTCACTTTGAGCTGTCTAAAGCAAAGGTGCTTTGATTTTTCTGGAACCCCCCTTTGCATGGTCACAATCATTTCCTGCTTAAATAAAGTTACTGAACAAAAGAAAAGCCGTTAAAGATTAAACAGATGTCAAATGTGTTACACTAGGTTATATTAAAATTATAATTGTTCTGTCCAACTGCATTTATTACAGTATAAAAAGTTAAAATGTACAAAAATATTTCATATGTGGCAATTCTACAGTAGAAACTGGCATTTTGTATTTTCAGTTAATTATTTTTTTTCAGTCTGTGGGATGACTGTTTGTTCCTAAAATTTCCCCAGCTTGGGGTCACATCCTTCAGGTAACGGACTCCTCCCCCGAGGAACTCCCTATTACTGTCAGGGTTGATGTGTGAACACAGATGCAGACGACACTCGTAATACGAAGTTCTCTCGTTTAATTGAGAAAGGTTCACAAGAAACTGACCACAAACTCATGAAGGTACAAAAGACCATCCGACAACCAGTGCAGGGGAGACGAAGACTTATAACAGGAGGAGGGGATGAGGTAAATGGAAACAGGTGTGCCAATAAGGAGGGAGAGAACACAGGAAGTAACAACCAGCAACAAAATAAAACAGGAAGTGGAACCCAACAAAAAAACAAAACAAATGTCCTAGGTCCATAACCCCACAATTACAGGTAAACATCTTCTCTATCTTTATGGCTAAGCTTAAATCTAATAAGAAGCTCTAGTCTTTTTCCTTAAAGTCCCACTTCGCTCATCTTCTGATCTATTTTTAAAACATTTTCCAGTGGTCTTTTAATTATTTTTTAGCCAAAATAAAAAGATGTGTAATTTTCTAGGACATAGTTTCTGCAGAGCGGTAGGAGTTGAAATTCACCTCTGAGTTGTGGGTGGGACAGTTGGTGCAGAGCAAGCACCTCACCACCACCTCCTCATCATCCATCTGTTTACTCGCTCTCCCGGTAGCTTGGTGCTCCTCACACCCCTAACCTAACACAGCCAGTGAAACAAAAATATTGGAGCTATTCAGCTGTACAGTTTTGATCCAGGTTCCAGCTCAGACGAGGAAAACAAAGACATACATGGATCTATTTGTCTACAAGTGGATGCATCCGAATTAAGCGGAACAGCTTGTGGCACACTCAGCATAGTTTCAACGTCACAAATACAATCTTTTTCAAATTGTTTTTTTTTTTTTGTCAGCTCCTGAATCACAAAAATTTGAATAAAGAAATACTCAGAAATGCTGTTTTGATCTTAATTTTCCTACTAAATGTCCTGCCTCATGAGAAAAATGCTACAAGAACATGTTAAAAACACAATTTTCCATTGGAGTGGGTCTTTAAATGCTGAGTTTAGAGAAAAACTACAAGGTTTTTTATAGTATGATTGGAAACCATATGACTCCTATTGAGTTTTATTATTTTGTCACCAACTGAATCCCAGAAGCAAAAACCTCTGTTTTGTCTGTGTTTTCTAAAAGAAAAGTAGAAATCATCCAAGGCAATTTGGATATAATCAGGATTTTGAAGATTCTCTGGTAAACCTGCTTAATAACGTTACATTCACACTGGGCTATGGCTATGGCAATGCATGATCTAAGAAAAGAAAAGTCTATGTAAACGCGTATATGCATGTATTGGCCTATCATGTTTAAAACTCTTACTTTCACATGTCACTACTTAAGGGTTTTTTTTTTTTTACTCCACAAACAAATAGTTAAACCAGGTTGAACTTTGACCAATCAGAGACTCAGATTTGGTAGTGATGTATGGATTCACGGAAGTGCCAACCATTTGAAAACTGATCATGGAGGAGACATTAATAATTGCAGTTTGTGCCCAGCTGGAAGTATATGACACAAAGTGTTCATATATTGGAATAGAGCTGTGAAAGAAGAAGCCCGGAGCAAGATTTGAGAGATTTCCATCCCCTTTGTCATTTCACACAAAGCCTCTTCCATCTGAGAGGACATGTACATGTACGTGTCTCTACTCTAGTATTGAGTAGAGTAGAGACAGTCCTGTGTTATCACCATATGCTAAACACGTATTCAAGAACTCTCGTTCAGTGCGTTCTTGAACACATTACACATGCCCAGTGCCCAGTAGTATTAGGTGCTAGGAGAAAAATGTCTGTCCACTGGTATGGATGCCAAATCATCTGACTTTTGCAACAATCAAAGACAGCATTTGCCACATCATTTACCAGATAAGCTTTACTCAACTCAGGTGTGTAAAACTGAAAAAAAAGGATTAAAATAAGAGAACTCAGCCAAAAATGATTACTAGTCAGTTTTATTATTTCATTTTCTACAGAAATATCTTTAATGAGCTCATCAATTGCAAAGTGATCACAATGGAAAGTCCAGAGGTTTGTGTTAAACCAGTAGACTTCAAAAATATGTGCAGTTTCCACTGCATTTGTCATCAGCCACAGTCTGTTTGCTTTCATTCATAATTTCTCATCAAGGTTTTACTGTCACATTTTCAAAGCTGTAGTAGTTCTGTTCTTAACCACTTCCATCCATCTCGGTGGGCTTGACATCAGGTCATTTGTTAGTATCTCAAAGCTTATTGCTCCTAGTTTAAATGTTTAAATACAATCTGCATATCTGACATTGTTTTTTTACAGCAACTCGTTTAAAAAAAGTAAGAGGGTTTCAGCAAAGCCACTGAGACACAGAAGAGATAGAATATTGGCTTCATGAAAAGTAATTATGTTATTGCAAGTTTTCATTTACTCCTAACTTCAAATGAAAACAACCTGATATGAAAACTAACCTCTGTAAGGTGCACATTTACAGTAATTACTCACATACTTTAAAGTGCTAAAAAGTTGTTTTTGTCAAGCAACCACAGCTGCCATACACAGCATAAAGAGGACACAAGGTATCTTCAGCAAATTAACAGGAAATGTAATACCAACAATGGAGGAAGTGTGCGTTGGGGGGGGGGTCTCTTTTAACAGTAACTTGAGCAGAAATGCCTTCCTGTTGCATTGCCATAAAATGAGTTGTTTTTGATAAATAGCTGTTCCTTCTGGGATTGTTGCATTTTTTTTTTATTTAATTCAGACACTCATTTCTACAGGAAGTTTTCTTGGTACTCTAAAAATGTTTCACATCATGTCATTTGCATCCCCTAATCACCCTTTTGTTTTGCTATAACTCATGGATTTAGGAAAATTGTTCACACTTTGTTCTAATTGAATTTGTTCTATGCAGTTTCTATATTTAGCCTAGTGTGTGTCCAAATGGGCCTAAAATTAGTTATGTTCCTTACACAGCATTGTTCGTTGCTTTGTTTTAATGCAGGGGTGGGCAAACTACAGGCCGTGGACCATTTGCAGCCCATTAAACTATTTATTCTGGCCTGCCAAACTGTAATCAATTATATTGATAATCCATAGTAATGCTATATTTTCTTTGTAATACTGGTGTCTCCCCATAGATGCACTACAGATATACTAACCTTTAACCAGATGTAGAAAGCTATTTTGCATTAATGTGGTGTTGGAAGATTTGTTGTTTTTCAGGCGTTTGTGTGTGTTTTCTGAGTCAGAAAGGCATTTTTCCGATCATTCCAACAGCACATAAACACACCATTTTCCTAAGGCTGTGTTCCTACTCCCTAATTAATTACTAAAAATCTATTTAGTACTCATTACTTTATCTTTTTAACAGCAAATACGACATCACAAATTTCCCAAAATAGAAACGTAATAAATACATGTAATTAGAAAATACTATTTATTAATCTACTGTGTTCTTAAGATGAGTACACTAGAATGGTTTATTTACACAAGAAAATCAATTGAAAATGCATTATGGTCCATATTCACCAATATAGTGAGCATTGATGCACACTGGTTTTTCGCAGAGACCTCTGAGACATTTCTAGGGCACTGGATTTTGGAATTGTATCAAGACAAAATCAGAATAAAGCGTGTTTTTATCCAGATTCTATGTTATTTCTTTCTCTTGTGAGTTGAGTGACCAAAACACTCCACACATCTGCTCATGGCCCAGACCTTCTATCAAATTTCAGAACCCTTTGTGGCCCACGAGTCCAAAGGTTTGCCCACCCCTGTTTTAGAGCATGCTTTCTCTCACTTTTTTTTAAGTAAAAGTGTTCATTCTACGGGTGATACGACTAAGCATGTTCAGATGTAAACAGTAGCTGCAGTTAAGCTGTATGTTATCACAATGAGATTCCAGTCAAACCAGTATAAAGCATGAATTATTCCAGAAGATTTCCCTTAAATCTTTTCCATCAAAGTTTGGTCTTCCAGTCTATTTTGAAATATTGTTTCATGGATGTTCTGTTGATGCTAATCTCCCATTGCCTTCCTTGAAGTACATATGATAGTTTATCTCTTCACACGTTGCTGACACGAACACTGAGAGGAGCGTCCCTGCCCCGGCCACGCTCCTCGCCCCGCTGCTCCCTGTAGCTCTGCTCCAGACGAATCTTGTCAAGATCCAACACTTCGGACACCAGCCCACCCCCGTTACTCTGATAGCCATGTTGGAGGCCAGACGGTGTGAGGATGGGGCTGATCTTAGTCTTGGCGACTTTGTCAAAGAAGGCAAAGTCTGCAACGTATTTGCCTGATGGGGACAGAGAGACTACGGGGGGGAACTCGTAGCCCCAGAGGATTTCATCTGGCAAGTAAGAGGTACGAACCTGGCAGGTGGCCGACGTCGGCTCCACTGTCGCACTCATTATCACTAGGAGCTCGAAGTCGGCCAGTTCAGGATCTGTCCAGCCACCACCTGACAAAGATGTAGAGAAATGTTCAACAAAATCATGTAGAACATGAAAAAGACTAGTGCTACGTTCACACTGGGCATGTGACAAGCGCACATGACATATGTGAATGTGCGTTTTGCATAGGATGGTTACACTGGACTGCCACTACACAATACAAACGCATGTTCGCCACCTACAGTTAGAGGCTTGATGTAAAATGCCAAAGCGGTGCAAATCTGGTGAATCTAGCCACAGGCTTTTTTCTTTCACAGCTCTGTTCTGATACATGAAAGACTTGGTGTCGTAGAATTCCCATCGGGAACAAACCACAATCAATAATTCCTCCTTCATAATCAATTTCCAAACAGTTGGCACTTCCGTGAATAGAAGGGAACACCATCATATATCACTACCAAATCCAAGTCCCCTTTTAACTTATGGTATGTGGTCCCTGCTGGTCCCCACTTCAAACGTTCGAAATGTTTGACTGAATGATTCTAGCATGCCCACCTTCAGTGGAAGGTATGTGGACTTCCAACAAACTCCCAATTGGCAACAGTAGTTGCCAAAGAAACATTTGGACACTTAGACCAATCACTGCTTACTAGCCTCGTCTGACTCCAAATGGTGGTGTCTGTATCATAAAAAAATGGCAACAGAATTGACTTCATTTGGTTGGAGCTGGAAGCAAGCCATTTTCTATGGGTAACGTCACACTTGCTCAGTCCAGTTCTCTTGTACAGTCTACGTACCTAATATTCATTGTTTTATTTTATTAGTATAGATACATATTTTCATTTCTTTAAACTGGTGAGATTTGCAGTAGCAGTTTGGTCATCCGGCTGCTGTTTTTAAGTCAATGAGATGGTACGAAATGTAGAATGTACTTTACCAAAATAGTATTTTACTCTACAAAGGGAAACTTACCCTTAGCAGCCCAAGCTTGCAGAGGGCTGTTGTCATCGATGACATGGTAAAAGGTCAGAGGCAGGATGAGAAAAGGGCTGTCGCTGGAAGTGTCCACTTGGAAGGCTACGTTCCTCTGATCCAGACGAACCGTCTCTCCTTCCTTTGTCAATGAAGTCTGGAGCAGTTTGCCAGTTACCTGAAGGGTTGGAAATACTTGCTTGTAAAGGGTTATATTGTTCTCCACACACGCACACACGCGCACGCTCACCTGACACCCGAGCAGAAGACTCTTGCGCATGTTTGCCACTCTAATCATCAGGCAGGGTTGACCCTCATGAGTGGACACCACAGCATGCTGGCTGAACTTCACTGTTTCACCTCGCTTCTTTGGTCGCGCCACCTGATCAAGGTGGACTTAGTCAGGTCTTTTCAGGTTATTTTTAAGTACATTATTTGAACATAAAACAGTATTAAATTTGACTACCTTGGCCAAAAAGGTGCCAGTGATGAAGATCTCCATAAGCATGGTGATGACAAGCTGCACTATTAGGAGTATTATAGCAACTGGGCATTCTTCAGTGATGCAGCGGAAACCATAACCAATAGTTGTTTGGGATTCCAGGGAGAAGAGGAAGGCTCCAGTGAGAGTCTGTACCTGCATCACACAGGGTGTGTGGTTTGACGGAGGGTCAAACTCTGTAGAACATTACAAAAAAGACAACCAGAGCTCAATATGATATGATGAACTATGACAAAATATACCTACACACAGGGACGGCTTCAGGATTTTTTTCTCTGCACTAGCTTCGAGGTTGCTAAGTGAATGTGAGAAGTTGCTTATTCATTTTTATTTAAAATGACATTTCCAAGAAGGAAAGTAACAGGAATACATTTTTACATGATGTGAATTCTCTGCTTGACGCCTGTCCAAAAATGTGCTCATAAGCCTGACGCACCAGACGCGTGTGGGAGGAGCTACCACCAAATGTTTTCAGCCTGATCACTACATGGATAATACTACGGTCTCTGTGTATATCTCATCACAATGGAATGGAAGACACTGATGATGTTTAGAGATCAGAATTAGTTCTTTTAAAAAGCCCTACAAAAGCATGGGAAATCATATCTCATGTCTGGGTTCATGGTATTATTCAGAGATTCTCCCCGTACACTCCTACTTCAGATCTTCATCAGAATGACAGCCCCTTCCACGGTGTTTCTGTCTCTCTCTGACTCCATTTGAAGACTTAGTGTCCCGCGTTGACCCAAGAGGGAAAAAATTAAAACAAGAATAAAATTAGAAAACCTTTTTTTTTTAAAAATATTGTCTGTGAAAATAAGAACAATGTAATAAAAAGACCCAAGCAAGCAGCTTCCCCAATGCTGCAGCTGCCTTCAGTGTAAATTGAGCTTTTTAGGCTTTTATATATTTGCTGAGGGGTTGCTTTGCCAAATTTTGCCGTTGCTATAGCAAACCAAAGCTAGTGCCTGGCTCTGCCCCTTATAACCCACCCATTTATGACATTTTGTTGTCATAATTGAGTCAAAAGAGGTAAAAAAGTTTTCTGCAAAGCTTGCAATAGGGGTAAAAGCAATTTACAGAACTTCATAAATAGTTTAAATTCAGGGTTTAAATTCTACAACAGGAATCATCTCAGAGAACATAAATAAAAAAGCTGTTGACATGAAGGATTGAAACGGGCTCGTTTTTCTAAATCACATAATATAATTTTATCGTGTGATTTAGCTCTACCATAAAGGGCAATGGCCTCTAAAAGTGCTGTGGTTTGACTGTTTGACTGCCAGCATCAACTCTCTACAGATCAATGCATCCTTCAGCAGCTGTCTATAAAGCGAAGGTGGAAGAAACCTACTTTGACTGCCTGCGCTTTACAGATATCTAGAAGAATTTGGAAAGTGTGGTTCTGAGTGTGGTTTTGGTGCAGCGCTTGCATGTGTCTGTTCTTTTTGGCAGGACGCTTGCTGGAGTTCTGGTTTACGTTGGCTTTTTTTTTAACGTACAGCTGAAGTGTGTGTATCAACAGGAAGTGTGTATTAACAGGAAGCCAATTCTGACACTTCACATTTTTTTAAATGTCTCTAAAACTTTGGCATTAAGAAAACAGCCAGTGCAATACATCATATAGACAATTTTTAGCATTTCATTTTTTTAAATTTATTTTAAAGCCCTGATCTAAATGAAGGCCAACTATTAAAAAAAAAGTGACTGATTGTCTATTTAAATGCTAACTGGAGAATAATGCTGTAAGGTATGACATTTGATTTTCTGAAACATGCCTAAATGTGTCATTTAGGAAAAATAAAATAATAACATAAATGTACATAAAAATTACTAAAATGTATTCCTGGGATAGAAAACTATCGGCAATACTCACTAACATCATTTCCGCTTCCAGGTTGAAGCTTGTTTTAAAATGAATTTTACCACATGGGTAAATGCTAGTAACCCTCTTGAGGTTTATCACACAAGTCTATCACACTGGGATGGAGCTAATGATGGAGTTCATGGTCAGACTTTACAAACTGACTTCCATATCTACTTTTGCCACTGCAGCCAGATGTTATCCTCAGTTGGGGAGAAATTTTCTAAACATTGTGCTTATTTTTACTTTTAAACTGAAGGTTTTACACAGTAAGTCTACAATTGAAAGTTTAAAGGGACTATTTCATGCTATTCTAAGCCTTTCAGAGTAAACTGCATCCATATACATGATAATATATTGCATTTGGCACACTGAATGTTTTTTTTTTATATTTAGTCATTTATGACAGCTCCTTGTCCTACCCAGAAGTAAGATGACTCAATCTCTTAAGCAACGCTTTTCACTCCTTGTGTTTGCCGTCCATTTCATGACGTCATCCTAGAGCCGGCCTTGGCAGCGTTTCTGAATTACACCCATGACAAAATTAAAATAACTAAAATGAAAGCAATTTTGCCAATCACTGCTAGCTCTGTGGAGAAAGTATGTGTGTGTTAGCCTGGCGATGGTGCTGGCAGTGCAGACTCTTCCTGGAAGGGGCTGTTCCGACCCAGTCATTCTTGGCAATTGGGAGGGGCTTGTGCTCAGAGCACATGGATTTTAGAGGAACGCTTAGATGCATGAATGGATCAAAATACGGCTATAGGGTTGTTTTTTGTGAGGAATTACCATTATAATACACTTAAAAGCTAAAAAAAAGTTGATTTTGCATGTAGGTCATTTAAAAAAAATCCACGCTTTAACTCCAGTGACTGTCTGGGTGTGGTCCAAAAGCTGTCAGGTTAGTTTTTATTTTTACTTTTTAGAAAAGTCATTAACATAATATCTAGCCAGGATGGTGACATCTTTGGAGCCAACAAAAAACTGCTTTCAATTCAGCTCACAACAAACCGGGGAGGCATTTGACCTCACTTGCTGTACATTCAATTTATTGTGCCAAATTCAATTTAGTGTGTTTTTATGTCCTCCTGACTACCAGCAATGTAAATGTATCCTCTGTAGAGGACATTTCTAAACCTGAATATTTCTCCCAACCACTACATACTACTGAATGAACTCCTTTTGGTATCAGCAGAGGACATGTCGGGCCTCTCAATTATACCAAATGTGAAAGGGTGGGAATTGTAGTTTCTGGCGGATTCAAAAAGATTAGGAATGAACAATATTTTTTTCTCTGGAAGTCAAGAGGATATGAACATAATTTATTTAAAATGTTGTGACCCCAAATCAGAGGTAGCTGCTGTAGCCCATTGGAATACACCATTAGCTATCTCCAGCTGTGAGTGAACCAGAACAGTAGACATTACAAGTAGGTATGTTACACCTGAAGTTTTTACACATTTTATTAGAACCTTTTTGCTGAAAATATGTTTTGTTTGGCGCCATTCTGTGTGCCGCATCACCAGGTGTCTCACCTAGCAGGTCTCCATGCACCAGTGCCAGTAAGTACCACAGCACCCCAAACAGGAACCATGTCCCTGCAAACGTGGCTGTGAACAGAAAGAACTTGTAGCGCCACTGCATTTCCAGAAAGGTCGTCCACAGGTCACGCATGTAGAGTGCACCCCTGCCGCTAACGTGCTCGATGCGCACGTTGCTGCGTCCATCTTTGGAAAGGACACGCCTTCTTTTCCGCAGAGTCCCACTCCCACCAGATAAAACGCCACCAAGTAATGGTTTTAAAACGTCTGTCTGTGTCTGCGAGTGACAAACTTTATGAGGGGAGGAGCTGCGGGAGCAGGGCGGTGTGGCAGAGGTCATCTGGTGAATGACAGCAAAACAAAGATTCAAAACATTTAGAAGTTGTTTGCAACTTTTTTTTTGAGACACAGTAAACAAAGCAATATCAAAACAGATGGAACACATTTCAGAACAGCACTGCCTGTCAAAGGAGATGGAAATGCACAAATGTTCCCGAAAAAAATTGCAACAATCACTCCGACCCCAGAAACATGCATTCCAGCAACAATCTTCAATGAAAAGTCAATGTAAATGCAGATACGGTAAATTCGTCTTTACTGTAAGTCTTGCATTCACGTGTCCCTGCGCAAGTTTTTCAGTCCATTTCCAGACTCTACGAACAAAATGTGTTTGACCATTAAACAAGCGCTGAAAGTTAATCCAGGTTAAACGTTGACCAATCAGGTACTCAGATTTGGTTAGTTATTAGTGACATATAGATAGTGTTCTTTTTAATTCACAGAAGTGCCAACTGATAATGGAGGAGAAATTAATAATTGCAGTTAGTGCCCGGCTGGAATTTTAAGACACCAAGTCTTTCATAAATCAAAATAGAGTTGTGAAAGAAAAAGCAATCAAGATTCACCAGATTTGCACAATGTCTCTTCCAACTGTGAGTACGTGCGCTAGTATTGGGTAACAACAGTCCAATGTGAACATTCATTCATTCATTTTCCAATCCGCTTTATCCCTTTCAGGGTCACGGGGCTGCCGGAGCCTAACCCGGCTACTCATGGGCGAAGGCAGGGTACACCCCTGGACTGGTTGCCAGTCTGTCGCAGGGGCCACAATCACACACCCATACACACTCACATTCACACCTAGGGACAATTTTAGAGTAACCAATTAACCTATGAAGCATGTTTTTGGACGGTGGGAGGAAGCCGGAGTACCCGGAGAAAACCCACGCATGCACGGGGAGAACATGCAAACTCCACACAGAAAGGTCCCCAGAAAGGTCCCCAGCCAGGACTTGAACCGGGAACCTTCTTGCTGTGAGGCAGGAGCGCTAACCACTGCGCCACCGTGCAGCCCCCAATGTGAACATTGTATTCTAGAAATGCGTTAAGGAACCTGCGTTCAGCACGTTCTTAAACAAATGCCTGGTGAACGTAGCATTTGACCTTGGTATACTCTCTGCAGCCACATCCTCTGAAGAAAAAAAAACAAAAAGTACAGTAAAAATACTTATGAGTAACTAAAATTGCAAATAAGAATCATGCACCTATTTTTCAGTAAGAAACCTCAGGTCAAAAAGATTGAAACAAAAGACAACAAGGGTAGATTCCGATTCTGTTTTTCTATTATTGTTGTTATGTGATGTTCTTGTTTGACATCCTAACATTAAGTGTAGTATTTCATCATTCACATTCCACATTAATGATGAACAGTGATCCTAACACCAAGTCACAACCTTTCTGAGGTCTCACTATCTTTAACTTAAAAAAAAATCATATTACCAAGAAAACAAAGTTGTATTTATTTTGGAGGTGATTATTTTTTTAAGACATAATTTATTCTTTTTGCATGTCATTTTCATGACTAATGTCCAAATATCAAAACTTTTATTTAGGGCCTTTTTTTCAGTAACCTGTATCTACTTGTTTTTTGTTTTGGTTGGCATATAATTGAAATGCCTTAATCTGAAAACTTTTTGTATTTGCATAATTGTATAAGTTTTAAAACTATAAGTGTAATAAAAAAAAAATTTTTTTGAATGCTTTCTTTATTGGATGCCCTTGATATCATTTATATTTTATACAAATTCCTATACACACAACTATGTGTTTTTAAACTGCACAAGTTAAAACTTATACACAAGTAAGCTGCTATGTTTGGTTCTCACAGTTATCTGCAGACAACAGTTGTGAGGGGAAGAACATCCATTTCCGCTTCAGTTTCAACACTTCATCATATTTCCTATTGCATAAAAAAGGGGACTCGGAAAAAACCCCAAATACCCACGAATGTCTACATTTTGGTGGAGAGGAATCATCATGAATTACACAGAAACCACTGAGCTTAAATGGAAATCTGATGACTCATTTCTTCTGTTTTTAAGTTTAGTCTTTTACAGTTCTCCACCTCAAACCTCAACAATACAAGATAATCCAAACCTCAGAGGAAAAGAAACCACTGAAACAAAACGGTTGACAAATCCTAAAAATTTACAGTAACATTTTAAGAACAACATTTATGTATAAATTTCACAATAAAATTGTTCGGCAATTAGACATAACAGTGTTCTGAATTCTGTTTATTAATAAATCCTAAAGAAGTCAAAATGTTGCCATTACTATTGACATGTTGCAAGTTCTAAAAATCAAATGTATTAACATGTTGAAATCCTTATGTATTCTGTGCAATATGGTGGCCAAAAACATAACAAAATCTCAAGTCATGAGTGATCCAAATTCAATGAAAGAAGACCGAAATACTGATGTGTCAAACAGAAAAAAGGTTTAAATATATAAAGCACAAGTAAACATGTGGTCAAAGTGTGACATTGTGTCATTTCTCACTGATAACGATCTTGTTCTGATTGTTGAGTCATTAGAGTGAAGAAGTACTAGTAAGGCATCGGTGAAGGTTCTCATTCATCCAGGTGGAGTAGTCTTGAGGTTGAGTCACGACAACTTAGAAACGTTTCAAAGGAAGACATTTTTAAGGTCCAGTTGCTATGACTCAACCTCAATGCTAGTCAGGGAGCATATGTGATATGCAGGCTGCAAGAAACAGAAAGTCTATCATTTCAATCTCTTGAGTTTCAAGCTGAGTTTTGTGTTTGTTTGTTTTTTTATATATATATAGCTTTACAACTTTCAGGTGCAACATCCTGATCCTAAAAGTTTAAGTTTGTGTTCCGTGTGACCAGTCATCCATTCATCCATTTTCTTAACCCACTATATCCCTTTTGGGGTGATGGAGTTGCCAGAGCCTGTCCTATACTGTTGGGCAAAGGTGGGGTACACCCTGGACAGGTCACATTGTCAATCACACAGACACACCTAGAGAGACTTTAGAGTAACCCTTCAACATATGAAGCATGCTTTTGAACTGTGAGAAGAAGCCGGAGTCCCTGGAGAAAACCCACACATGCTTAGAGAGAACATGCAAACTCCACACAGAAAGGGCCCAGCCAGGATTTGAACCAGAGCCTTCTTGCTGTGAGGTGACAGCGCCAACCACTGCCTCACCATGCATGAATAGTCATTTTTTGCTGATATAAAACTGTACTGTACAGGAAAATGTAAATGTTGCAATCCCGTATTTGTTATAAAACAGTCTTTGCTTTGCAAACTTTATGTAATATGTCTTAGCTCAACCACACGTCATTAAATGAAAGTTGAGACTCAAAAAATTATGCTTCATTTCAGCAGATCAGAAGGATTTTAATCATCAGCTCAAAAAAACTCAGAATGTGGCTTTTTTAAAGTACACTAACCACCTTTTTGTAGTTATAACTGTTATTTTGGAAGTTTTGTCTAGTTTTCTTTTTAGCTTGAGAATAAAGTACCTTCACAAATCTGTTTGGATGATTTTGTGTATTTTTGACAAACAATCCAATAACCTCTTAGTATCTGATGTCATGTCAGACTTTTGCTAGTCGTTCACTTTTTGAGGTTTTCCATTAATAGCAAGGCCTTTTATGTATTCATGTCTAAGTATAAATACTTTATTTTATAACTTAGCACTTCTTTTGTTTTTTCACTGGTTATCAGTGCAGAAAGCCTTTATGACTCAGGTTCTGTCACACACGGATGACTGTCACTGCTTCTCACATGTTTGGCACGCTCACTTACATTAACAATCGATGCAGCGCCAAGGGAAAGGAAAGCCCACGGAGGAGCAAGATGAAGATGAGGACAGAGAAAAGACAGGAAAGCACAATTAGGAAGATGATGCAGAGCATTAATTCAGCAAACTGAATACACAGACCCAATTGTGACTTTGACAAAAGTAGAGGAACTTGAATGAGTCATTTGAGGTGCTAACCTTTGTTTGAAAGTCTAAGGTGTATCAAGATAAGGCGTGTTCAGAAAAGCTTACTGTTATTTCCAAGCCAAAAGGCCTTAATGGACGACAGGAGACTTTGAGAGAAAACCTGAGACAGCAGAGAAAGTAGATAGTTGGTTTTACCGTTTTTTTTCTCAGGTGTTACGTTTTTCTTCTTTTTGGTTTCTGTTTTTGGGGTGTTACTGTCATTGACATAGTACAAAACAACTGCTGAAAGTTTATTGCCATGTTGAAATATGTGGAAAAACGTTTTAAAATGATTAATGGCTACATACTTGCTTATCGTTCTAGTTTTGTGTTTTTATTTTGTGTTATAGGAGTGCTGGGGTCTAAGCTGTTGTGCTTGGGTTATGCAAAAAAAACAGAAAATGTTTTTAAAACTTATTTTATGTGTGCAGTACAGCACAATACATATATTTATACAAGCATACTTGTGTATACTTATTTTATACAAAAGGCAGCAAACACATCAAATTAAATATAAATGTTTCTCATAAAAGTAACTTAATTCCTGACTTAAATAGTGCAAAAATATTTAACTCCTTAATACCTACTGATGCAAATATGCACCGCACCAGCTCCTTCAGCTCCAAAATTACATTAATGTAGCAAAAAAATAGAGATTTTTTTAAAGCTAGAAATAAATTCATGCAAATAAACAGGTAATTCAACCAATTTTGTAAATCAAAATTATATACTAAGTTAAGCATGGTGTAGCCTACAGAGTAGAACTACATTGTTATGTTAAAAAAAAAAACAGCTTAATGACTGATGTTATGTCAATTTCAAATCAATAAAAAACACAATTTTCACAAATCTCAATTTTTCTGAGTCAGAACTAATACATAATATTTGGATGCAGGAGGAGGAAACATATCATTTGGAATGGAATTATTAAAGTTATTGTGCAGTAAACTCTAACATATTAGCGGTTTGTTTGTTTGTTTGTTTGTTTTGAAGTTGGAATCAATATCAGGAGTCTGACCAAGACAATCATGTCCCTTCAGGCAAAAAGTTGTTTCTTCATGATTTTACATTTTTAATCCATTTGATTGAAAAAAGAAAACAAATAACTAGATCAATAGTACATTGTCAAATTAATATAAAGGCTTGCCTTTATAATTTAGGTTCAGAGGATAACCAGGTGTGTTTAGGTGCTAAATCTGTCTTTGTTTGATGATCTTGGCTTACATAACCAATCAGAATTAATTACCTCACTGTGTTGTGATTATGCAATCATGGGCTTCATGAAGGATTGTCCCCTTTCAACATCGCCCAATTCACACACTCACACACAGATCCACTTCCTTCAGAAAAAAACCTAAATAACAAATACCTAATGGAGAAAATTGGAGAAAATGGGTCTGACATGATGGAAATACTTTCACCAACCTCTCCAGTCGGATGTAATCCATTTCCATGGCAACGTCTTAGTTTTTACTGTTTATTGACCTGCAGCCTCAGAGAGCCAAACCCCCAAAAAAATCCAAAAGTTTTTCCTTTCCCAGACAAAAGAGAATGTGGATGTTTTCGTGATCTCCCTACCTTCTCCTCCCTGTTTGTACTCTCTTCTTTCCCTCTCTTTCCTTCCCTCTCTTTTCTGGGTACACAGGAATGCTTTGTTGAGACCGGAGATAACAGGAACAAAAGATGCCATTGACAAAAACGACTCTGTGCCCATCCAACTGTGCGGACGTGTGTGATTATGTGAGAGTGGGATTGCAATTACATGCATTTTTATCACTGTAAGCGTGCATGTGTAACTTTTGTTTCAAGAATTACAAAAAAGGATGCCTGCAAGAAAGTCTCATCCCGTTGCAAAATATGTCAAAAGTAGATCCATGAAAGACAAAAAGAAGGAGGGAGAGATGAAAGAGAGGCAGAACTCGAGAACATAAGAGAGGAAAAGAAAGATCTGTAACAAAAGGCCTTATTAGTATTCAGGAGGGAGGAGTAATGCTCTTCCATCGCTCTTTTCCCCTTTTACATGCACATACACGTGCACACACACATACGAATAAAAAGTCATTTTTAAATCTATTTTTCCGTCTTCAGTACATTGGAGCTAAAACAGGTGAAACTCGAAAAAAAATGTTGTTTTAAATAATCAAACTGAAGAAAAGTTTTTTTTCAGCAGCAAATACTTTGTTGACAAAAGTTCATAAAATCCCTGTATTTTTCACCTGTGAGACAACATCCTTTCCATTATCTGCAGACTCTGCAAATGTCTTTGAATCTGTGCAGTAATTCATGACAGTAAAAATCTGGTTTAGTGAGCTTGCAAAATTGTAGAAAACACACTCAAATCATGCAAAAGTAGCATTATTACTTAACTATATACGTCATATGATATTGTGTTGAAGGTATTCACATTACAGAAAAAAGTGAAAGTATGTCAAAAAAAAGGAACTGTCACCTTATTTTTAAGCTCTTAATCATTTATTGTGTATTTGCAGATTTTGAAATAATGTTAAGAGTTTGTGGTTTTATAAAAATAAATAAATAAAGTGGGAAAAAAAGGACAAAAACTTTAATTCATGATGTAAAGCTCAACAAAATGTACCTGCTTGGAAAAGAATCAATAAAAAAGTTATAAACCAACAGTCAAATAAAAGATAATGTAATCTCATAAAATTCTATTATTATTTTTCACTTAAATTTGAAAAATAAGCATATTTATTGTTTTAATGACTCTTTTTAATTGGTGTTGCTCCCTGTTGAGAGATGTTTTTCTTACCTTTTCAGAGATGATTGCAATCTAATTGACCTTTGCAGAGAGGATTTAGGAGCCAGAAGCCTCAGCCTTTAGTCCACATGTCCTCTTTGTTTCTATACACATGCTCACAGCAGACTGTAATTCTGCAGGAGTTATTTCAGCAGCCTGCACCCCAACATGGCACACCGCTGAGTTGAATTATGGAGACAGTCATTGGCTCATCAGACGACCATTTTGGACCCAAAGCCCGGTCTCTCTGCGTGCAAATTCTTCCCAAAGTGGCCGGACTTGGCTTTATAAAAGGCTTCCCTCTCCGGGTTTCCCCCTGTGTCCCTCTCTCCCTCAATCCTGAATCCTTGTTGAGTTCCTGCTCGTGTTTAGGCAAATGCCCCAATAATGAATTTTCACTCCCCTCATTTTGTTACATTTAAAAAAATTATAAAATCTAATAAAAATGTCAAAAGATTTCACCAAATAACTTATATACAGTAAAAATTGCAGGTTCCTGTGGTTCAGGAAAAAAGGGGTTAAATAAATGATAAGGATGAATCAAAGGTGAAACTATAGCTCCATTAGGTTATAAAAGAATGTTTTTTTCCTGAGGTAGAAGATGAAAGTGGTTATAGGAAATGAAATACGGCAACAGTTACTACAATTTTATTATGATGAAGAGGAGGGACACTGACTCGCCTAGTCATGACAATATTTTGTTTGGAAACAAACCTGTAAATGATGCAGTTCAAACATGCAAGCCTACAGTACATACAATAAAGAAAACATAAAGAATAATGACAAGCGTGACTTAGTGTAATATTATACACAAGGTTGTACAGAAAACAGAAGTTTCAATCGGAGCAAAGCATCAAAAGTTTGTTCAACATCACACTATATTAATGTCAAGCACTGACAATTTTCTTGCTAAATTGCTTAATCCTTTAGTAACATCCTTACATTTGGTTTATGAGGATCTGGTTTGGGTGAGGAAGTAACAGAATACCAGATAAAGGTAATGGGGTGTGAAAGACTCACTCTGATGAAAATTGTGTTTTTTTTGTGTTTTTAACATATTCTCAAGGCATATTTCTGATGATAGAGGACATAAATTAAAAAAAAAAAACTTAAGATCAATATTTCCTTTCCGAATATTTCTTTATTCAAATCGGGAATCAGGAGCAGACAAAGCAACTTGAAATAGATTGTATTTGTGGCGTAGAAAACACGTTGGGCAGGTCACAAGCTCCCTGCTCCGCTCCATTCTGAAACATCCACTTGTAGACAAAGAGATCTGTGTACGTCTTTGTTTTCCTCATCTGAGCTGGTATCTAGATCAAAACTGTACAGCTGGATAGCTCCAATATTGCTCGCCATTGTTGTAATTTTACATTGGGGGTGTGAGGGGCTGTAAGCTAGCAGGAGAATGTTTAAACAGATGGGTGACGGGAATGAGGATGGACTTGTTCTGCACCACAACTTTGAGGTTAATTTCTGATTAACTCCTGCCACTCTGCAGAAACGTTGTCCTAGAAAACAACACAGGCTTTTTAAAAAAAAATTTTTTGGCAGGATAAACATAATAAAAAAGACAACTGGGAACGCTTTCACAACACATCAAGTGATGATCGGAGTGGGACTTTAAATCAAAATGAGTCTTTTATTTGCAGAATGCAGGTAATTAAATATAATGTAATTTTGTTACAGAGGACTGTAAAAATGATAGCCAACAGAAATGATCGTTTCTACTTTTTTCTTCTTGAAAGTAGTCTGTAGTCAAACAGGGAAACCATCAACATTTCTTTTTGCTTTAATCTAACATAGGAAATTATGCAATGGTTGATTGAAAATCTAGAGAACTGGGCCCCCACCCCCTCTGTTTCCAGAAACAAGCTGTGCCTGCAGTCATTTGTGCATATGAAACTTGAGTTATGAGGATTCATCTCTACTTTGAAGTAGTAATCTGAAAGTGGGAGTTCCTTAGATAAACTGATGAGCTCTATTCTGGCTCCCACTCAGAAACGGTGAAGACAAGACCCTGCACACCCGTTTTACCCGTAACAGAATACAGTGGGAGGAATTGAGGGGTTCCAGTAAAATACTGTAAATGGAATAAACCTAATAAATGTTGAAAATAGAAATGACCTACATTCTACCAAAGCCATTCATTCATTTTCCAGACCAACCTATACCTGTTTGGCATCACGGACTGTGAGATCATGTTCTCAAAATACCTAAAACTGAAAATGAAGGAGGATGCACTCTCTTTTTGATGTATTTAAATGTAGTCCTTTTCAAAAGCTCAAGCAAACCATGAAAGCACAGTCAAACATTTAAATTAACATTTTAATCAAAACATTTAATTCATTGAGAAGATGTATAAAGTGTGCTTATATAATTTTTTTGTACAAGTGCAAAGATCCAGATTTCTGAGCTTTTTCAGCTTGTTCTTCACAACTCCACGCAGACACAGGCGCATACAGCAACAAATTGTTCTAACAAACCACCCATGCAGGATGCACACGAACCCGTCTTGTGCAAACACACAAAACCTCTTTTAGGAAACCACAGAGGCCCTTATTCACAGTTTCTGTGGTCAGCGTTTGCTGTGTCCAAGAGCATCTGTACAGGGCGTCCTGTTAAGCTCAAACACATAAAGAAGGACGATCGTGAGGTGAATGCAGCTTCTCATTCTGCCTCAGGAGAGGATGACAAAGCACTATTTAATGGGAAAGGGGAGAGTCAATGAGGGCTGTTGGTAAAATGTGGTGAAGAGTATCTGTGACACCGCCAGGTTGAAAGTGCGGGGAAGGTCTTCTTCTTTTATTAGCCATGAAGCAGAACAAAAAAGGTAGATGCTGCAAGAGATGGGATTCAAACATGGGCTGAACTATTTCTGTTCTGCTGCTGTTGGCCTCTTAAGATGTGCAAAGGGTTCATTTTTGTGCTGAAGAGCACAATAAATCAGTTTGAATGATGGAGCTGCTTATCTGTGGACACACACACAGAAAGCTTAGAACAAAGACATTTAACCTGTTTCATTTTTGCACCATTTGTGTTTACTTTTTTTTTTTTTTTAATTAAAGCCAAACCAGAAAAACTGAAATAAAGAAGTCAATAGGGACAAATCAAACCAAAATTAGTATAAAAATAAATATTAAAAAAAATGTTTTCTGAATTTGATTCAGGTTGTTTTCTGAACTATTGATCCAAGTAGTCACCATACCACTTTAGCTCCAAAATTACCTTCATTTAGCATCTACTTGAAACCAAAAACATCAGTGAATGTTTAATAGTTGCAATTCAATAAATTAACTAAATAGACTTTTTAAACTGAGTCCAGATGACTCTTTTTAAAAGGTTTTCTGCGATGGAGAACCTGGAGAACCCAGACTTCACAGCCATAAACGAAAAGCAGTTGAGATGTTGTGATGTAACGATGTCAACACACTGAAGAGGGGTCACTTTAGTAGCATACTGTATGATGCCGACACAAAATTTTCTGAAGCTGAATAGAAGAAACAGTCAGACAAGTGAATTCTTTTCTACGCCTGCGTTTGTTAGTGCCACCTGCTGGTTATTTTTTTAAGTTCCAAAAAATTATTGTGTTTTAATTTTTTCAATTTGAAATTGTTTATCATTTTCTTGGACTTTATCAGTTAAATAACTGATTAACAGATAGATTCACTTTTAATACGACATTAAAGCCTAACTTAAGGATTGAATAAGAAACATATTAAAGAATGGTGGTTCTGTATAAATTTGTTTTTTAAATAAAAGTATTTCATAACAATGAGGAGAGTTTGTGTGGTAAAAGGAGTTCCCACATTTAGAATCTGGGCCTCGCAGGAAGTACGAAACACAAAACTGTGTCATGCTTTAGAATAAAG
This sequence comes from Adrianichthys oophorus, assembly GCA_036245035.1. NCBI lineage: Eukaryota > Metazoa > Chordata > Actinopteri > Beloniformes > Adrianichthyidae > Adrianichthys > Adrianichthys oophorus. Next base: position 25,640,385 of record BSAI01000012.1, on the reverse strand, counting down.
CTGCTGCAGACATGCTGATGCATCAAAATTATTTTGTTCTTTGTTTTCTTGCAAATGAAAAATTAAAATTGAGATTCAGGAAACCTGCACAAGAGCATGAACCTAACAAAGAGAAAATACAAATCAGGGACAAGAAGATGGTCTTCATTTGTGTGTTTGTTTTAAGGGGGCTTAAAAACAATTTAGTTGTTTTTTTGTTTGTTTGTTTTACAACCATTTTCATGTTCACGTTAACGTGTGATCTGCAGGGTGAAAACTTTAGATTTAAAAGGGTCAGGTGTTCACCACATCCTCTGTACAGAAAGAGGGTGAGAAAAAGTTGTATTTCTGTGAGTCTGTGTGCAAGGCTGTGTGTGCAAAGAGGTCAATTAGTGCTTTTGGCTTCAGAGGCCATGCTCTCCATTTTCATTCAGACTCTCTTAGGAACGTTTTCAAATCCCTTCTTAGCTGCCTTTCGCTATCCCTTTCTGTCGTGTTCATGGTCTCACTTTCTTCCTGTGCAGGTCATGACCTGCCCACGGACATGAAAACACTGAATTTAGAACCATGCTGTGCCTCTCCATCAATCACGGGCTCCTGAAGGCTTTTTTTTTTTTGTTCAGTAATCTGATTTAAACACACGTTTCCTTTTTTTTTAAATAAAATAAATAAAATTATTTGCACTTAACTCTTACTTTTTTGATTTACATTTGCCAATTTGCTTTTTAAAAACAATTAAAAACAGTCACAACTTAAATAATATCTATTACTATTGATGGAATCACATTAACAGTAGAAAAAAGAAAAGAATAATCAACTGATCAACAAGTAAATAGAATCTATGTCTTTACTTTCGCTGATGTGAGAATGATGCTGAATGTTTGCTGTGGTTTCAAGATCAGCCAGCAGATGACAGCAGACATCAAGTTTACTTTCTTCATGCAAAATAAAATGTTTCTGCAAGCAAAGGAACCTTAAAAAAAATTTTAAAAACATAATATTTTAGGGACAAAATCTTTTTTTCAGCTCAGGATATTTGTTCAACCCTGTGTATTTGTTCAAAATATTTGCACATTATTTTTCTCATGAAAAAATGATTTGAGTTCAACTACAGAAAAAAACTCATCTGTTGGATCAAATTATTTCGGATTTATGTAAACACTTTTCAGAGTTTGTTTCAATGGATTACAGCTTAGATATTTTTTGTATAGAATATTAATCTCAAATAAAACCTGAAGTCCTTACAGTTAATTACGTTAATGTCCAGAATTGATCTACAGTATGTTGTTAGTTTCATGAACTTAAAAGGTTTTGTTTGGTTGTCCTCTATTTACATGTCTTTCATAACACCTCAGATTTTGTATCATGTTTTTCACACTCTGTAGGTCACATTGAGAAGTTGTCAGACTTGTTCCTCTTTCACCTCTGAGTTTACAGGATTTCAAACACTCTCCTCATTGAAAAACCTTCCAAGCTCTTGAAACTTTTGCAGAAAATGTTTAATTCTTTCCATGCAGGTAGAATGTGCTGCTAAAACCCACTGCTAAACTCTTCAGCTGCAGCCTTTCTCTTTTCTTTGTGAATTTTTCTATAACATGATAATAACACTTCATCTGGGAAAACACTGGTAGCGTTTCCACTTTAATTTAGTTTGACAATACTGGCTAAAAAAGCACAAAAGAATTTTGAAAGAAAAACAAACACTTTTCATTCTATGAGAACCTCTGCAGCACATAGTGTTATGTTGCTGTTACGTGCATCCGTTTTCAGGGAAAGAGCTTTGAAGTAGTGAGTAATGCTTCAAATTAAAAGGTGCAGTCATGAGTTCAGACCTGATGCAACATGTGTATAAGGTGTAAAACTTTTTAAAGCCTCCTGCAAATTTTGTTCCCTATTTACTCACTGAAACCTCATTTATCAAGGCCCAGAAGTTTAAAACAATAAATCTAGAAAACAAAAGTAAACTGTTAACCTTCGACTTTTGGGGCTAAATCTTCACTTTTAACATTTAGTTAAAACGTTTTTTGTTAACATGATTAAAATGCTCTGTATCACTGGATAACAGAGGAAATGTTCAGATTTAGGATTTTCCGTGACTAAACCACAGTTTTATCTATTTTTACAGCTTTCAGAAGTCTGTAACATTATGGCTTTAAACATAGTTTACAAACCACAAGTGAAGTTCCCATCAGTGAAAACATTTCAGGAAGGGTAATGTAATATGCTCCTTAGATGGGGAACCCCTGTAATGTTATTAAGCAAGGCAGTAAGATGAACAGTAATCCAAAAGCATGTGAAATTCTGATTCTTGATGTAAATACATGAGGAACGAAATGTCTCATAACTTTACAATCTTGTGCAAGTTCCTTCCAAGCTCTAATAAAGTACAGACTACTTGCTGTTATGAAGCACTTTTAAAAGCCAAGCCAACCAACGTGCTGTACGAGTAAGTAAAATATAGAACAAAAATAAATAAAAACACAGAAAAAAAATTACATGAAAGAAACAGTGACAGTAAAACAATGAAAGGTAACAGGCTGGCTGACTGATTCTGTTCACTGGAGTTACTGGAGTTAAAAGCTTGAGTTAAAAGAAAAGTTTTTAAAAGTGATTTTACCCTCATAGGTCATCATATTTGATAGACACATTTCTCAGAGCCCTACTTCATTAGCATGATCCGGACTTTCATTAAAAGCCAGTTGTGCATAACTTTGTCCATGTTTTCAGCCCTACACTGTGAAAAGAGTTGCAGTATCCAGTATGAAAAAGATCAAAGTTTGGATCACTTGTTCAAGGACACGATAGGGAAGATATGGCTTGACTTAACTAATTGGCCTCAAGTGATAAAACTAGACTGCACTGATCTACCTGTCAAATTTAAAACGTTCATAAAAGTCAACCTCAGTTTTTTGGGTTTTTTTAGAGGGCTTCTGGGCCCAACAGCACTACTAGAATCTGTTAGCAGGTCAATTTTTTCCAAACACAAAAACCTCACTCTTATTTCCATTTAGACAGAGACAATTCAGCTCCATCCATGATTTTTAACTGTGTTGTCTCAGAATTGGGATGTAATACCCAGTTCCTTTGCTACTTTTAAGTTACTTTCATTCTAAAACATGTTGAAGAACATTAGAATTGAAGGTTACGAATGAACTGCAGAGCATTTCACATTTACATGATGAACAATATTGTGGAAAAAAAAATCACAGCTAAGAATTAAATTATTCTTCAGAATTATTCTTCAATGCTTTTAAAGTTAATTAAACAACATTCTGTTTGTTCATTATGGGAAGCAGCAATTAACAGCATCCAAAAAAAAGAAAAATAAAAAATAAATACTTACAGTAAAACAAAAAAACAAACAAAAAAATGACCCTGTGGGTTCTCCAGGGTTAAAGACACTTTATTATTTTACAGAAGTACAATTGGAGGACCAAGCATCTGCTTCAGTTGGTTTAGTCCATGAAATTGAAAACGAACACATCCTATCTACTTTATGAAAGGAGAAAACAAAATAGAGAATTTTAGGCTTGTTTGCATTAAATTCATTAAACATGTTTCTGGTATTTAATAAAAGCAGGTTGAAATGACTCAATTTAACCACCAAGACGGACAGCGTTCTGAAGAAAAGAGGAAAACACTCAGTTATTAAGAATACAGGACAGAAAAGTCAACATTTCAGTTTACAAGCCTAATAGGACATTTGTCTCACTAGTTTAAGGGTGTATTCAGACTGGTCATACTTAGTTCGCTTCATTTCCCTCAATAATTCGGGGCAAAGTTTCAGTCTGAATACATGCAAGCAAACCTGATCCAGAACCAAGAACCACTCTCGGACCCATCTTTTGAGGTGGTCTTGGTCAGTTTCCAGTCGGATTGAGGTTCGGTTCGATTCCTCAATCTGAATATCTGAAATCGTGGAGCGAAAAAACTGGACCAAAGCAGCCACCATAGCCGAGTATTATGGAGTGTAAACAGTAGGAATGATGCAACGGATGAGCCACGGCCAAATGTAAAGCAACAATTGTCGTGTTATCAAACAGCAAAAAATGGTCCAACTCCTTACTTGTTAGAACATTTGACACAGCTAAAAATGCTTCTTACAGGCTTTTCTGTGTCTCGTTACGTGGCACGGACGCTGACCACCACCCAAAAGCTACCTTATAGTTCCTTAACATAATTCTCTTAAAAACAATGCTATTACACCACAACAATGAGGCCCAGCAACTCATTGAAATGTGGTTGGATGAATGCAGGCTCATTTTAACAACTTTTAATGTGATATTGCTTCTCACACTGTTTTCCTGACAATCTATATGTCATTAGCACTTATCACCGTACCTCACCGCCATAGCATCCTCAGTAACCGCCTTGCAGCATGTCTCTGTCATACCAAAGTAGCATAAAAAGTGTTGAACCTGGCCTTCATACAGGCATTCAAAATTGGTCAGCGAAATAAAATGTTTGAATCAGTGAACAATCCTAGCAAGGATTTGTAAAATGCAGCACCTCCATCGTTCTCTTTGTTTTGACACACCCCTGTAACTGCTGGCCAAAGACTGAAGAGATTTTTAGTCACATGGTTTCGTTTACACGCTTTGTTCCGGAACAGAAATGTCTGGTAGACCCCTGTCTGAATTCAGACCAAACGCAAGAATTAGGACTTGATCGAGAACAAATTTAGCGGACTCGGTCCGGATCAAATCATTTTTCCAGTGTAAATACACCCTAAATGAAAAAGGCCAAATAAATTGACTGTGAGCAGATAATAAATGTTTTTCCTGACTCTTGTTCTGATTGCTTCAAACTATTTCTCTTTGAGCATCAATTCTGTTACCAAACATTGAGAAAAAAACATTGGACAGAGCACATTCATCTTTCTATCTTAACGTGGCACCAATTAAAATGATAACAACAATTTAAGTTTGAAAAAACTACCGAAAGCAGGAAATGCTCTAATAGACACAAACTCATAAAATTGTTCTGAAATATTTCTTTTGTTGTTGGCTGTGTGTGGTCCTCCATGCTTTTTGTAAGCAAAGCTCTCAACCTCAGTGGGGTGTTACTATAACCCCTCAGCCTGAAAGGAAAAGGAAATTAGAACAAAAACAAAAGCAGCTTGGATCCACCGAGTACTTTCACTGCCAAGTTTGTTTCCTTTTCTGAGTTGTTTGCTGAAAGACGGTATGACTCAGCAGGCACTTCAGAATAAAGGCATGGCTTCCACATGCTTACCAAACAGCAGTTACACAACAGAAACCTTGACACTAGAACATCAATCTACAGGTATACATTTCCATGAACAGATATACCACACCTGCAAATCTGATTTCAGGAAGTAATTGGGTACTTTAAAAATATCAGTGATTTGAAACATTTGTGTTTTACATTCTTGTGATATTTTTACAGATTCAATCCAATTTCATGGCTCAGAAATATTTCACTCATTGCAGCACATAATTCTTCTATCAAGCTTTGATGCACTAACAAGTAACAAAAAGTACAAAAGAGATTTAATTAAAGCTCATCAGGAATGTTTGTTGGAATCTTTCAAATTTTTGTAAATTTATCAATTTTATACATAATAATAGAATTTTATCTTTTTTTCTTATTCGGTGTTTATTATTATACGCTAATCCCTAATACAAGAAAACACTACACTACAAAGCCTGAAGGTAAGATGGGTGACGACACACGACCATGTGCGTGCGTGAGGTCTGTGAATGCGTTCAAGTCCAGTTAAAATTACAAGGTCTCTGATCTGCTGTTGAACACTTCCGCATTACGCTCGTAATTACGGAGAGTTATTGTGCAAACAAATTTCTAAAGATAATGTTAACAACAGACGTTTACTGTGATCTATCTCAATACAATTTTGAGAATTGCTTTTCAACCCTTTCGAGACTACACTTACTTGTCGGTTCTTTTAACTTGTCCGTGAACGCAACTTCAGGGAACAACGCCAGATCTTTGGCCAATCGCAGCCTCTGCTGAGTGTAACGTCAGGGAGACGGAGCAGCAACGTAAAAGCAGACCGGTGTTGCCCATCAGGCATAGCAGTACCTGCCGCAAACTTAATCACATTTCATCATGCTCTCTATGTCTGACTTCGCTTCCTGGTGAGTTTTATAACACATTTATTATCCGGTTATTATCTCGTGATAACGTCTCCATATTTCAGCCGTTTTGTGTCCTTTAATTCACTTTATTATTTGGCGAGATTCCGAACTGATGCTTAACCGCGCGCCGGTTTTTGGATGCCACGTTTTTTTTTTATCGGAAGCGGGTTTCTTCATTATGTTTACTTGATCCTCCCAGAAGCGGGAATATTCCTCCGATGGGTTTTAAACCATGTAAAAAAAAAACGTATCATGTAAACGAGCCACGGTTTGATGTAACGGAAAGCCCCGGGGGCGCCGCAGTCCCCTTCACGGGCTCAGAAGGACGAGCTCTGCTTTATTTCCTCCTGAGTGGGTCTGATTTGGTGGCATGTGGTTTACGTGGGGAGTCTGGGGACCTCCGTGTCCTCGCTCCATCCCCGCATTGTTTGTGTGAGGGAGGGGGTTCTCCTCCCAATGTTCTGCTGGGGAACAGAGAGAACATCCTGACAACTATTGGTTACAAAATTCCACCCAGTTTCCTTTACGATCCTTTTAAAATGGGAGTGCGGTGTCATTTGTATATAAAAAACAGTCTCAGACCGGAAATTTCCGCCTTTGGCATTTTCCCAGCATTCCACCAGTCTGCCATTCTGTTGATTTATATTTTACTATTTTCTATTAAGCATAAAAAACAGAAATAATAAAAATTTGTCTGTTTCAAACTATCTTTAAATATTATAATTTTATGTAAGCAGCTCATTATTTGATCCGTTTAACTCCAATTTATTTATTTTAATTTTACAGTTGCTTTTTCAAATTAAAACTTTTTTTATTTTTTTTAACCAGAGAGCCAAAAATGGCGGATAAAAGAGCCACGTGTGACTGTGGAGTGTATGTTCACAAGTACATCCACATTAATTGGAGCTTCATTGCATCCACGGACCTGTGAGCTGATAAATGGCATGAATTGAGATGCGTTGACCTCCAGCTCCACCTCCTTCTGACTCACTCTGAAGTGTTCATGTTATTGACAGCCATGTCTGATGATCAGTAAATGTGTTTCATTCAGCTCTGAGGATGACTAAACTCTAATGAAATGTGACAGGAGGATGTGCAGGTTGGACTAGTTTCCTCAAACCGACTTACTGTTTGCACAATAAAACCACTTAAGCTGTTTAGTCCAACTGGATGAATACGTGTCTTTGTGAGTTTGCACTAATGTGTTTTTGTAAATAATATTAAATGGCGTTAAAGAAAGTTTTCTCTGATGACTAAAGACATGGTGTCAGGTCTCCAAAGCTGTCCTGTAAATCCTCCTTGTTTTCCTGCTAAAGCAGCATGACTGCACACGTATGTTCTGCAGAACAAAATGTACAAACTCCACTAATTGCTGTTTGTCTCCTGTCAGTGGCAGCTATGAGGAGTGCAGAGACACAGCGGATTGGCTGCGCTCCAACACACAGGTGCGCCCGAAGGTGGGGATAGTGTGCGGCTCAGGTCTTGGGGGGCTGGCGGAAATGCTGAAGGACCCTCAGGTCTTCAAATACAGTGACATTCCCAACTTCCCCCGCAGCACAGGTACAGCTGGCCCGATCCACGAACACAGACCTGCATGCGTTGCACGTTCGAGTGTGTAATATTTGTGTGTTACAGTGCACGGTCATGCGGGTCAGCTGGTGTTCGGCACGCTGAAGGGGAAGCCGTGTGTCTGCATGCAGGGCAGGTTCCACCTATACGAAGGGTATCCCATCCAGAAGGTGAGGCAATGAAACCCAGAAGATATGACTTTGAATTGAGTCATATTTGCTAAAAAAAACAAGGTGATAATCTTATCTTATGGAAATCGCCTCATGCAGAACATTTTAAAGTCTTGGCTTTAAAATCATGATGAAGGTTTTATAGATAGACTCTAAATAGGAAGTAACTGTGGGATAACATTCCATCTTAAAGACCCACTCTGAAAAAGTGTTTTTGGTGTGTTTAACATGTTCTTGTGACATTTTTCTGATGATGGAGGACGACTACATCTATGTACGTCTTTGTTTTCCTCGTCTGAGCTGGTATCTGGCTCAGAACTGTACGCCTGTATAGCTCTAATATTGATTGCCATTTTGTTGCATCAGTAATATTGGGTTTGGGCTGTGAGGGACTGTAAGCTCGCGGGAGAGTTTGTAAAACAGATGGGTGACGGCAAGTGGGGGGCGTTTCTGCACTGCAATGGTCTCACACACAACTCAGAGGTGAATTTTCTAATTAACTCCTGCTGCTCTGCTGAAACTGTGTCCTACAAAACACATTTTTTTCTGATTTAGCCTAAAAACGGCTTTATCATAATTAAAAGACCTCTGGGAACGATTTGAAAATAGATCAACAGATAATCAAAATGGATTTAGTCAAACAAAGGGGAGACGGGTCACTGTAGTTTTTAACCAACTGCTTTAACTTGAGATGACTTCAGAGAAATTCAGCCAGACAAAACCTTTACTTTTTTCAAAGTTGAATGTGAATTAGTACACCTGTTTTTTGAGTGCATTTGCAGCAGTATTGCATAATGTTGACAGATTGTCTAGACAAAGTGAACACCAGTTTCAGTTCCTGCCAAACAAATGGTCACATGAAGCCTGTTTGATCATCTGCTCAACTCAATATTGAACTTGACCTCCTGTCAGGAACCGGAGGTGTTGGACCCATAATGTAGGAGATTGGGCTTGGTGGCAGAAACGTAAACATTTAACAAATAAACTTTAACATGACAAAACCCTTGGAGAACAAAAAAGTGACAAAGCGGATGACTTTACCAAAAAAGAACCGAAAAGCAGACGCTCAATTACTGAAGACTGTTAACTGAAATGATGACAGCTGTGAATGATAGGCAAGCTAAACCTGGAGTGACTGACAAAGGTAAAACAGCACAAAGAAGAAGATCAAAATTAAGAACACAAATGAAAAGCCAAGCGAAAGCACTCAATCCTCACCTGGATCTAGTAATCTTCAAGTGGATGCACCAGAATGGACCAGAGCAGGAGCTTGTGGCTTGTAGGTTCTACTACGTCACAACTACTAGCTTTTTCAAACAGCAGTTTTTGTTTGCTCCTGATTCACAACAATTGGAACAAAGAAATACTCAGAAATACAATTTCAAGCTTAATTTTCTGTTTTAGGTTTTCTTATATGAGAAATGCCACAAGAGCATGCTGGTTCAGATGTCCCCTCCTGACAGATGGCCTATGTTTTCCTCTGAAGGCCCTTTCACAAATATTTGCGTGAAAACCTTTCTGCTGCTGTAATGAGACTAAAACCCCAACAAAAGGTCTTTCCCATGTTAACTTCAGCTGAAAACTTAACTCAAACGCACACCTGCAGAGTGTTCTCTGTTTATCTGCAAAAACTAGAGATTTATCAGTTACAATTTGAAAACATGCTGAACATGGTTCCTTCAGGCCAGACTAGTAATGAAAAAAATCCAAAACAACTTTGCTTGTTAGGATCAGACTTTCAAGATAGCATTCCAGAAATGACAGGATTTAAAGGTTTTTCTGATTTTGTTTCCTCAGAGGTTTTTCATTCCTGGAATTTACATAAAAAAAACTCAATTGTCTTTCAGATCACTTTACCAATGCGTGTCTTCAAGTTGATGGGAGTGGAGTCCATGATCTTGACAAATGCAGCAGGGGGCCTCAACCAGGACTACAAGGTGGGTGATGTGATGATCATCAAGGACCACATCAACATGCCTGGATTTGCTGGGATCAGCCCACTGGCTGGGCCCAATGATGACAGGTGAGGAGGAGGGCGGTATCTTCAGAGCATCATTACGCTGTCTGTTGAGAAACTCTCAACAGGATTTGAATTCTGCCAAAAAATGTCAGTTTAGATGGGGGACATTTGAGCCTGATTATAACCTGCTATTAAGAGCTGGTCCTCTTCAGTCAGAACACCAACTTAAACAGTCATTAACACATCCTGAGTGAATGAGTCATGCAGCAGCTCTATGGGGACGCTGAAGTGTGCTTGAACGAAAGCACAGAGCGTGCATTATATACAGCAACAAGAAGATTTAATCAGGACTGCCCACACTGCAAAAACTGAACCTTATGAAAGTAAAAAAATATATACCTGTAAATCATGAAAAATTGTCTTGTCAGAAAAATAATCTTATTTTAAAAAGGTTTATAATGGGAAAAATATCTGAGTTTGAGAAAATATTTCTTAGTGACTAGATTTTTTTAACTTAAAATATAAATTCTAGATAAGACCTTTTTCTACCTGGTTGGAAGATGTTTTTTTTTTTTGTTTTTGAAGAAGTAGAAACTTTTTCAAATTTTAAGTATTTTTGACTTATTTCTAGGGGGGGGGGTTGCAGTACACAAATCCTGTTTAGATCCAGCTTGTTTTTGACCAGAGCATATGTTCTTTTAAATAAACAGTGACAACAGAATAATCTCCAAAAAATGCTTTTTGAAACCTTTATTGTCCGTTTTGAGACAAAACAGCTGTTACTTACCAATGTCCTTTCTTCTGAGAACGAGTCACATTTTTGTTCCTCCCTGGCTTTGCTATAAAAACAGTTATAGCACTTAGCAGTAAACACTTTAACAAACCCTTTTTTATAAGACTGAGCTCCACTGCTGTTTCAGTTTGTTGCACAGCAGAACTGTTCTTGGTTATCATTAAAATACTTTGTTAGCACTAAATCACACAGCAACACAGAAAAAAAAATGTTTTTTCTCAAAACAAGCTAAAAATATAGAATCCAAGATTTATTTCCCTTGTAAATGAAAAAAAATGCAATGGACTTACTAGAATTTGTCCAAATACAAATGAAATCCTAAAAGTAGCTAAACACTCATACTTAGGCATTTCCTCTGGTAATTGGAAAAAATATCTCTTAAAATAAGTTTGTTTTGCTCAAAAAAGAGTTTTATATTTTAACCCTATTTAACCATTCATATCATATTTGATACACACATTTACCAGACCCCTATCTCATTAGCATGATCAAACTTTCCTTAAAAAACATTGTATCAAACTTTGTCCATGTTTTCTTCTTGTAGTTCATCATCCTTCCACTAGGAAGAAGGGCATTTCCTGTTCATTTCAAAATGGCTGCTTCCATGAAATCTCAAGAAACACTTCTGTGAATGTAACATTAGTTAATAATTAATTCTTTTTATGTCTTTTTATGTGAGAAAATAGGTAACATAAAGAAAATAGTAATAACCGGGCAGTGCTGGAACACTGCAAGAGCTGAAACTCATACAAATACACACAGACACACATAAATCACACAAAACACACAGACAAGATCATAGATTGAGGACAGCCCCTTTCAGGAGACTCTGCTGCCAGCACTGCCCCCAGGCTAACACACACACACTTTCTCTGCGGAGCTAGCGGTGATCTGTAAAACGCTTATATTTTAAATGCCCAATATACACATCCATCTTTGCAAAAAGTTTGGATGTTGTTTGTTTGCATGCACGGACACACGCAGGCACACTGAGGCTCTAGGATGACATTGTGAAATGTCATCCTGGGCAGGACCGACACAGAGGGAAAGGCGGTGCCTCAGAGATCAAGTCGTTTTGCTTACGGGTATGAAGAGTCCACAAAAATAACTCATATTTCAGAGCACTTCATAATAACTACCCAAACAAATCATTATTAAACTGTTAGTTGTTGAGTTATAAAAGACTTGTTAAATAACAGTTAACAGTTTGTTAAGGATTTATAAATGTAGGGCTAGGTTTAGGGTTATAATTAGGGTTAGGGTCAGGATTAGGGTTAATTGGAAATATTCCTCATTTACTAACAGTTAGTTAATAAGGAATAGCTAAAATTAAAAAAAAAAAGTCTCAGTAAGATGTATAAAATATTAACTGATTTTTCACAAGTCAAAAGTAAGTAATTTAGAAACAGCTTTTTCATGATACATTACTAATTAAAAAGGTGTAGTTAAAAATCATTAATATACAGGTAACTGGTAATTTATAATTTACTTACTAAACGCTTGTTAGTTATCTACTGTCTATCTATAAAGTACATTTATAAATCCTTAAACTGTAAACTGTTATTTGACAAGTAATTTATAACTCAACAACTAACAGTTTAATCATGGCTTGTCAATTAGCTATAACAGGTAGTTATTATACAAGTTACCCATATTTCAGAAATAATTAGTCTTTTAGTGTTCCAAAGGTAATATATGATCATATATATGGATGTAGTTTACTCTGAAAGGCTTAAGAAGATCATGGTATGGCCCCTTTAAAAGAAATTATAACCTAACCCTAATCTAAAAAGAAAAATTGCTTAAAATAAGATGCCGTCAAGATTTAATGATTTAAAAAGATATTCAAGATTTATTGTTTTAAAACAATTTGAGTTTTATTGTAAAGTTACTTGTAAAGTAGTTTAGTCTTGTATTAAGTGTAATAAGACAATTAAAATAGAAACTTGACAAAAGTACTTTGGTGAGATTTGGGGTTTTTTGCAGTTAACCATCTAGATTTCTGCTAACTCTCAACAGGTTTGGTGTTCGCTTTCCCTGCATGTCTGACGCCTACGACCGTGAGCTGCGGCAGCTGGTGCATGACGTGGCAGCAGAGCTGGGCTACTCGGACTTCCTGCAAGAGGGGGTGTACTGCGTCCTTGGGGGTCCCTCCTTCGAAACGATTGCAGAGTGTCGATTGCTGCACAGTTTAGGCGCAGATGCAGTAGGTAAGTTTCAGAGGTTCCTTTGCAGTCTGGAAATGCTGAGTAATGTTTTCTTCAGCCAGCAACATGGAGACTGTGGGCCAGCTGCTATACCACACTCCCAAACAAACCTTGGGAACACTGCCCCAATAAGCACAGCTCATTTTGTTGAGCGAGGAAGTAACTGACCTGAAAGACAAGATCATGACTAGAATTAACACCTGAAAGTCTCCTGGAAACTGTGAATGAAGCATTGAGGGCAATTCCTACCACAACAATCACAGAAACCAATGAACTGGTTTGCACTTCAGCAGCAGTGATCATTGAGATGCTTGGCTATTAGAGCAACCATGGGAGAAGACAATGTCCACAATGGAAGCAAAGGTTTGAGGGTAAGATCAAGACAGCTCAGAGGGAAGTCAGATGACAGAGGCCCAAAGAGGTGCAATGAAAAAGCAAGTGCCTAAGAAATATAGCCAGAAGCCCATACCTGAAGCACTGGAAACTGCCAAACAGACTCCTGGCCTTGAACAGCCGCCTAAAGAGGTACACAAGAGACAATGAAGCCAGACGGATAAACAGGCTGTATGCAACTCAGCCTGTGAAAGTGTACGCTCACAAGCAGGGTCAAGACAGCAGAGCAGACCCACCAAGGCTGGAAATTGAAGTACTGGAAAAGTATGTGGGAGAAAGAGACAGCACGTGCTCAATGACTGGTCTCTCTGACAAAAGAGCACAGCAACATCCCTGAACAGAATCCAGTGACCATCACAGTGCCAGACATTCAAGAAAGAGCCTCAGGTATGAAGAACTGGACAGCACCAGCCCCTGACATGATACATGCACGTTGATTTAAGAAACTCATTGCACTCCATGAACGCCTGGCAGCACAAATGAACCAGCTGCTAAGAGATGGGACTCACCCTGAATGGCTAACGAAAGGGCGAACAATCCTGATCCAGAAGGATCCTTCAAAAGGTGCAATCCCATCCAACTACCGGCCAATAACCTGTCCCTATACAACATGGAAGCTCATGTCAGGCATCATTGCAACCAAAATACATCAATACATGGATCAATTCATGAGCAACGCACAAAAAGGCATTGGTAGAGATTCCAGGGGAGCCAAACACCAACTCCTGGTTGATAGAACAGTCGCTCTAGACTGCAGGTCACGACACACCTTCCTGTGCACAGCCACACGCCTGTACAACATTAACAGGACTCTAAGAGCCTTCATAGGAAACTCAATGAAGCTGTGGAAAACCACCCTTGAAACCAATGGCAAGCCAATTGCACAAGTGTCCATCAAATGTGGCATAAACGAAGGAGACGCTCTGTCCCCACATGCGTTAATTTCTGAAAAAGCACACTTTGTTGGGCACTATTCCATTTATACCACGGTCACTTGCAAAAGAAATAAATATTCAATTGATTTTTAGTACTTTATTCTTGTTTTTTGGGGGGTTTAGATGGCTTTTTTCACAAAAAGCGGACTATTTGATTGATGGTGTGGTATGATGATTGTCACAATAGGTTCAATAAAGCATCAGTTTAGAGAGAAAGTTCACCTCTTACCACTTGTTTTTGACCAGACTATGAAGCAGAATTTATTTTTAAAGAAGCCTGTGCGGTGAACATTTTGGCTTTGTGACCGGAACTACTTTTTTGGTGCACATCAATACCCAGCAGCCAAACAGATTTGTCTATTCACGCAGACCATTTAAAGTGCAGAAACACACTGTTTCTTATAGCTGTTTATCAGCATCTTTGTTTTATCGGTGTAATACTGCAGACATTAAAGTCTTTACAGTTCTTATCTTACTGTTGATGTGTTTTGAGCACACAAATGACATTTCTGGGATATGTGACTTAACACTTTACAATGTAAAACATTTCAGACAATAAAAATGTAGGAAAAATGTTCTCTCTGGCATTTTTTTTGTTCAAAAGTCACATACTGTCGATGAAAATTTACTAAGTAAAATATTGTGATTAATCGTGTTTAATCACAACCCAAAGTGTGATTAATCAGATTTTTTTAATCGATTGACAGTACTAATATATATCATTTTTTAAATTTTTTTTTTGTAATTTATTTCTGACTTGTATAATAACTTAGATTTTTATGGAGAGCAAAATATAAGTTGTTTAAGGTTTAAATTGAGTTTAATCTGGAATAATATTCCTGTCGGTTTTTATTCACATTTTTGTTTAAAATTTTTTTTTTAAAGTTTAGTTTTAGTGTGTTCAATAAATGTTTATCCTGTTCGGCCCGCGACCTAAGGTGTGTTTTGAAAATTGCCCCCCCGTGTGATTGAGTTTGACACTCCTGTAATAAACCCTTTACATTGCAGTGAAAATGAGAACTGTGGCGTCTCCGTTTCACAGGAGCATCGGAACTTAATTATCTGGATAGTTTCATAAAGCTGTTATTGTTCCGTATCCTGATAGGCTTCTGTTTCTCTCTCAGGGATGAGCACGGTCCATGAGGTGATAGTTGCCCGCCACGCTGGAATGAGATGCTTCGCCCTGTCTCTGATCAGCAATCGGGCTGTGATGGATTATGACAGCCAGGAGAAGGCTAACCATGAGGAAGTCCTGGAGACGGGGAGACTGAGGGCCAAACAGCTGGAGAAGCTGGTGTCCACCATGGTGGCACGGCTCGACAACGACAACAACAACTCTTTCTGAGCGCAGTTCGGATGCCTTGCTCCATGCTGCTTGCAGCAGCATATTTCTAACAAACACCTATATATGTTTTTTTAGCAGCGAATTTGAAAGAAATATTGGGTCTTATTTGTCTGTTGGTCTTACAATCCCTGACACTGGTCTATCTGATACACTCCTTTGTAATTATTATTGTTTACACTTTTTAGCCGTTAAACGTATATTAGTCTAATGTTGCCCTGCTGCACTTCATTCCAAAAACCTGAATTGAGTTTTTAATTACATTTAAATGTTGAAAAGTATTTAAGGTTCTAGACTTTCACATTCCCCGCTGTCTGTGCAAAACTACCATTTAATATGTGCATGTCTTCAGTGGAGGCTGATATATTTACAATTTACATGTAAACTATTTTGAAATATTTATACTAAAAGTTATTTAAGATGTGGTTGGGTTTTTTTTTTTGTTTCTCTAAGAATTAAACTGAAAAAGGGAAGATATATAGGTCAAGGGAATGTCTCCAAAGTATTTAAATGATATTCTTTACCGCTGTTAATCCATAGGCTGAATGTTGGACAGTCTGTGCTTTTATATGTATAAACTGTACAACTAGTGGATCTAACTTTACATTAAAACCCAAACCTGGAAACACGGCTGTGTGTGTTTTTTTTCTGAGAGTGGATCCTTATGGACTCAATGATGTTTGAAATTTTGTCTACAAATGCCAGTCCATTGTAACAAGTGACAATCAGTTTTAGGCATAGCAATCAACCCCTCCCCACAAACAAGATGACATCACAGCAGGAGAAACCGACAGAAAATGAATAGGGTTAAAATCTCTTAAGGGGCTCAAAAAAGAAAATGTCAAAATCCACTAAAGAAACCAAAACACGAGTCGGGGATATCCAAAGGAAATTTTGAAATTATAATGGGATGGCTACAAGACCTACGGCTTGGTGGTCATTTTGTGGCAAAGTGTGAAATTCTGAGATTCTCGCAATTTTGCACAGCGTGGGCAAAAAAAAAAAAAAAAACAAACCTTTAATTCAAGTGATCTTTCCAAAATTTTATACACACCACAGGTCAAGTCTGCAACCACAACCAAAGTTTCACCTTTGACCTTGGGAAGAGGCTGCCATCTTGAATTAAAAAAAAATCTCCTTTGGTAGCTACCTTCTACAAATTTAAACTCATCCTATGGGTTTTAAATCTCCTCGAGCATCATTGCAAAGCTACTTGGAAAAATATGTTGGAATTAGAAGAAGTATTGAACAGGGTTAGCGAGGCGAATATGCAAAAGCGGTGTCCCCGTTGCTCGCACGTTTTACCAGAATATTGTGAAAATTTAAAACATTAATTCTTGGCTGAAGCCGAACGAAACAAAATGACCATGTAAGAAATGTGGGCGTAGTTAACAAAAACCTCCTTCACCAAGAAAATCTAAGGACTGTTGCCTATTCTTTTAAGAATTACATGGACCTATTCATTACATCCAAGCAACCAAAACATAAAATGGTTGCTATAGAGATAAAACCAACAGAAAAGCTGTTTTAAGTGTATTTTTAAAAGAATTTGTCACGTGAAGCTCTAATCATGGTGGCAGGGTCAGAAGGGGAGAGTGAGGGGCGTGTAGCAGCTGCTCGGCCAGTGAGGGGAGGTCAAAAGGGGGTAATGGTAGCATTACCAAGCATTTTAATTTCATTTAGTATTAAATTTTGTTGCACCAATAGTTTATTTAAAATTCCCACACTTTAGTTTTTAGGTCTAAAATTTCTTTGATGAAAATCTTTTAATTTACAAGAATTTGGGATATGAACAAAATATAAACCATCTCCCTTATTTTTATAGTAAAAAGTGCTGCTAAGATTTCGTACTTGAGATCACTCGTAATGTTCCTTAAGTTTTGTACTTTCGTTTTCATTTGAAGCTTCTTTATTCTCTCACATCCAGCTGTAATGAAAAAAATTCTCCCCAAGTTTGCAAAGCAAAAGTCACTTACATTTCATAGTTTTTCAATACTGAACAATTTCTTTTAAATGAAAAAGTTTAAGACATTCTACAATACTAACACATTTAAATAAAGATTTGAATTTAGTAGTTTGATGCTTGAATGAGTGTCAAAAAGAAAAGCTAAACATGTTCTCTCAGATAAACTGAAGAGAATTCTCCTCCATCTTTGTTCGCTGGATTATCTCCGTGGGAACAAACACGTCTGGCTGGTTCGGTTTTCACCTTATCGTAAAGTTTCCCCTGCTTTTGTTACCAAAACCACCTCCTCCACCTGTGGATCATCTAATCTTCAGCATGTTCCCACTTTCTTTCTCAAAATAAATCCACCAGGACGCGTTCCCGTCCTCCTACTCAAAGTAAAAAATTTCCATGACGTTCAGGATCCTGTGTTTATGGCCTTACAAGGCCATGAAACTTTAAGAGCTAACAGAGGAGGTCAGGCGTTTTTTATAAAAACTGCTTTAAAGCAGGGACTGGTAAGGAGTTTGTTTGGACACCACAACTATAAAAAATCTGACAAATTCATTCACACAGTGTTCTGTAAATTCTGAACATTATACTCAGAGATGGGCGTTAATACATAAAATCACGTTTTAATAGCTTATTTCCCTCCTGCTTTCTCACAAACAGGATCTGACTGTAATGGTTGCAGTTGAAGGCAAAAATAATGAGTGGCATTTGAGAGGCAGACCCTAATTGTGTCTGCTCTTTCAGACGCCGACTACTGCTGTTCAAGCTATATTCTTGCATTTGTCAAAGCAAACGGAAAAATGCTAATATGCAGCAGATTTTCCTGAAAAGTGAAGCAAAGCAGTTACTTTAGGAAGGGTGTCAAGCCAAAGGTGTTTTGCTGAACACAATCTTCCTGGTCGCTGCATTTGAAATTCCTAACAAGCTGTAAAACACCCAGCCAGAGCCAAACATTTAGACGTGTTTGCATTATAAAGGAGGTCACAACCATGGATGAATTATAATAGAATGATTTTGCATTATAAAGACCTAGAGTTCAAAGTTGCTCTGCGTAATTTCAGGTTACAGCTAACATCATCCTTTCAGATCAGTATGAAAAACTTTAGGAAGTTGTAGAGCAGTGGTAAACTAAAACATCTGTTTTTATTAGTCAAATTTAAGTAGACAATATGATTGTCAGTGTTAACTGTATAATATCTATTATACAGTCAAAGGTTTGAACTTTTAACTATTGAACTAGAACAGGGGTTTGCAATCTGCAGCTCTTTTACTTCTCCAATGTGGCTCTCTGGTTACAGAAAAATAACGTTTTTCATTTTAAATAGTAACTGTGAAATTAAAAATAAGTAGGTACGGTAGTAAAGGTAAAAAAAAAAGTAAAGTAAATTAACTCAAACTGTATCCAACCAATTCATAACAGCTGAATGACAGTATGTATCATAAGATGACCCAAAACATTTTGAAAGATTTCTGCTCGTTGTTTTCCACAGGAAATCAAATTGTGTTCTGTAAGTACAACTATAAAGCACATCAAATTTTAAAGCGGATTTTTTTATATTTTTTGAACAAATCAAAGAATTTTAAGTGTGCCTTATGGTTCAAAAAACAGTAAGGGTCACTTAATTACCTCTGATTTCATTTGGCTGAGATGCCCCACAAACTGTAAAATAAACTGATTTTTTGTCTCACTACTTACCCCAACATTTGCTGTATTAAGATGATCCTATGTGACACAAAGTGTATTTTATTTTGAAAGGAAAAACTGTTTTTCAAAAGTTATTTCATATTTTGACAAAAAATGCTGTTTTCTCTTTTTGTTTATTTATGCCAAAAAACAACCGTTCATTTATATTTATCATAATAGCATAAATACAAATCCGTCTCTTATTTTTCTTAAGTGTGAAATAAGACTTTGTGGCTCCTACTGGATTGTTGTCAGTGAGAAATCGTTCTGAATGGCTCTTAATCCCTCCTGTTGCCTTCGGGTCAAAATGACCCACCATTACGTTAAAAATGTATAAAACATATATAAAACAATATTTTTTATCAACTTGAAGTCTGATGACTTTTCCTAGATTGACCCTAAAGTTAGAAAATTTGAATTGTTGCGTTTATTAATTTTTCTATGTAAGCTGTACAAAAAAGTGACAAATATTGTCTTCGGGTCAAAATAACCGGACAGTCAAATTGAGCTGAAATCACACACAGTCACAAAGTGCAAAAATGTTGTCTCAGATCAATCAGTAACAGGCATGAACAAGACAAAACACGTGGTTTTCTCACAGACTGCCCTGCCTGTGACCCAATCTGACCCTAATGAGAAGACTTGTCATGAGGATGACAGGACCCACGAGATATACTGTTTCTCACGCCATTGACATTGACTCAACATTCTACCTATTCATCACACCAGCAAAGGAAAAAATAATGCTGGAAACTGATCTGGATGTTTTTGGCAAATATGAAGAGAAGAATGGATGAGACTGACCTATATTCCTACCTGTGCTGCTAATCTTTCCAGGTGTGCGTAGGTCCTGGGATGAGGCTGGTGCTCAACTCAAGCCAACTCAAACTCTTTCACACCTACTCAAAGGTGGATCCAATTGGATTATAATTAGTCCAGACCTGCAAGACAGACAAACTGTAGCCATGAGAGTGCCAGATCATCTGAACAACCTGCAGATCCAGCTGCCCCAGCTGGGGCAAGTAAGAGGAAGAGATGTCAATTCTGCCTGTCAAAGAAGATCTGGGAAACGCATCCTGTGTGCTGCAGGTGTAAAAAATATACACACAAAGGCAGATTTATATACTACCCTACAAGTGCTAAATATTTAACGAAATTATGCCATTTGGTTCACATTTTGTATGGTGTGTTTTTTTACTTCTTTCACTGGCAAGAAAAGAAAAAAACTGACTCATTATGAGGAGTAAAACTTCACTCAAAAGAGATTTTTGCATTTTCTTTCTGCCATTTGACGAGGAAGAACTCAGGTGTTCACGCAGTTTAAGGTGAATGCCAAGTAGTTTCTTCAAACTAAATAAGATTTACTGTTTGAAAATTTCAATGAGTCACACAGGGGTTAATGAATTGGAATTAGATGATTTTTAACCATTTGACTGCTTAGTTTAAAGTGTGAACCACAGCGCCCTCTTGTATAGGAGCAAGAAAAATAAAGCTTTGCTGTACTTTATTGTTAAAAATAAAACTTCACTTGCCAGTTGTAGATACTTAACATACTAATAATGATGATTTTTATGAATCAAGATTTGCATTTACAGGATCAATAAAGTATTTTCTATATTTTTGTCCTTTAACCTCTTCATGACTGAATTTAATTCCACTTATATTAAAAAATATTGTTTTCCTTTCAAGGTGACGCTAAGCTAAGTGGAGTTCTAGAATTAGTGATACAGGGCATAAAGAGGTTAAATTAATCGTCTGTTTTTCTGCTAATCAATCAAACAAAGCAGATCAAACAAACAATAATGTTGACTCTTCAGAGCACGCCAAATCTTGGTGACAATTTTCTAAAATAATCAGGTTTTTGTAAGAAAAGAGGAGGTTTTCAGAGGCTCAAAGTCAAAGCTCAACTCGTCCGTTTATGTTTTAAAAAATACTTTTAATGCAAAAGACACAAAAGGGGATTTGACACGCAAACTGTAGCAGAGGTTTGCTGATGTAATCACTACAATGACAGCTCAGCTTCAACCTGAGAGATGCATCGTGAAGAGGTGAAGCTCGGCGAAACGTGGCAGGTTTTTCTTGTTGAGCGGAGCTCATTTCTACAGGACAAGGTCAAACCACGATCTGTGTGGATGCAGATGACTGTCATCACATTTTTTGAACTCTTCCTTTTTGGACTTCTAGCTTTGAAAGTGTCTCTCAAAGACCTAACCCTTCAAAATAAGAGCGCAGCTGTAGTGCTTTAGGTTAGGGTTAAAAAAGAGCCGTCTGGCATCCATCACAGATGGACTTTGCATAGAAAAATATGCATGAATGTACAGGTTCAAACTGTGAATGCTGCGGTCGCTCAGCTGTAGGTGTGAATGATCCTGTGTCTCTTCAGGTGGTGCATCAGGATGAAGGTCTTCCCGCACTGTGCGCAGCTGTAGGGCCGCTCCCCGCTGTGCGTGCGCTGGTGGACCCTCAGGCTGCTCTGCTGTGTGAACCTTTTGCCGCACTGCCCGCAGCCGTACGGCTTCTCGCCGGTGTGCGTGCGGTGGTGGATGCTGAGGTGGGATGAACACTGAAAGCTTTTCCCGCACACCGTGCACCAGAAAGCCCGCTTCCTCTTGTGGCTTTGCTGGTGGAGCTTGAACTGGTGGAGGCGGCTGAAAGACTTCCCGCACTGGGAGCACGTGTAGCCGCGCGCCATGCCAGAGAGGGGTTTGGATGTATAGAAACTGCTTGTGGTAAAAGAGTTCTGGGAGTGGGTAACAACTGGTCTGTCTGCGGGCAGGGTCACCCTCTCGGACTCCTCCGTCCCCTGATGGAGCGGCGCTGCATGCGATGAATTAATCTGCACGTAAACCTGCTCCTTGGGTTTGTCCTGCTGCGATACAGCAGCCTGCGGTCTTGGAGGAAAGTCCGTTAACTGCGGGACATGAAACTCACTTCGGTAAATCCCGTTGCATGGCCTCTGACAGGACGTCTGCTGCACGCCAGGAGACTTGCCAGGGTTCAACACCACGTTGGCGCCATCTGATGGCTCAGAGAATGTGCTAGAATACTCCTCCACTACGCTTGAGAAGTCAGGAAAACCTGTGTCAATGTCAGCACCTTCAATGATGGACGACCACAGCTGGTTTTCCCGTTCTTCCATTGAAAAGTCAGCCGCCGACCCGGCCGGCTTCCCCGTGCTGTGCTGGCATCTGTCCTGTCGGAGCATCAGCCGGCCCTCCTCTTTCTCCGTCTTGATGGTGAAGTGAAGGCTGTTGGCGTCCACTGCACGCGCTGCAAGGTTGTACGAGTCACGGAACTCTGAATTCTCCCGAATACCTTCAGAGATCTTCTGATTCTTCAGACCGGCGTGACAGAACTGTACAGCAGGACCTGCACAGACCAGCATGGAATCACTTTAGGGTCTCACAAGTCTTTTTTTTACAAAAGCATTTAGCTTTTACTCACCAGCAGGGTCACTGTTCCAAAGCGCTTCATCTGGACTCTCTTCTTTAATTGGGAAGGAAGCAGCAGGTTCTTCAACCTGATGAAACTACATCCAAACAGAATGTCATGTTTTTATTGGTTTCTAAAGATATCCAGATAAACAGACAAAACCAACCAGAAAAGATCTGATAAGTGATTACATTAAAGAAGACAAGTATTGGGAGTGTTGTCTGTGATGCTCCACGGCATCTGAACACCACAGAGGCCACTCGTGAGCTAAAGCCCAGACTGACTGAAACAATCTGATTTGGGGGATAGTTTTGTCATCATTTACCAGGATGACACATTTCTTTCCTAGTTAAAGAATTTTTTATTTATTTTCACAATACTCTTTATCGCACAGCCACTTTACAGCTTTCATTTAAAGAAACAGATGTTGATCCAACTGGAGGGCAAAAAAACTAAAAAGAGAAGGCAGAAAAATGTATGGCTTCGGGGAGCTTTTGAAGGAGTCTGAAACATTTGAGAATTAATGGATAAAGTTATGCGTATAACAATATGTTAGAAAGACAAATCTGATCCTCATAAACTCATGTACATATATTTTTATATAGCCTGATCTTTACTTAGAAAATGCAACATGGATTCATCAAATCCATAAAAATTTTTCTTCAGAAGAAATTTATATTTATTGTTACTCAAAAAAATCCTTAAGGACTCACTCTGATGAAAATCGTGTTTTTTATTAACATGTTCTTGTAGTATTTTTCTGATGCTGGAGCACATATATAAAGGAAATGTCTTCATTCACACTGTGAATCAGGAGCAGATAAAAAATGCTGTCTGGAAAAGAGTTCATTCCTGACAGAAAATATGCGGGGTAGGCCATAAGTTCCATGTACTTCTTTGTTATCATTGTCTGATCTGGTATCTGGTTCAGAACTATACAGCTGCATAGCTGTGATATTGCTCACTGTTTTCTATGCTGATGTTAGGTTGGGGATGTGAGGGGCTGTAACCGAGCAGGAGAGAATGTATACAAAAGGATGTGGGGAAGCAGGAGCGGGCTTACTCCGCACAAACAGTCTCGCCCACAACTCAGAGATGAGTTTTAAATGAACTCCTGCTGCTCTGCAGAAACTATGTCCTATAACACGACACAGGTTTGTAATTTTGGGTAAAAAAGGCATAATCAGAACTAAATGATCACTGGAAACACTTTTACAATAGATCAAAAGATGATCAGACTAAGTCTTCAAGTTCCTTTTAAATGTATGAATTTATAAATTTGTGAGTTAAAGTTCCACCTTGTTTAGTTTGAACTGATTTCTTTGTGAACAATGTTTTTGTTTCTTTAAAAAAAACATTAATTTGACAAATAAATCCATATTTAGTCAAATCAGAAAACTAATTCAAATGTAAACTTGTGAATCAAATTCCGTTCAGTTGTTGAACAGTGATATTTGTTTTTAGAGACAGAAAATTCATTTAGGATTAGGGGTAAACAGATTTTAAAAGTTGTTTAGAAGCTAAATTCCCATTTCTAAAATCTTCTGATCTATTGTAAGTGTTCTCGATGGTCTTTTAACTATACAGTTTACAGTTTTTAACCAGATTCCAGCTCAGATGAAGAAAACAATGACGAACATATTTGTGTCCAAGTGGATGCATCAGAATGGAGTGGAGCAGGGAGCTTGTGACCCACCAATTGCAGCTTGTTTGATTCAAGTGAGAGCTCTTTCAAAAACATTTTTGCTGATTAAGATTTTTAATAAAGAAATACTTTGAAATGATGTTTAAAGCTCAATTGTATTTATATGTCCTCCATCACAAGGACTACAAATGCTACAAGAACATGTCATAAACACTAAAAACACAATTTTCATTAAAATAGATCTTCATAAAAGGTAAGTATTTGGGAAAAATATTAGAAATACTCAAATACTTTTTTGTCACCAAGAAAAAGAGTTTGGAGTCACTTTAGACAAAATAAATAGTGTAAAATCACCTTAGTGTCTCCGGATGGATGAGGACAGTTGCTCCTCACATCACTTCCTCTGTCAAGGTAGTTCTCTAGAAACAAACCAAAGGAAATGCATCAATTTAAAGTAGAATCTGAAACTGCATTAAATGATCTTTGTGAATGACTAGATGGATGGAGGGAGTGAGTGATCTGACCGCGGCCGCGCGGCAGCTGCGCGTTCATGTTTTCCTCCATCATCAGCAGCTTCCTCCTCAGCATCTCATTCTCGCTCTGTTTCCGAGACAGTTCCAGGTGCAGAAACGCGCATTTGTCGTCGACCAGTTTGGAGATCTCTGCCACCGCTGCCTTCACCAGAACCTCCATTATTGACGACAGCTGGGTTTGGAAGGGGATGCACGTCGCCATGGCAATAATGCAGGCAACCCTCTGCGCGGGGGGTTAGGGAGGAGATCAACAAGAGGATACTTCCATCCAACAGAAAATAACTAAATCCGATGGGAAAGACGCAGAATAACGCTTTACATGTCCGAGTCGTTGCAGGAGCTAGCTGGACGGTTCTTCCGCGTGACGGAGGCTTTACCGTAAACACCAGAAAAAAGACGCAAAAAGAAAGGTGCATATGATGAAGAAGATAACATAAAATGTAGAAAACTAACCACCCCAAAAAAATCGTGTTTATGTTTTTAATCTTGAGGATAAAGATTAAAAACATAAATTTCTTAAATGAAAGTGTGTAGATACACTGTTTTCAAACCGAGTCTCAACAAAGGTAAAATAAATAAATAAACAGCTCACAAATCGGTGCTGGTTGCCATGTTTGACGTAAAGACGTAAAGTTTGATGTAAAGCAGCGTTTTTGTAGTCTGTTATCACTGCACTCAGATTTTAGGAATAATGTATCTAAAACACACACTTATTGTTACAAGTACAGACATTTTTTACAGAAGCACAAAACTTTACTAACAAATCTAACTTAATAGAAAATCTACTAAATTCATTGATGGAAGTTTTAAAAATACTGAAAAGGTGGAACTGGTTTTGATCTTCTGAAAACATTTGTATTTCTCATTTTGACCACCAAGTGTCGCCAAAGAGCACCTGTTTGTGAAGCACAAAGAACAGTTCAGTTGTATACGTCATTACTGCAAAAGCAGAATAATAAGAGATAAAAAGGTTTATTATTATAGTGATTGATTGCATGATTGAGTTGGTAACAATGTAAATAAAATAAAACAGAATAAATGTGAGCCACAAATAACGAAGATATTAAACTAAAGTATAAAAAGGAAAATGAAAAAAAATTCAAAATAAATGTAGAGAATTAATTCTGAGCAAAACCAGAAAAATGTTCATCATATGGAGACGTGGAAATGTCCTTCAGTCTTCACCTCCTGCAGAATACAAGCTCTCATTGCTTCTCAGTGGATCCATGTCAGAGTGAAGCCGTTTCAGTCTGCAGATGGAGACGGAAATCAGACCTGAAGCATCATGAACCATCAGACTGATATGTGTGATCTGCAGTTATTTTCAAGACTTCTGATGTTTATTAAAACAAATGAAGACGACGCATCTAAGAAATTCAATACATTTAAAGAAAAAAAAATCAATAAACTTAAAAAAGTGACCAATTCATTAACTTTAATATATCTGTGATATGATTTACATTAGTATTTAGGATCATGGGATAAAACGGGTTCAGAAAATAAGTGGACGGATGGATCTAGCACAGGGATAAGCAACTCCAGGCCTCGAGGGCCGCATCGTCTGCATGATTTCTAGATATCCAAGCCCTTCTCATGACTGATTACCTGCTTCAGGTGTGTCCAGCCAATTAGAACATGCCAGAGCATGGTATGTTGGAAAACATGCAGGAATGCGGCCCTCGAGGCCTGGAGTTGCCCATCCCTGATCTAGGATCATAAAGAACCGTAAACTACATTTTGTGAAGTGTGAAGAATATTCTTATCCAGACTAAATCAAATCTGCTTTATTCATGTTTTTGGAAGATTGAGTGACTAAAGAAGTTAAAATCTGTGCAAATGCACAATAGCATGTATTTCTTCGTGTATCTTATTGATGAGAATATTGTTTCCTTATGTGTTATGATATGTAGAGAAAATGGTATCAGCCAGATTTGTGAGTGCGTAATTCTTGATTTGTGCATAACTTTGGATATGTAGTTACAAAACTATACATTTGGAAGTTTTGACGTATAACTTTCTACACACAACGCAATAACAATTTAAGGTGGTCAAAAAAAACAAACAAAAAAATTAGAACATGAATTGTTAGATTAAGGCACATCTTTGAACATTTTTTTAAATGTCTTTCTTAAGGTCATTTTATCATAATGCTTAAGTGAACCAAGAGTAACATACAAATTTTTAAGCCATAAACAACCACATGAATATGATTTTTCTAACTCTGGTTCAGTTAAATCAAGACCTCTTATCGCCTAGGGCGCCATGCAGATCGGGGCCGGGGTTGGATGGACGAACAGTTCGATCTCTAGAATCATAAAGCACAGTAAACCACATTTTGGGAAGTGTATCTGGTTTCTCATTTTGCTGCTTTGTGTTTTTCAAGTTCTAAACAACATTTGTTTTACAGCAAAAAAAAACACACAAACAACAACAAAATTAATTTCAAACAGTAGCAGGAGGCCAACATTTGATTCACTTAAATTTCTCTTCCTGTTATTTAAAACATCAAAACACTTCCATCATGACATTTCTCTAAGTTTTGGATGTTGTTATGCAAACTCAGACTTACTTCTTAGAACACAAAAGATGACAAAAACAGAAAGAACAACAGCTAAAAGAATGACAACTGTAATCCTGATGACAACATGATGACTGAAGACGTCTGGAGAACCTGGGAAGACAAATATCTGTTTAGAACAATAGACCAGTAACATATATACATCTACATCCAAATGGATACAGATATTACACATAAAATACAGATACAAATAAATTTGAATATTATTTTGATGAGACATTCAAGAACAGTCCTGTTGCTGACAGTTCTGTACGGAGACCCTAAAGGGACAAACATAAAATTAGTACAGTTTTTTGTGCTCATAAGAAACCAGTACTATTTTTTAACTACTATGTCCCTTTAAGGGCTCTGTACAGGGAAAATACCATGTGGATGTTTCTTTGTTAGTAGACAAAACCAGCTCAAATATAATTTTCAGCAAAACATTTTGAACATATGACACGCCTGAGCTTTCAGTTTATTAATGTAATGTAATTTAAGAGGCTTTATTTATTCCTAAAGATACTTCTTTTGTTGTCATAGTTTAGCCATTATTTGATCATTTGTTAGCAAAT
This sequence comes from Adrianichthys oophorus, assembly GCA_036245035.1. NCBI lineage: Eukaryota > Metazoa > Chordata > Actinopteri > Beloniformes > Adrianichthyidae > Adrianichthys > Adrianichthys oophorus. Next base: position 25,612,535 of record BSAI01000012.1, on the reverse strand, counting down.
TATTATTTTGTTTTTAGACTTACCATCATATTGAGGGCAAATAAGTTTAACCTTCATGGTGCTGTTAGCCCAGCTCACTCGGTTGCTATGGTTACAGATGACTGATTCATCAGACAGATAGCCATGGAGAAGATTGCCTTGTTTTGTGATCTTTGTCTGCTGTCCATCATTCTGTTTGCAGGATTCCTTTTCACATGTGAAAGAGCTGCTGACACTGGAGTGATCTGTGCTGCAGGTCACAGTCAGGTTACAGAAGTTTGAGCTGTTATACACTGGATTCACTTTCAGATGAACTGGAGACACTGGATCTGAGGAGGAAATGACAGTCCAACAAAGTTAAACAAACACAAAGATTCTGGTCTTCAGATGTGAGTGAGGGACAAAGAGATTTACCTTCAACTGTGACGTTGTATTCTGCTAGAAGTGTGTCGTTAGATAATGATCTTATTGCTGAATAAACTCCTCTGAAGGATTTTTGGCAATTCTTCAGTTTCAAAGATGTTTTTTCAGTGATTTCAGTTCTTTCCTTATACTTTAATTTTTTCACTGTTGGTTCTCCACCATTATTGCATGTAAGTCTAATTAAATTATCATTTTGATTGAACTTCCAAACAATAAGATCACCGTCCTCTGTACAATCAGTTCCATTGGCATCCAGAACAACATCTTTTCCCGTCTGAACAAACACTGGAGTCAGAGCAGAGAAACCTGAAAAAATGACAGATATAGAATCAAACATCATTTCCTTTCTTAAATCACGTCTGTCTGCATTTCCTCTTATTTCTTATTTTACATAACAACCACTAGAAACTATTTAATGGAATTTAGCAGTTTAAACAAATATGTGAATATTATAACAAAGAAAATGAAGAATGAATAAAATAAAATGTAACTTTAGTTTATTTATATTTCAACATTAAATTTGAACAAAGAAATTTTTCTGCTGTGACAAACCGAATAATCCTCATCTAACAACTTCAATTTAGATTAATCAAAAGTAAAACTTTCAAATCTGTAACAAGTCTGTAACTTTAGATTTTTTGAGGAAGTTCTTCAATTTCTATTTTTGATCGCAAAAGTACGTATTACCAAGTTGAACAAATTATATTTAGGAATGAAAATGTTATTTACTGTTACATAAACACACTAAACTTAGGATTTAAAAAAAAATGATTTAAAGTCTAGATACAAAAATTAGCTGCAAATATTTAAGTTAATAAAAACACAAAAATAATACATATTTCTTACATTCAAGGAAAATACTTTGTCAATAAATAAAGAGGAGTTTGCATTTTTCAAAAAAAGTCTTTGTGATGTGAACACTTTAGGAATTGTTTCACAAACTAACACCATCAAGCTGTTTATCCTCTGTGGTTAAATAAAAGTCCATAAATAAAAATGAATGAAATAAAAAATATAATTTTTTTAAACAATTACTTTGTGCAAGGTGTGAACAAGGTCCAAGACATAACCTAGCTTCATTAGAATTCACACAACAGTGAAAAAATGACACAAAAACAAGTGGTCAACACATGTGGTCAATGCTACTGCTCAAAGTCAGATGTGGAAAATAGTTACGTCATATTCATCTCTATATTCATCTGGTGCATGAGAGGGAATAATGGCGTTTGAGGACGATCTTATATTCTAAAACATATACTAATAAAGTTATTGATTATTTTGTTCTTTTTGTTTTCTTTAATGATAAGAAAGATTCAATGTTCTGCAGATATACTTTTCATTTGAGCAACTTGACTAATGATGGTTGCAGCAGAAAGTTGTTGGGTTCGTTTTTCAAAGGAGGGAGGGGGCATTGAGAAGCAGTGCATCACAATGAATTGCGCGTCTGTCCTTAATGCACAATTCTGCACGGCTGCGAGTCTGCGGAACTATGCAACCCCACCCCTACGGAGCGCGTTGTGCTCAAACCAACTCATTTTACCGCTAGTCACGCGAACTTAGAGAGACAAAGTAAGACAGGGTGATTCAACATCGGGAAAAAGGGTTCCCAGGAAGGAATGTGCTGTTGTCGCTCCCAACTACAGAGCGGCTTTAGAGGCGTTTCACTCATAATCGAGCGGGCCTCTGCTCTGCTGCTCACCTGAGAAGACTCAGACTGCAGCATCTCTTTACACCTCATCTTTGAGCCAGTTTGGAAAGCTTTGTGACTGCAGAAATGAGGACATGTCTGTACTGGCACCAATTGCTCTTTGTTTTTAAATCTCCATTTCGTTTCATTTATCCGAGAGAAAATGTCATAGCCTACAAAACGAAGTAACGAGGGTTTCTATAGCCCAGTAACTGTAATTAGTTACCAAAATTTGAACTGTAATTAGTTACGTTACTCCGTTACTGACACAAGGAGTTAAATTACAGTAATTCGTTACTTTGTAATCCGTTACTCCCAACACTGATGATTAACATATCAATATGTCATTTTAATGTTGTTCATTAAAGTCTAAAGAAGCAAAAGAAAACGCTTTACCTTCAAAAAGAAGAACAAAAAAAGCCCACGAAAAAGTCAAACGCTCCATTCTAGAAGGAAGTGAACTATTAGGAAGTGGCTGCGGCAAACTTAAAAAATAGTTTGACCTGACAAACGAAGTCTGTAGTCATAGAAATGAGGAGAACTTTATAAACTCTGTTCAAACCAGAAGGACGGCAGTTAATAAGACAGCAGAACGCAGAAATACCGTCTTATCCAAAGGCTTTTGGACAAGCCTTTAAGACTGTCCCTGCAGAAAGTAAGGGACAGTCTACAAAGTGCAAGTGTGGGGTGTTTCGTAAAACCCTCAAACCAACCAGTGTCATTTGTCAAGAGGACAAAAAATACAATTATCATGCATTTGCAGAAAATAGCTTTTTTTTTTTGTTAAAATAAATAAATAAATAAAAATAAATCATAGTAACTTGAAACTAAGCAAATATATATATTAAAAGTGCCATTTTAAAAACATTTTTAACTCTTACTGGTCACTTGAGAAATTGTGTACGGGAAACTACTCTTCTTTTGGCAATAGTTGCTTTGTTTGTTTGTTTGTTTTTTATAGGTCATAGCAACATGAAAGTAGCCCCATTTATTGGAGTAAGAGAACGCAGCTTTCACAACCAAATTTTTTGGCCCTAGTGGTCAAAACAGAAAATGCACTCATACAATTACTTTTTCTTTTTGCTATAGCTTTTTTTGTGAAAATCATATAACAATATGAACCCAGCCCCTTTCAGTAAAAGGAGGGAGTACGCAACTTTTACAACTTTCTTTTTTAGCAGTATGTGGTTTCAAGCTACAGAAACAGGGCTTCAACATTGCTCAAATGACAGCCTTTCAAAATTAAACAGTAATCATGTAAAACCACAGTATATTTTGGGCTTTAAGACATTTAAAACTTCTGTTTTCTTAAAAATTATCAATATATAAACTGGTGCTTCTCATGAATAAAAATAGACAAATTCATTCATGTTGGGCCTTATAATCCAGTCTACTTAGTCTTACAGTAATACAATATTTAAAAAAAGAAAATAGTAAATGCATAATATTATTTTTGTCATTTTCTTATTTTCCTATTGTTGTTGTGTGATTTAGGAATGTCAACTTTGGTTTAATGCAGCTCATCATTGTATGAAAAAACAGAAACAAACTCTTCCTTTCATAGTTTATTAAAGAAAGTACAAAAAGAATCAAACTTTTCAGTCAGGGCACTTGGGATAATTATTGTTTGATTCACTGAAAATGTTGTGAAAACAGATTTAATACAATCTTAAAACATATAGTGGCGACATATGAGTTTAAATTCTGTGTCTTAAGTAGCCACAGCGTAACATGACAGATATCAGGTTTTACTGCAAAAGATCCACATGATTTATACTATGAAATACTTCTATATAAATGGATCACAAACAGGGAAACAGATTTTGATAAACATGAGAAAGCAGGAATCACTACCACTTTGATTGGTGAGAATATTCTTATCCAGACTAAATCAAATCTGCTTTATTCGTGTTTTGGAAGATTAACTAAAAGAATATTAAAGTCAGTGTAAATGCACAATAACATGTATTACTTGATGAGAATATTGTTTCCTCATGTGTTATGAGAGTACATTAATAGATCTGTGGATAGTGATGCTTTTATTTTTTCTTAGTTTTGCCCCAATGGATTTGAAGTAATGCCATCAAGATGAAAATAAAATTCAGACTCTGAGGGGTTTACAAAAGTATACTTTTAGGAGTTTAGATTTATACGTTTCAACACACAACACAAACACAATTTAAGGTGGTCAAAAAAACTTTAAAACATTAGAATAAGAACTGTTAGATTAAGGCACAAATTTTGCCCTTAAAAACGTCCTTACATCTTTAAACATTTTTTTAAAAAGTATTCCTTAGTGTAATTTTATTAGAATGCTTAAGTAAACCAAGAGTAACATACACATTTTAATGCCTTAAATAACCACATGAAAATGATTTTTCCAACTGCCTCAGTTAGATTCGTTGAAATGAAATGTCTTAGCTCTCCCCCTAGCGGCTTGTTTTAGTTACTGCAGGGAAGAAAAGCTCAGAGCTCTGCTTGTTAGAGGTTTGAGACTTGCTCTGTGCTGAAGATGAAAGAAATCCTGAAGGCCAGGGTAAAAATAAATAAATGAAGCTATCATGAAGACAAATATTCTTTAGGGATACTGCTACAATTTAAGCTTGAATGCATCATTTCAAATCCATTAGGGACGTGAAAACAGAAGAATGTCTTCACCGTGCCACTTTAAGTATTTACATATAGAACTTCATAAGTGATCATTTTTATAATTCAGAGGATGTAGTCTTTAAAAGCATACTTAGATTTTTAAAATGTTCAGATTTCATAAAGAAAGTTCTAAATATTAAGAAAATAAAAAATTATAATAAATAAAATGAGAGTATACAGTTGAAATAACTTTATCCACTATTGGGACTTAAATAACAGCCAAACCTTGTTTTAAACATTTCTCTGAAAAGAGTCACATATGTATGAAGGACACAGTGAACACACAGTAAGAGATATCACTCAGAACAGTGTGTTTTCTCCATTTTGTACTTAAGATCCAGATCTATCCACATCCTTTCTAAACCCATCCTCTACCTGAAGGCAGAATACACCAAATTGTTGGATTTTTTTTTAAATTGTAGATACGCAGCTGTGAATTCACTTTACATGCAGTTTAAGGTGCAGTTTCAGGATGCTCATCTGGTTGAAGACTTTCCCACAGATGTCACAGATGAAGGCCTTCTCTAGTAATCCCTCACACTGGTGTTGCTGCAATGCACCGAACTGATCAAAGCTTTGACCACAACTCGCACATATGAAATTGTTTTGTCCGGCAGCATCGTGGCCATAGCTGTCCTCCTGGTTGGCTGAAGCAGAAATATTAAAGTCCAGAAAGTTTCTTTCATATGTCCGTCTACTTACAGAACCGTAGTCATTCACAGCTGCCTGGTGAGGCTCAGAATCGGGAGTTTTGTCACAGTTTCTTGGCAGGATCCGGGTTGAGTGCTGACTGTCGTGCATTACGTCCTCCTTCAGTCTGCTGCTCATAAAACCGAGCTCTTGAACTGCTGACAGGCATCCCTGCTGCTCCCTGGCTGCTCCTGCAGCTGAGCTGTAGGGAAGCTCCACGTCTCGTAAAAACACACAGACGGGTCCATCTGTGGATTCGTGATTTCTGTCTACTGGGGACGTCCACAGCTGACTGTCTGCAGCTTCTGTTGCATCATTTGTCCTGATCTGTCTGAGAGGGTGAAAATCTTCTCTGCTGGGCTCCAACTCTGCTCCTGCAGTGTCCTCCTGAAGTGTCTCAGTGCACGAGTTGCCTGCAAACGCTTCCTCCCCAGCTGCCCCTCGATTGCTGGTATCCATGTAGTTCTCCAGTAGCTGATGATCTGGCAAAGAGAAAACCAGGTGATGTGCCTCTGGCACATCTGGGATTTCCCCTGTTTAAGAAATAAAAAAGGCAAATCATGAGTAAAAGTTAGAAAAACGTACGCCTCTGTATGGTCAGCGATGCTGTTAAGACCCACTCTGATGAAAATGGTGTTTTTGGTGTGACTTTTTTATGATAGAGGACACACATTAAGTATTTCTTTATTCAAATTGTGAATGAAGAGCAGAAGATAACATGGTAAGGCTAGATGGGGCTGTAAGCTAGTGGGAGTGGGGGTAAACAGACAGATGACCACAACGTTGGCTAAAAACAGCACAATCCTAACTAAAAAAAACACTGGGGACACTTTGAAAAAGATGATCAGAGTGGGACTTTAAACAAAAACGTAAAGAGCAGGATGAAATCTTCGGAGCTCCTACCGTTCCTGTGCGTCTTCATGTGGCTTTTGAGGCTGCTCTTCTGGTTGAAGCACCTCCCACAAATGTGGCAGCCGTAAGGCTTCTCGCCGGTGTGAATCCGGAGGTGTCTTTCCAAGTGTCCGGCCCGCTCAAAGATTTTGCTGCAGTATAGACAGGTGAAGCATTTTTTTGGTTTGATCATCTGAAAAGACCTGCTCTTCCTTGGCTGGTGGGCCTCCGCTGCCTCACTCGCCATCAGAAGGGTTTCTGATGAACCATAAGGGCTTTGAGAGATGTCGTTCGTTTTCAGCTTCTCTAATCCTTCCCCTGGAAAAGAAATTCCGCTGCAAGAAGCTTCAGCAGGAGCAGGAAGAGTTTGGGCTAAAGCAGGGAAGGAAGTGGAATTCTGTGAGGAGTTGCTAGGAAACTCTGTGCTGCTCAGGTCCTGGTTGCTTTGGGAGGTGGACATCCACAGTTTGCTGTCTCTCTCGAGCATTGAGGGTTTCTCTTCGATGTTTCCGGCTCCGTCTGTTGCCTCCTCGTGTCCCTGCTGAGGCAGAGGTATGTGCTCCTCTATGGGCTCAGATTTGACTTGTACAGATGTGGGCAGAACGTCCTCTCTTTTTACTTGGATGTCTTCAGTCTTCTCTTGACTTTCTCCCCCAGGGGGACACACATCAGAGCACTGGTTCACCTCAGGGTTTTGGTTTGTCTGACATACCTGGATCTCACTTGGTTTAGATGGAATATCTAGGAATATCCAGGAAAAACACTCATTTATCCCAGTTACAAAACAACATTTACCATAAAACCCTCAAAAACTCACTTGGAATTAAAAAATATGAGTTGAACAACAACATTCTCACTAAACACTGAAGATGGAGGCCTGTAATGATGGTATGTTTGACTGCACAGCCTTTTGAAGCATCTTTGCTGTCAAATTATTTCTGCAACTGATGGCTCACTCCTCATTATCAAACTCTACAAGTCTTTCCTAGAGGTATCTTTCAGACTTGCAACAAGACTTAGATCTTCAGAATAGTTCAATGTTTTGCTCTCTGTCGTTTTCATTTGTCTTATCTGTTCGGAGACATGTTTGACTCTAGAACTAGGTTTTTTTTTGATAGTTGGCTTTTGAATGTCTTAATAGTCTTGAACCATCAGATCAAAGTCCCAAATGAAACCCAGAAAACTTTGACAAAAGAATGTGAAAAGTCACCTGCAGACTTTTAGGCGTCTTATTGTTGCCAATTTACAGTCAAAAAGAATGTGCAAAAGTTATTTTATGCACCACACTGCTGTAAACACAAACAAAATTGTGTTTTAAAGACCCACTCTGACAAAATTGTGTTTTTGGTGTTTTAAACATGTTCTTGGGGAATTTTTCTGAGGATCGATGACATATATTAAGAAATTAGGCTTTAAATTGCATTTCTGAGTTTTTATTTATTCAAATAATTGTGAATCAGGAGTAGACAAAAAATGTAATTACGGGTGTTGACCCATTCGGGTACTGCAGGGTTCGGGTTGTCCGGATCAATCACCTGTACATGATGAGTGTGTGTAACTTTCATTAGCCTTTCATATATTTTACAATACATTTATTAAATGCACAACAATTGTACGTTCTATTTCTTGACCTCCCTTGAGGTATCCGCATTAGCCACGAAGGAGCTGGATGACACACCTGCATTACCTTTATTATATAATGAATTTCTAATGGACTCCTGCCGCTCTGCAGAAAATATGCCTTAAGAAACAACACAGGTTTTTTGATTTTCGCTAAAGACGGCACAATCATAATTAAGCCCACTGGGAACGACTTGAAAATAGATCAAAAGATGATTGAAGTGGGACTATAAAGACAACTGGGAATGCTTTTAAAATAGATCAAAAGTGGGGCTTTAAAGACACAGTTTTTGCCCGTGGTTAATGTGGAGGCAGATTGGGACTTTAGGCAGATCAGATAGAAACTGTGTTGGAAGGATTTTAAAACCATTGATATTTACCTTCAGGCTGCTGAAGAATGAATCATTTTTTGTGCTGTCTGTGACAAGAAGAAAGACACACCCAACGATATGTAAATGAGCAAAACACACCAACCGGGAACGGAGATTCAGACCTTCATAACGTACATATTTATCTGCAGTTTGAGGGCAGAATGCCACTAACCTCAAACATCCAAGATGGGCAAAACGCAATCTGAGAACTCCCACAACTATCTCTGCTGAAGAACTCAGCGTCCTGACTGTCAGACATTTAAAGTTCCACTTCGATCATCCTTTGGTCAATTTTCAAAGCATTCCCAGGGATCATCTAATTATGATTATTCAGTTTTTAGCCAAAATCAATTACATTACTGGTGCACAAAAATGGCGAGCAAAACCAGAGCTATCCAGCCGTTCAGTTTTGAGTCTGATTCCAGCTCAGACGTGGAAAACAAAGACATGCGTGGATCTATTAGTCTGCAAGTGGATGCATCAGAATGGAGCGGAGCAGTGAGCTCTTGACTGGAGCACCTTCACCACTGCTACAGCTTTTCTCAAACAGCATTGTTTTAAAATCTGCTCCTGATTCACCAGGATTTCAACAAAGAAATACTCACAAATGCCATTTTGAGCCTAATTTCCTAATAAATGCCCTCCATCATGAAAAAAATACCACAAGAACATGTCAGAAACGCCAATAACACAATTTTCATCAGATTGGGTCTTTAACTGATATTTACAATATATAAACACTCCTGATCCCCTAGTTAGCTAATGTCAACCATTTATTAATTTTTGTTGTTTTGTTTTTTTATAGAATTTGTAATTCTTAAGAGTATTAATCTGGAATAATAAGCTTGAAATATAAAGCACTAATTATCATAGGAATAAATTAAATATCCGATACTGATCGGGAGACTGCATCCGATTTTTGATCAAGTCATCACCCACTTGATCAGGCTCACGTGATCGGATCGGGACATCCCTAGTTCAAAATATTCAAAGATCGTGTCTATTATTTTTGCACTGTTTTAAATCAAACTTCTACAAAGAAGGTGCTTTACTTACATCTATTGTGAATCTTGGTGTGCTCCTTCAGGCTGCATTTCTGATTGAACCGCTTTCCGCAGACATCACAGAGGTACGGTTTCTCACCTGTGTGAATCCTCTTATGTCTCTCCAGGTGCCCGGAGCGTTCAAAATATTTGCCGCAGTATGGACAAAGAAATCCTTTCTTAAACATTAGCCTCTTGACCGATGTTCTCCATGCTGCTGCGTTTCGATGTTGGCTGAAACTCAGCAGCCCGCGACTGAACGGGTTTGGCGGGAACCCATCAGAACTGCTGCAGGACACATCCAGTCCTCGGCCAAAAGAGGACTCAGGAGGGCACGGCAAAGCTAAATGATCTGAGCTGTTGCATCCAATTTCGTGTCTCCAGGGTCCGCCTTCGTGCAGAAATCCTCCCGTCGGCTTGTCAGGTTCCCTTCTACTCTCCTCGCCTCCCCCTTCTGTGGGTTCACTTTTCACCTGAACTTGAGGAGCAGGCAAGGTGCTGTAGCGTTCATCAGGAAATGTCCTCCCTTCACCAAAACAACTTTGACTCTCTGCTGAAAAAAAGCAGAGATCAAGGCTGTGCAGAAAGGAACGTGTGAATGCCGACAGACGCTGAAGCAGAAAGTGAAATTCAGAAAGCTGTAATAAATGCAAAAGCCAAAGAGTAATTCACTTTATACTAATTTAAAAGAAGTTGAAATATTTTGAAGAAAGCAAATTTTCAACTGCAAAGGTGGTACAATGACAGAACAGTGCTTGGATAAAACTTTAATAGTGAATAAGCTAAAGATTTTTAAGCTGTCTTTAAATCAAAATAAGAACAAATAAAAAAATCGTATTTAATTTGGTTTTAAAAATTTCTTATAGCTGTTTATAGAGTTCCTTATCCTGGTTTGTGGATGGCCAAAAATAATTTGGCAATCAAATCCCAATTTTAAATCCATTAAGGCCCAACTCTGATCATCTTTTGATCCACTGTAAAAGCGTCCCCAGTGGTCTTAATTGCGATTATGACGTTTTTAGGCAAAATCAAAAACCTTTGTTGTTTTCTAGGACATAGTTCCTGCAGAGCAGCAGGAGTTCATTAGAAATTCACCTCTGAGTTCTGGGTGGGGACTGTGCGGAAGTAAGCCTCCACTGATATCCCATCATCTCTTTGTTTACACTCTAGTTTAAAGCCCTTCACATCCCCAACCTAACATTACCGGTGCAACAAAAATGGTGACAATATTGGAGCTATCCAGCCATACCGTTTTGATCCAGATGCCAGCTCAGACTAGGAAAGCAAAGACGTACATCAAGACCAGATTCATCACTAATTTTCTTCAGACACTTGTGTGGTGAACAGCCCTGTAAATCCTGCTAAAAATCTAGCAGCACATTTATTTTCCTTCAACACTGTGGGGAGGAAATCTCCTTCCTTAACACAAAACAGCTCTGATGTATCAGAGCATTTCCACAAGGCTGTTTTTCACACCTATGTAAGAGGGATCAAGCACAAAAACTGATGGAAATTCATGTTGCAAGATGCACATGGATGCACTGCCTGCACGAATTTGAACTCAGACCCTAAACCTAACCCCTTTCTAATTATGGACGAATAGTCACTTCCTTTCTGGTAACTTTGGGTTTTCATAGTTAAACAAATGACAAATTACTTCAATTTATTTGTTCTATATAATTCCAGGTTTTTGTTTGTTTGTTTTGTTTAATTTTTCGTTCTGCCTGCCCTTTTATTAAAGAAAAACCGTTGTAAGTGTGTTTTATTTTGAAGTTTACCAACTAAAGGAGATGAGGAACACGTGACGTTATTTTGATTGAATCTTTCTGGCTTGATGAAGGTTAAAACGATGAAGACTTTTTGTTGAATATCTAACAACCAATAGTGCCGTTTATTTTCTAAAAGTAACGGTTGGTGGTGTCCCAGAGTGTTTGGGGTTCGAGCCTGCAGCTCACCGTCTCTGCCGCGGGGCTCGGGGCACAGGGTCACCGGCTTCCGAGCAGCCCCCAGCTCGCTGTGCAGGACCTGGACGCTGCGCTTCAGCTTCTGGATCTCGTCCTCTCGGTGACACATTTCCATCCGCAGCGCCGCGATGCCGTCCTCCACCACTTTAGAAATCTCTGCCACGGCTGCCTTTGACAGGGCGTCAACGACGGAGGCGATCTGCGCGCGCAGGGCCACGACGGTCAGCATGATCCCGGAGAGCGGGTCACTGAGGAAGACGGGCAGTGAAGACGGGGAGGCTGCGCGGTCCGCGCGTCGCTGCGAGCTTATCAACACTGACCGACATCGAGTGGTCAGAGGCCGCGGCTCTCCCCATCTGCTCTCCGTGGGGGCCCACTTATCTCTTCTTTAGATAGCAAAGTCAATAGTTTATTATAAAAATAATAAGTAAATAAACAATGCGAGCTTTGGTTGTACGGAAATGATGTCATGGGTCCGCTGTAAAAGCGAAGTGAAACGCAACTTCCGCTACAGGAATAGCCAATCACAAAACGCCCTAAAATGTTAACCGCCAATCAGAGCAAACATAATTTTCCGCTTTGTCTATTTTTTTCCAGTCTTTTTACATGGGCACAAAAATCCAAACGCTGCATGGGAGTAATCAGATTACTTTAGAATGCAAATCAGACTCATTCATATGAAGAAACCTGATTGTTAAAAATTTGTTGGTGTTAGCATTCATTATTCCAACACCAGACTATGTTTGCATACTTGTATTACTTTTTTTTTTAATCTTTCCATTTTTGGAGCCATTTCCAGGATGGTGAAGGTGAAGTACACCAGTATAAGAGAGCTGGATCCCTCCCCCTGAGGTTCCAAACAGGAAGTACCTGCTGTCTCAAAAAAGCCAAAATCTCATAGACTTCTATAGAGAAATAAACAGCGATTACTCAGTCATTCTGTGAACTAGGGTTCTAGAACATGCAAACTTCACACAGAAGAGCCCAGCCGCTATTTGAACTGAACCTACTTGCAGTGAGGCGACACAACGCCACCATGCAGCCTTTCAAACATCCATTAAAGAGCCACTCTGATTATTATTTTGATCTATTTTTAAATAGTTAAATTTTGATCCAAAATCGAAAAAGAATTGTTTTCTATGACATAGCTTCTGCAGAATGGCAGAAGTTCATTAGAAATTCCCCTCTGAGTTCTGGGTGAGACTGTTGGCACGGATCAACCCACTCACTCACCCCTACTGCATTTCTCTGATTATTAAACAGTGTTATGCATGTTACTTCCAAACTTTAGATGAACACTGACTTTTATTTTGAAAGTAATCACATTGAACTGGGGGCTGCTGCTGGTGTAGTAGCACTCTCACCTCACAGGATACGTAGGTTCTCTCCAGAAACTCTGGTTTCCTCCCACAGTTCAAAAACCTGTGTCCAAGATTAAGCAGTGATTCTAAATACCCCTAGGTGTGTATATGTGTGTGTGTGATTGTGTGGCCCTGCAACAGACTGACGACCTGTTAGGGGGGGAACCCCATTTCAGCCAATAGTATATATGATAGACTCCAGCAACCCCGTGACCCAGAAAGGGATTAAGCAGGTTCGGAGGATAGATCAATTTAAACTATTACAGACTCAGAATTGTATTATGGTCCATGACTCTTTTAATAGTTATTAGACATAATTTCTTTGCAATACCTGCTGAAGTAGAAAATAATCTTAAGTGACAAATGGAGGATTAATCACCTGCCTAACTCAGTTTAGTCTATAAAACTTAAAATAAACACTATCTATTCTAAAAATTAAAAAAAGGGGGGGGGGGGGGGGGGAAAAATGCCCCTTAAAAATAAAAAAAATTCAAGGGTCAGGGCAACCTGACTTCTGCAGTACCCAATACTAAACATTTCAGGGTTTTTTTTTTTGGAGAAAGCTAGCTAAACCCAGAGCTGCATAGACCGCTGGTGGTTAGCACTCTCATGGTGAAAAAGCCCTGGTTAAAATCCTAGCTGGGACCTTTCTGTGTGACGTTTGCATGTTCTCCTCATGAATGTGTGGGTTCTCTCTCTGGTTCCTTCCATGCTTCATAGATTGATTGGTGATTCTAAATTGTCTCCAGGTGTACATGTGTGTGAAAGCGATCTGTAGTCTGCCTTTTTCCAACAGCAGCTGGGATAGGCTCCAGCACCCCTGTAATACCCCAAAGTGGATTCAACAAGTTTAGGAGATGGATGGATGGCCCAACTCAGTTTTAAAGTAGTTCTACAGAGACTATTAACCTACAAAGTAAACAACACTTTTCTGCAACCTTTTATTTTATACTCCATGAACAGAAATGATGGTTAGCCTTCATGCAGTAAATACCTGCTCTTGGTGTTTCCATTTGTGCTTTGATTCATGTTAAGTTTTTTCTTTATTGTTTGAAAAATTCCCATATCTTAGTAAAAACTAAATGCATCAAGTAAAAAAGAAAAAAATCCAAATAAAGGAAAGAAATCCAGGTGTGTAAATCAGATTTTTTTCCTCAAAGTATCAATTTAAACAACTGCAATAAAATGTAGATCAAATAAGGACATTTTTAAAGCACATTTATCATTAAAAATAAAATGCCACAAAACTAATTTGTTAAAACACACCATATACTCCTACTTAAAAAAACAGAACTAAAGTTTAAAAAGACGACATTTATTGGGGGGGGAACTAACATTATTTTCCTGGAAAAATAAAAAAAAAAGTCTATTCTTCTTGTGCACACCAGATAAAAATATCCTTCATATACAGCGTCCATCCCTGCGGCAGGAGCTTGTGAGCACTATCTCTCCTGCAGATGAATCTCTTGATGTATTTTGAGGTTTGCCAGCACGGTGAAGCTTTTACCGCATTGCCGACAAACGTGCGGCGTCAGGCCACTGTGGAACCGTTCGTGTCTCAGACAGTTGTCCTGCCTTGAAAACATCTTGCCACAGATTTTGCAGCTAAACGGCTTCTCTCCGGTGTGCACGCTCTGATGCGTCTTAAGCCGGGTCTTCTGGGTGAAAGACTTCCCACATTGGAGGCACCTAAAGGGTTTGGTGGTTTGGTGGGTGCTCTTGTGCTCTTCCAGCTGAGACAAGCGTGGGAAATTTTTGTTGCACAATAAACACATAAAGAGCTTTGGACTTGTTCTCCACACAGTATTGGGCTTTTTAGGCCTCAAGCTGTTTCTAATACTGAAATTGTTGTCTGTATTCAAACCTGATGCACCTGCTGTGGCTCTCAGTGAAGCAAACGCAGCTCCCTCATTCTGTGTTACAGGTGAGTGTGACTCACATCTAAACTGTTTTCCAGGAGCAGACGGAGAGAGGTTACTGCCAGTGCAAACAGGGTGCATCGGTATTTCTACTTTTGATGGCACAGAAAGGTAGTTAGTCCTTTTTTTTGTTGCCTCTGCCAAAAAATTAAAGGAAATTTCCGAGTCTCTGCAAGCAGACAATTGCTCAACATGCAACAGGGAAATCTGCATGTGTGGTTGAGTTGAAACAGAGCTTTCCTCTATCGACGCAGGCCAGACTGAAGCATCTTGCTCCCCTGCAGGAAAACAAACGTCTGTTTGTGCACCGTCTGTTGCTGTGTTGATGGGAGTTTCACCGCCTGCCTCTTGTTTGATGACTGGACTGATGTTTTGGTTCTCATACATTCCATTCTGAGGCTCATGGAGGGAATCAGCAAGTCCAGATACGAGGAACGCTGCATCTGCTTCATGATCCTCTTTTATATCTGCAATCAAAAGGACAGTTTTTAGATGTTTTTAACAAACAGAAAAACATTCACTTATTTGTCAAAAAGAAAATAAGATCCTTTGTCTTTAATACCAACTTTTTTAAATAACACTTTTCATGCAATGTTGCATACATTTAACATTGATATGGACACACAATTTAGAAGAAGCAAAAGAAGCATTAAAAAAAGAAAGAGCCATGGAGTTTGCTGCCAGACCGCAGGAAAGACAAGCTACAAAAATATAAAAATGAAACAGAAAAAAAATCACTAAAACTATATTATAAAAATAATATGAATACAATAAAAATAATGTTTATTGATTTTTTTTCTTTATTTCAAAAATGCAAATTTAGTTAAGGTTATAAAATTAATAAATAGGAACAACCAATTGAAAGCATCAACATCATTTTTTTAACTGACTCAATATAAAAATAAAATAAGTCAATAAAAACAAAACTGTATTAAACTGAATAAACAATTCAATTCAACATAAGATTAAAAAGTTGAGTCTTTAGCTTCTTTTTTAAATCTCAACTGTAAGTGAATTCCTGTTTTGTTTTTTTTTTGTCACAATTTAGTTCTGGAACTGTGGGCAGACCTCTCCGTGAAGATCTGAAGGCTTTGGGAGGTTCATAGTTGTGTGGATCCCACAATTCTTGGTTAAAAATGTACACCGTTGAACCAAATCAGGAGAAAGTGAATGGTTGCATCCCTACTGCATACCAGCATGCTTAGGTTAAAAGTGTTGTATTTAATGTAATATATTTTGTTTTATTACAATATTAATCTTTGATAACATTACATTGTACAAAAATGATTGTCATGAAAGTGAAGAGGATTTTTGATATGGAGATTGATGCTTCATAGTGAAAAGAAACGTTCACAGCCAGTGCTAATCAGAACAGAATGCGATGTTGTGATCATTTCAATAAATCCTAAAATGTTCATCAGGTGTTGTTATCGGCATTTTGTGACCGAATTTCACCACAACATGAACCCAATAACCATCACTATTCTGTCTGTGCTGGAATAAACGCCGGTCTCCAATAGACGCATGTCTCTAATAAACGCCGGGCCAGCTTTCAGATTTGTGGAATAAACACCAGGGCTACTATTGGAAGAAATATAGTCAAAAATAAGAAAGAATACAAGTCAAAATTACAAGTCCTAGAATGTATCCTAGCGACTGATAAAATTCAGAACATTTCTTTTAGAGTTAAATTCCTTTAGTGACACATAATTATCATGTTTTATTAGTTATGTAGTTGCCATTTGTGAACAATTCCCGGAAAACTATATTGACACAATTTATCCAACAGTATTCCATGGTGACAGTATCAAATGCTTTTGAAAGATCTAAAAATACACCTATTTTGAATTCATTGCTATTCATGGCTATTAGTTGAAAGACTTAATGGAGTATAGGAGATGAAAGATATTATTTATATAGTTTGCTTTTTCATCATAGAAGATTTTTTTAGACCTGCGTAAACCACAGATTATATTTTTCCCTAATTTTGTTGATGATATGAGATGTTATTGGAAAACATTTAGAAAAACAAGAACTTATTAATTTGATAAATGTATTGTATGCTGAATTTGAACCTGCTTTGTTTTACATTTCATTAAATCATATTGCTTCAACCATTTTTTAAAATTTAATTTTACTTTGTTTAGAAATAATTATCATGAAAATTGATTACAAACTCTTTTGTGAGGGCATAAGTTTTATATTTAAAGAGATTGAAATAAAATAACCCAGAACGTATTTTATCTTCTTTATTTATTTGATTTAGAACCTCGTTCATACTTTCATTGAATTGATATACATTTGTATCCATAGGCTTATAGATATATTTGTTTATCTTAATTTCAATGAAGATACTGTAGACTACATTGGAATCATACATTTTTTTGATAATTCTTTTCGATGAGTGAAAGTAAGGTTTTGCTCAACATTAATTGTAAAACCTCCTCCTATTGGACCTTTTCTAACGGCATGCACTGAGCAATAGCCAGGTAAAATGCTGGACTCTTTAGAAGTCCTACATATGAACAGTCAATTGCTACAGAGCTTCAAACTTCATGTGACCTGCAGATTGGCCCAAGTACAGTACAAAGAGAGCTTCATGGAATGGGTTTCCATAGCCGAGTAGCTGCATCCAAGCCACACATCACCAAGTGCAATGCAAAGTGTCTGATGCAGTGGTGTAAAGCACACCAGCACTGGACTCCAGAGCAGTGCAAATGCGTTCTCTGGAGTGATGAATCACGCTTCTCCATCTGACAATCTGATGGTTGAGTCTGGGTTTGAAGGTTGACAGTAGAACGATACATTTTGTGGATGAACTTGACTGGCCTGCACAGAGTCCCGACCTGAACCTGATAGAACACCTTTGGGATGAATTAGAGCGGAGACTGAGAGCCAGGCCTTCTCCACAAACATCAGTGTGTGACATCACAAATGCTCTTTTGGAAGAATGGTCAAAAATTCCTATAAACACACTCCTCGACCAGGTGAACAGCCTTCCCAGAAGAGCTGAAGCTGTAATAGCTGCAAAAGGTGGATCCACATCATAGTGAACTCCATGGGTCAGGAATGGGATGGAACTTCAGTTCGTATGAGAGTCAAGGCAGGTGAGCCAATACTTTTGGTAATACAGTGTATGTTAACAATTTTTTGATAACTTTTCAATACCTTTATATCCTCTAAATCTTTCTGGGTGAAATGAAGACTTGCTTTTAAATCACAGAAATCTTTGGTTAAGTCCATCGAGTCTTTAGTTGAAAGAGTCAGTTTGCATTTACATGCTTAAAAAACAATTGCCTTCAGGGTAAAAGGAAAGTACTGTACTAAAATAGCAACAATAATGACAATAACATATTATAAATATTATTAAAAGTAATTGTGGTTGAACTACTTAGTGATGATACTTACTGCTACCATATTTATAATATTGACTTAGTAAAAGACTTATTACAGATTAACAACTAAGGAAAAGCCGATTTCCCCCAAATAAAGATGCTGACATCTTACCCTCCACCTGCAGCTGCCTCCCTGCAGCCTCTTTCTCCTTCTCCTCCCTAACACGGCTTGCAGCTTCTTGAGCCTCCCGGAGCTCCACTTCCATCACTTTCAGGCTCCTCCGCAGCTCCTGGATCTCACTGTCCCTCCGGCGCACTTCCATTCGTAAAAGCACGCTCCCTTCCTCCGCCAGCTTGGTGATCTCTGCCACCGCAGCTTTGGTCAGAACATCCATGATGGCTGCGACCTGCGTCCCGAACGCTGAGGTGAAAGGCATCCCACCGAGAGACCGACCCACGAAGCACAACCCGAGGAGGAGATCAAAGGCTGGAGCTCCTGAGCGCAGTGTTTACTTCCGGAAATATGTTGACGGATGTGACGTAATATTTAGCGGAAGTAGAATTCCGAAATATTTAATTTAAAAATATTTTTTCTGAATGGGATTTTAAGATATTTACCACTAAAGGTTCACATCCGGAATTACTATACTTTAATTATTTAGTTTTGAGAAAAATTCATTTACATTTTGTTTGGTGTTTCATGAAGATTGGCAGATTGTTGTAAAGTCCCACTGATCATTGTTTGATCTATTGAGAAATCGTTCCCAGTGGTCTTTTAATTGTTATTGTGCTGTTTTTAAATGTACCAAGTAACGGTAACAGCTCTGGCTCTCTATTCAAAAATAGTGGAGTAAAGAGTACAAATATTCAATGAAAAATATAGTTGAGTAGAGCGTAAAAGTTACTTATATTATTGATACTCAGTACAAGTGCAAAGCAAAGTAATGTAAGCAAAGTTAATTTAAGTAAAGTAAGTCTATTTACTCAAGTACTTTACACCACTGCTGGGTTATAAATAAGAGGACTACCAGAAAAAATAAATAAAACAATAACAGTGTTGTAAATGGTAAAGATCAAAGAGGACAACAAGGGACATCAAGTATCTTTAAAAAATATTTTATTCACATTTTTTGAAAGACTAACCTGGATCACTTTCCAAAAAAATATGCATCAACTTCAAACCACATGCTCGTATTTTTAAGGTGTTTCCTTACAAACACTTTGCCAACAAGTAATTACAAAGTATTCCATGATCAGATTTCTAGTGCTAACAGTGAGAAGTTAAGTAACTTTTCAGAAGATTTCTGGGTTTTTGAAGAGAAGACTGCTATAAAGGTAAAAAAAAAAAAAAGTTCTATACAGTTAATCCATTTGATTTATCATCATGGTGCAGAACTCACACTTATTTTAGGTTTTCACTTCATGTATCATTAAACTTCTTGTCAAGTTTAAAGAGCAAAATCTAGGAAAAATAAAACTTTACATCTTATCTCTGCAGATCCCCTTTGTCCACAGCAGATCCTAACCCTTAAATGCATTCAGCAGGCACCTTTCTTGATGCTATTTAGGTGGAATCATCATTCTACATAAAATCTGACTTTTAATGTATTCAACAAGAAAAAAATTCCAGTTTGTACGGCTCATGCGGTTTAAATCAACTGTACTTACAAATAAGATCTCTATAATGTCTTTTTTTACTTTCCCAGTCTGTCTACATCGATCTCTCCATCACGTGCTCGCTCTTTTTCTCGCCTCATAGTTGCTATGGCAACAGCTTCATCAAAACAAAGACTGAGGGGGCTGTTTCTTCTGCTGCTGTCTCTCGTGACACCTTCGGTCCCATCTCTCCTTCTCTCCCTGGGGGTTATCTGCCTCTCCTGTCTCTCCAGGCTCTCCTCAGCTCCTTCTCTTGTCTCCTTGTCTGCCTCTGGCTGGGCCCTTAGCAGGCCGTCCCTCCCTTTGTCAGCCTCCAACCTCTCTTTCTCCTGCTGCTGACGAAGGGTCAAGGCGGTGATTTTGCAGTGCTGAGGCTTAGGAGGCACCACAGGCACAGCTTTGACTTGATAAACTTTGGGTTGTTTGGAGACCAGCAGCTTCCTTCCAACCCCTCTGAGGTCGATTTCACCCGTTCCAGAGTTGTTGCTTTCTTTAGGCCTGAATTTGGGCATTGTAGGGGATTTATCTGCACTTCGCTGTGTTCTGCTTAGCTCATCATCCAGCTCTTTGTCTTTCTTCTCTTTGTCTGTTTCTTTTTCTGTTTCCTCAGTCAATCTGCATGTCTCTTGGTTTGAGGTTTCTGCTTTACCTGATGATGAGTTTGTGAACTTTCCTTCTGGCGTCTTCACAGTTTCTCCCTCAGATTCTTCTCTAACCTCAGACTTGTTTGTCTCAGTTTCATCAGCTTTCGCAATTTTCTCTTCTGAACCACTTCCTGTCTTTCTGTCCTCCTCCTCGTTCATGACTTGTGTAGCTTCAGCCTCAGACTGTTCATTTTCTCTCTCCTCTATCACCTCACATACAACATCCTCAAGGTCATTCCAAAGGTCATGATTTTGCAGACACATTTCACTCTCCTGTTCATTAATAGTCAAGTCCTGACACATGTTTTCAGTGCTTACTGTCATTTCCAGAACAGCTTGTTGACATTCATCTTCATTTTTTGGAGCATTGTCTCCACTGGGGTCTTTTATGCTCACTAAAGTTTCAATGAATTTCTCTGGAGGAACCGTTTCTGGTTGTGGCATACAAAGAGATACTTCAGGTGATGAGTCAGTAGGAGAAATGTCATCATTGTCCTCGTTCTTCATTTCAGCTGCAGAGTTTGACTCATCCTCCTTTTCACTTGATGGAAACTCTACACAGTAGGCTGTCAAAGTCTCCGAAGTTTGAGGTTTTTGGCTTTGAGCATCACTTATGACACTTGGGTGTTCTTCAACTTCTTTGCTGCATTAATAAAGAAGAAACAAACATTTTTTAGTTTAGACAAAAAGCATTAAACTAAATGTCTGCATTGATTTGTTTCATTTTATGGTATTTAGATACATTTTTAAAGTGTAAAATATTATTTTTGTTAATCCAATAGTGATTTAAAATGTTAAAAGCAAAAGCTATTATAACAAAATGAGTTTTTGTTGTGGTGTGGAGGGAAATAATATTCTGTGGAACAAATGTATGATATTTATATCTCTATTTTAGTGCAGCTCCTGGAATTTTTATTTGTGTTTTTTGTGTATTTATTTCTTGTGGTTTTCTTATGTACTTTAGTTTCTTTATGTACCAAGGGTTTCCTCTATTTCCTGTTTTTAAATCTCGAATCAAGTATGCATCTAGATGCCTGCTCTTATTTCATACCAAGTTTCAGTGACTCACTGCTCGAGTCTGCACTGAATTACTCACTCGTTTCTTCAGAATTTGTGATACAATTTTTTTACAGATCACTTCCAGAAACATGATTGACAGCAGATCACCAACTGCCCATCATTTCCACTTAGTACCTCTAGAAAACCATCTCTTTTGATTAAATTTGTGAAGTAAATTAAAATAAGCATTTGAAATATCTGCATAAATAAGCAGAAACATGGATTCAGTTAATTAATGGTAATTTTTAAGACTACTAACTGAGAGAAAAAACACAGTCGGTCCCAAAACTGTCCAACTTGCAGTGACAATAACTCTTAGGCTGGTGTTTTCTTAGGAATAAAATAATTACCCTATAGAAATAGCTTTAAATTCAATTCCCTGCAGACACACATTAAAACACTTCGTACTTTGAGAATCTGCAGGCCTTTAGGTACAATTTGCTAAAGAAATACTTTTTCTTTGCATATTTTAGTTATACCTGACTGATGACTTTTTCTCTGCACATTTGTTTGTGTAGAAGATGTGTATCATGCACATGTGAAATGCAGAGAACTCGTGAAACTGTAACCTCTTTGTTCCTCAACAAAGGAGCATAAAATTAGCTAAGCAAAAACCATCAGAAAAACAATGACATTTATTTTAATTTATAACAGCCGAATAATTTCAGACCACATGAAGTGATATTTTTTTCTTTGTCATCAGTTAAAAATAGTCTGAAGGTATTACTGGATTAATTATTCCATTTGTCATAGTTTACCACATCAAGCAATGCTCTTTACAATTTCATAATGGTTTTTAGCACCCCTGATCTTCTTGTTATTTCTGAAAATGTAAGTATTTATCACATATTACAAACAACAAAAAACTTTGTTAAATTGCAAATGTAAACAATTTATATTAATACTGTATTTTTTTGAGTATAAGTCGCAGTTTTTGTATAGTCTGGCTGGGGGTGCAACTGTGCCACATCCACACTGGTCTCGGCTATGCACATTCAAGCAGCCACCTCCAATGAAGTCGATGTAAACGCGATTCTCAGGCTTCTATGTTCAATACTTTCACATTCACTCATAGCTACACAAGCCTCTACAACCTTTTTTGGACTCTACGTGCAAAATGCGCATCCATTAAACGCACGTTGAAAGTTAAACCAGGTTGAACTTTCACCAGTTAGAGACTTGAATTGGGTGGTCTTTGGCGTCCTCTTTAATTCACAGAAGTGCCAACCGTTTGAAAATTGATCACAGAGGACAAATTAATCATCACGGTTTGTGTCTGGCTGGAATTATTTAACACCAAGTCTTTCATGTATCAGGATAGAGCTGTGAAAGAAAAAATCTGGAGCAATTCACCAGATTTGCACCACTGTGACATTTTGCCCCAAACCTCCTCCAACTGGAGGTTGCAGAAATGTCCTAGTAAACAGTAGCAATGGAAGAAGTCCCTCCCTGCTTGTCCAGTGTGAACACCATGGTCTAAGTGTGCGCTAAAGAACCCGAGTTTAGCCCGGCGTGTCTGTAGCTTTATGTTCTGGTGCAATAATTGCAATAATAGTTGCAATAATATAATAGATTCCTCCAATGTTTAATGAAGCTAATAAGCATCAATCTCTTACGGTAGTGAAGCAAGCAAACATTTAGTCTGTTATTATCTATTCTTTAGTAATTGCTGCTGCGACTAATAGTCCAAAAATACGGTATTTGTAATTGTTGCAATTACGTTATGTTTGGTTTAAAGACCAAATCCATTATTTAGGTTTAAATAATTTGATTATCTCTTAGTTCAGGTACTAAAGAGTTAAATCATATATAAAGCCTAAATCAGAAATGTGCAAGATTTGTTGATGAGAAGAAGATTTAAATTGAGTTGTTTTATGCAAAATTTGAGACATTTCTCACCTTTCCATCACTTGGTCTTCTGTCTTCTCTGGTCCATCTTTGTCTTCCTCTTCATCCCTTTCTTCCTGCTCTTCGTCGCTGGTTATTGTTTCTTTGTTTGGGGGAAGTTCCAGGCTGGGTGGTGGACAGTGTTTTTCCTCAGGGCTTGGGACTTCTTGTATCTGACCCTGGTCAGATTGGGAACGTTTGGGCTCCTTAATGCCTAGTTCAAGCCCAGATAAAGTTGACAGTAGGAAATCTGCAGGAAGGCTTTGAACGAACATGCTCTCGTCTTCCCCGCTGCTGTAATCTTCATCATGACTGTCTTCCTCTGCAGATGCCTCCCCTTCAGAGCTAGACTCCTGCTGTCCATGGATGGGCGAGGTGATGTAGGGCAGGCTGAGGGATTTAGTGTGTCGACAGTGCAGGTCGAGGCTGAGCGGTCGCTGCGGCTTCACAGTGGCCCCGCTGTGGAAGTTCATGTCATGAACGGGCGTGGCCACCTCTTGTGCCACTGCGGGATGATGGGAAAGCTGAGCTTGCTCTATCATCTCATACTCATCATCAGAGTGTCCAGGAGGCTCCACTGAGAACTCATTTACCTGAAAGGTAAAGAGGAACATGGAGCAAATTTTTTTTTCATCAAACTCACCTCAAGTTTTCTGGAAGCTTAAACTGCAGAAAGTCAAACTTTGACATCCTTTAAGCCTCATCTCATGGAGAAGGATTCCTACCTGATAGGGGGTGCTGGAATCTATGTGGTCTAGGACGCTGCAGTCCATGTGGTCCAGAAAGTCAAAGTTATCTTGAACATAACCAGACAACTCAATGCCGTAGCCCTCCCTTCCTGTGGAGTTCAGGATGTGGGAGGCATCAAACACCTCATCATTTCCAGACCCGTCCTCCAACTTCTCCGGTTTTTTCATTTCTGCCAACAAAAGTTTTGTTCAGCTCAGAATTTAGAACATTTTCACACTTCTTGATGCACAACAATTATTTTGATTACTTTTTGCTTTTTTAGGATAAACAGCAACATTTTTGTTCACTTTTTCTTAACATGGAGCTAAAAGACATTTAAAGGCCAAAAGTAACTTTGACAATAATCAGATTTAAAGTGGGATATAAGTGGTGGTAATAAATGTTTTATACCATATGTTTTAATATATCTTATTCTATATCTTTTTAGATTTAAAGACCCACTCCAATAGAAACAGTGTTTTGGATCATTTTAGCATGTTCTCATAAAATTATTTCCATGATGGAGGACATACAAAACAAAATTAAGCTTAAAATTGCATTTCTAAACATTTTTTATTTAATTTGTTGAATCAGGAGCAGATGAAAAACTGCAGTTTGAAAAAAAAATGATCTCCTGATGCTCTGCAAAAACTATGACTTAAAAAACAACACAGGTTTTTGGATTTTGCTTAAAAACTGCAAAATCATAATTAAAAAACCAATGGGGAAACGTTTACAATAGATCAAAAGATAATCGGAGTGGGACTTTAAAAACTATTTGTTTTTAAAGTTATTTTTTAAAACAGAGTTCCTCTCTGTTTTCTTTGACCAGAACTAGTTTATTTCTACAAATGATGGCGGAATCCTTTGAACTGAAACAAGAATAAAGAAGCTCAAACAAAATACAGTTCAGAATAGAAAGCATGGCGTCAGTAAAACTTATGTTCAGAGATTTTAAAGAGTTGTTTTAAACCAGAATTCTGGACAAGAACATAGTTTTCCATCAAATGTATAAAAAATGTGTTAAAGCTTTTCTTTTACCCCTTATGCTACATTCACACTGGCTCAGCCTCGGCTACGGGTATTCAAGCAATTACTTTCAATAAAAAGTCTGTATAAAAGCTTGTATATGCACATTTCAGGCTTCCACGTTCAAAACTCTCACATTCACATGGCGCTACACAAGTTTTTTAGTCAATTTTCAGGCTCTACGTTCAAAATGTGCATCCATTTTGAAAGTTAAACCAGTTGAACTTTGACCAATCAGGGACTCGGTTTTGGTAGTGAAGTATGGATGACATCCACTTTAGTTCACGGAAGAGCCTACCGTTTGAAAATTATTCATGGACAAGAAATTATTGATTGCAGTTTGAGCCCGGCTGGGATTCTATGATACAAAGTCTTTCATGTACTGGAAAAGAGCTGTGAAAGAAACATTTGCGACATTTCACACCAAGCCTCTTCCAACTGTAGGTCCATGCATATTTGGTGGTGACAGTCCATTATGAACACCACGTGCTACAAGCACGTTAAAGAACCCGTGTTCCGAGTACGCATCACGTGCCCAGTGTTCATGTAGCATTAGGAGTTGAAGTGTTTGCAACATCCCATCACTGAACCATTAGAAACCAAATTTGACATAGCATTTGCTTTTAGATGAAACATGTTTTGAAACATATTTTTTTATTTTTGGAACATTACCAATGTATTCGCTGCCATCTTCTTCATGTTCAACTGAGTGGCTTGAGCTGGAGTTAAAGCTTTTAGTTTGTTGTTCTCTGGAAGCTCCTTGATCGGCCATCATCGGCTCCTGCTTTGTTGAACTCTTCACCTCCTTGTCTTTTCCCATTTTGACTCCACATCCCTGTTCCTCACTAACATTGCTATTGTCCTTTTCATGCACCTGTGGTCTCATGCTTTGACTTTCCTGCACCTCCTCAACTTCTCTGCTTTCCTCAGATTTCCTTTTTGTTCTTCTCGGTTCCTTTGATTCTAGCTTGTCTTCTTCCTCCTTACCTTCTACTTTATCCCCTAAGTCCTTATCTCTTCCTCTGTGAATGAGCCTGTCACTCCCTGCTCCCTGCAGTACCCCTAAAGCCAGGTTAGAGGTGATGTGTAAGGGCACAGTAACAGTTGTGGGGCCTGTGATGTGCATGGCTGCTCTACGTCCAGCTTTACTGCTCAGACCCGGCGATCTGGCCTGGACAACCTCACTGCTCGGCAGACCCAAACCTTCTGGGTCAATAGCTGAGTAGGTACCCATGGTTCCAGCACCACCGCTTACTAAGCCTGTTCCTCTGCGGTAGGTCACAGCATATTCAGTACCACCCATCCCACCAGCAGCTGGTGAAGCGTTTGAGCCAGACTTGGGGGAAGGAGGGAGGATGGGAGTCATGCGGGTGGACGGAGGACGCTGGCCAGAACGCCTGGAACCTGAGACATCAGAATCAGATCAGAACTTGGAACAGGTGAATATTGTTTATTTATATTCTGGTTTTGCCCTTTCTGTTCTTTTCAGGGAAGAAACTAATTTCCCATTCAGTTTTCTGAATTATACCCTAAAAACATACGTGCAATTTAAACTTTAAGCCAAAGAAAGAAGCTTTACAAGTTCTATAATCAAACACAACACGAGTATGCGCAAGAACATAAAAAGCTTAGGCATAAGCGTCTGTTTAGCATCTGCTAATGACACATCAGTCTACAAGATTTCTCACAAATGGGCAAAAATGTATTTTCTTTCATTTTTAACAGTTGATCTCACCAACATAAAGAAGGTGCATTAAACTTCCCAGTATATTTTATACCGAAAATAAAATAAAATAAAAGCAAATTAGTTTAAAAATGCACATGAAAATTTTTATAAAAATGTTTTTCTTTTCTTTTTTGCTGACATAAAAACCGTACCTTCATTTGGATATGATGGGCTGCTCAGTGAGTCCATGCTCCTGGCAGGTCTCAAGACCACCTTCTCTTTCTCTGGAATCACATTTTAAAATGTTTGTAAGAAGAGAACTTTTATAACAATTTTCATACATGCTCTAAACTTTTGCACAACCTTTCCTTTAAAAAGTTAAAAATTTAAATTTAACAATCAAAGAAATCTGCTTGCATTAACTTTCCTACAATTAAGCTCAGTATACACAGAATGTACGAGAAGATCTCTCACCTTTGGTGGAGCTTTTGTGCTTTTTTCGTGTTTCTTGGAATCGTCCTCCGATATTGAAGATTGACATCCACTTCCTGCCTTTCAGGGAACCTTTTCTCCTGGAAAACACACACATCGTAAAGCACAGAGTTCTTATGAAAAAAAATAATTAATTTGTACCAAGAAATGTATTTGCTACAAGCCTTTTTTTAATAGCATAATTTTCAAATAATATAAGACAGGGTCTACAACCTTCAATACTTAATGAACCATTCTGGTTGATTTCTTACTGACTACAATCCAATAGGAGCCACAAAATCATATTTTACCCTTTAGAAAATAACTCTGATTTGTATTTTTTATGTTACTTATATGGTAAAAATAAATCAATTGTTCTTTTTTGGCATTTATAAAAAGAGAGAAAACAGTTTTTTTCAAAATATGAAATAGTTTCTGACTTTTGACAAAAGTTCACATAACTTTCTTTCAAAATAAAAGACACCATGTGTCACAGGATCATCTCAATGCAGCAAATTACCAGCAGGTAGAGTAACATCAGCGATGATTTAAAAAAAAACAGTTTGTTTTACCATTTGTGGTTCATCTCAGCCAGAAATTTACAACTTTAAATAAATAAAATAAATCAGAGCTACTTAATTGAACCTTCATTCATTCATTTTCCAATCCGCTTTATCCCTTTCGGGGTCACAGGGTTGCCGGAGCCTAACCCGGCTACTCATGGGCGAAGACAGGGGACACCCCCGGACTGGTCGCCAGTCTGTCGCAGGGGTAATTGAACCTTACTGTACTTTTTAAACATAAGGAGCACCTAAAATTCTTGATTTTTTTTCAAAAATAGAAATCCACTTTATAATTCAGTGTGCCTTAAATTCTGGTTGTGCTCACTGACCTCAAACTAATTTTCTGTGACAAACGGCGCTCAAAAATGTGTCAAAATATTTTTAGCACAATTTTGGTAAACTAAGCTGATCTGCTTCAAGGATTGTCAGAGCATTACAGCTACCACAGTCAGGAACCTCACAGTTATATGTATTGTCCTTCACCTGTTTGTAAATTAGTTAAATAAAGCTTGAGTTAGTTTATTTTACTTTTTAAAACTAATGGAGAGGTCAAAGACCCCTGGTATAAGAAGATAAAATATATTGACAATGTGGTTTGACTGGACTTCAGATAAATCTGAGATGTGCTCACTTGTCTGTGCCTTCGATGATAGCATGATAGGGTCGGATGGGAAGAGGACCATCTCCTGGGCTGATGTTCCCAAAGTTTACTGCAGGCTGAATGTGCGCAGCCCTCTGAAACAACACGTCCTGACTGTACATTGCAGACGGAGAGGGGAGGGACTTCCTCCTTTCACCCGAAGCACCTGAACATGAGGAAAGCAGCGAGGCTAGAGTAAATCTGCGTGTGTGTGTGTGTGTGTGTGTGTGTGTTTGAGTACTGACCTTCTCCAGGAAACAGCTGAGGGACGTGAGTGAGGATGAACTCCACCACAATGGACTGCACCCTAACTTCCATGAAGGCCGCTGTGCCATTGAACCCTGATGCCTCAATGTCCTTGGATCTTAACATGCAGGTGAGGTGATTCATTTATGGATGATTGTTGAAAGAAATGAAAAAATAAATGTATGTTACAAGACAGGAGGGAGGAATGGATGAGTGATGACTGAGAAACAAGAACAGAATGAATGAAGGAGTGAAAATAGAAACAAAAGTCACACATGTTCAAGAAACAGAAACAACTTCATTAACTATAAATTGTTGGAATATCAGCAATAAAATCAAGATGTTTTGTTCTTCTAAAGATTTTCATGAATAAAGTATTTTGCCACAATGTTCCAGGGTTTGATGCTCCGTAGCGTTTGTCAGAGGCAGCTGCAGCTGAACACACTGAGCAGCTACCAGCACACCTGAGCAGATTGGGAGCCCAGACGATGGCCAGGTTTCGAGCGTGCATGTTGGTCTCGGAGGAATATGAGGCCATCCTGACCAGATGACGCATCAGATACTCCAGAGTTCTGCGAAATATGCAACACAATCGTCACCTTTTAGATCCTGAGCAAACCTCTTTCATAAATCATGAAAACTGACTCTTTCGGTGAAGTTTTGCTTTTATTTGTTACTTTAACACAATATTCTGGGTAAATTATTTATAAGTAGCACACAATTTCTGAAACATACTGTAAAACAAATGTCCAGACTTCAACACGTTTTTTTTTTTTTTTGCAACAAAAATGTTAAATAAATGGCCTAACATTTTTCTGCAAAGATAAAAACAAGCATTAATTCCTTAATGGAACATGTAATTTAGTGAAGAAAATACACAAGATTACTCAAACTAGCCTTCATTTTTCACATAAATAAGATTTGTTGAATGAATATACATAAACATCAAATTATTGTGGATTTATTTCAATTAAGTTTCAGAACAGTAAAAGCCAAACATCATGATTGTGACAAATGTTTCTTAAGTGTTAGCTAGTAACTCCTGAAATGATTCTATAGCATTTTAAACCTTTGTGCATAGATTTTTCCAAAAAAAATTGTTAAAGAAAACAATCGTCAAAACAAACAAAAATTAACTCAAACATAAAAGTTTTTTGTATCAAAATGTAATGTATACATTCTTACTTAATTCCTTTTTATGAAAGGCATCTAATACCTCTTTTGTTGTACTTTAACTTTATTTGGAATTAGATTTAAACCACTTTTTATTGCTGTGTCCCACTTTATTCTAAAAAATATGTAGCATTTTTCTTTTTAAATCTCTGATGAGGCCTCAAAGAGTTGTCTATATTAATTGATTTTATTGGATGATTTTAGGCATTAAAAAAGAATTACAAACAAAATAAAAAAAACATGACAATAATTTGTTTGAGTGCAGAGTCAAATCTGGCTAAAGTTTGACCAAAATTTACCTTTTTTGTTACATAAGTTGTTTCATTTGAATGTCAAAATCTGGACTTCCTTTGATAAATTATACAAAGATATGGTCCAGGTAAGAAAAATTACTTTTAATGACGAATTTAACGACATTGTTTGTTCAATTATTGCACAAATTTCAAATTAAAGCACAGAAAAACCCACTACAACTATATTTTTTTAATTGTAAAAGCGTTGCCAGTTGACTTTTATTATGATTATGCTGTTTTTAGCCAAAATCAAGAACCTGTGTCGTTTTCTTAGGAAATATTGGACTGTTGGCATGGAAGTAAGCCTCCACTGACTCTGTGATCCCTTTGCTTACATGCTCCCCCTCTAGCTTACAGCCTCTCCCAACCTAACATTAGCAGTGCTAATAAAGATGGTGAGCAACTGTACAGTTCTGACCCAGATGCCAGCTCAGAAGAGGAAACCGAAGACATACATGGATCTATTTGTCTGAAAGTGGATGCATTAGAATGGACCGGAGCAGGAAGTCTTTGACTCGCCCATTGCAGTTGCTGTGTCACTAATATGAGGTTTTTCAAACAGCTGGTTTTTATGTGCTCCTTATCCATCACAAGTTAAACAAATAAATACTAAGAATGACGTTCTAATCTTAATTTCTTTATATGTGTCCTTCATCATGAGAAAATTCTATAAGAACATGTTAAAAACACCAAAAACACCATTTTCATTGGAATGAGTCTTTAAGGACAAACAGTACGAGTATATTCATGCCAAATAGAGTTTTTTTTTGTCAGTTAAAGACTATCTAAATGTGCAGCAGAAGACTGAACCTGTAATGTGGAGCTGGAAGTTCTGTCAGCACATCTCTGATCTTCACCAGCCTCTCCTCCTCTAACTGGATGGCCACGGCCTCCTGCAGAAGCACGAGTATTAGCGTACTGAATAAAAACAGCTGCATTTATGACTAAAGGAAATGGATGTAGAGCTGTTTCTGTGAATTTCTCAAGTGTAACCTTCTTTGTTTTATGCTGTTGTGAAGGTTTTTAGGCAAATGTTGGAGTCAAGCTCTGCAATACTCACAGCAAACTTGTCATACAGCTGGTAGGTGAGCAGCGGGTTGGGCAGTTCTCTGAAGTAAGCCTTACACAAAGAGCTGACGCAGTGAATGTCCTGCAGGTATACATCTTTGTTCAGGTCCGGACTCCCGTCGCTCTCGAACTCACCCCTGGTTTCATGAATGCACAGATTCTCCTTTACAGATGCACTGTCAAAGGCAGCACACAGCTGCAAGAACACAAACTCACCTCAATTTCTGTATGTTGGACGACACTCCAGACAACCGGTAGATTCCGTCCACAACTCCATGCTCCTCAACAAACTCACTGCAGCATCGCAGCACCAGGGGAACTGTGGGCATGACTCAGCAAATTACTTTACCTTTTAAACAGTTAATGAAATGTTTACGATTAGCCTTCAAAAAGGGAAACATCCCAGTTTTGTGGTGTTTATTCTTCACCTTTGCTGAGCAGATTTAATGCAAAGATTCATGAAGTTTAACCTTCAAAAACAAACAAAACGTGTTCACAAAACTACACTTTAAACTATTAGATTCTTGCAAAGAGTTCAAAGTTTTTAGACATTTCAGATGTTGACCAGGTTTAAAGTTGTTTTGACTTCTCTTTACTCTACACCTTTTCAAGCTATTCTCAAAATCAGCACAGTTGAGAATTTTTTGGTTTAATTAAGAGCTAAGAAAAAGGAAATTATCATTAAAATGAATTGCTCCAAACAATAGAATCTCTTGATATAAGACTCAAAAAACTCAAATTGCACTGTAATTTTTTGGTTAAATTTTAAGGATTTTTCTATAATGTTTGGCTGCACAATGGTGCAGTGGTCAGCACTCTTGCCTCAAAGCAAGAATGTCCAAGTTCAAATCTCGGCATAAAACATGCTTTTTATGTTCATTGGTTACTCTAATGTGTGCATGTGTGCGTGTTAGTGATTGTGTGTCCTGCAACAGACTGGCAATCTGTCCAGATTGTACCCCACCTTTACACAACAGTAGCTGGGACAGGCTCCAGCATCCCATGACCCCAAAAGGGACATAGCAGGTTAAGAAAATGGATGTGATTTTAAAGTTAAGTTAATGTTGACAAGTTAGACTTGCATTTATTGTCATTCATTTGAAAACAAAAATTATGATTTATTTTATAAGAATAACTGCTAGCTTTAGATTTATTCAGGATTCATTAAGACGGACCAACTTGTTCTAAAATCATGTTCTCATTTTGTTTATATTTTGTTCTAAAATGAGCCATTTTCACTTATTACACTAGTTTTTAATCACTATGTCAAAATTAACCACAATTAGGTTCCGAAAAAGTGAAAAAAAAATACAAATCATTTGCTTTGAACTAGCAAAAATTCTTATTGGGCTGTTTAACAATCAATTTTTAGTTACTAACAGTTACCTTTTTTAACTAATCTTTCTCTTTTTAAATGCTTGTGTGGAACTACTTGCTTCTATATCTTGATATTTTATAATAAGTAAAAACGACTTGCTGCATAAGCAAATCATTTGGCTACTTTCTGGTGATTTTCTTCTGAAGATTAGTGTTCTTTTTCTATTTTTAGGCGACCTCTTTTTGCAGTGCAGAATATGACTTGCTAAACTAAACATGATAAATATCTTCATTGCAAGCTGTGTTCACAACTTTGCTAAAGTATTTGAAGTCTCTTCTTAAAGCTGCTTTTTACATCATTTATGTCTGAACGAAAAGAAAACATTTTTTATTTTTTATTTATCCAGAAAAAGCTAAGAGGATTGTAGATAAACCAAATGATAGAAAAAATATCCATCCTTATGTATTCGTTGAGGTCAAGAAGCCAAACAAACATATGAGTCTAGGCTTTCAAGGCGCTTCAGCTTTAGTTTCATGTCTACAGAGGGAGTTTTGTAGTTGCAGTTTAAGATCATGAGCTGAAATGTGGTCATATACGTGCAGAATCCATGAGGTCACATTTGGGAAGTAAGAAACATGTTCAGTGAGTCTTTCACTTACTCTCCTGACAGGAGGTGGTCAAATGCTCCAGCAAATCACATCCAAACACCTTCTCCTTGTTGCCTCCTTTTCTTCGAACTCTCCGCATCTCTGCAACTTCCACCTCACATCCAGACCACCCGGTGCTGCTCTGCCTGCTTGTGATCAGTAGGATCTCTGAATGTCTTTGCAGGACAGCAGCTCAGTTAGTTTAGGAATAAACGTGTAAAGCTGCTGCACATTTCAGACTTTTGGTGCTGCTGTTCTCTGGCTTCCTTTGCCTCAGTGCATGCTGGAAGGTAGCATCTGTTTCCTCTGTGAGCTGCGTTGCATGCCACAGCCGGGGTGGTGGAGCATGATTCAGATTAGCTTGCGCCCTGCAAAAGCAGAAATAACTAAGGTTTCTCGGTGGAGTTGGCTGCTTCATGTTGCTGACGGCTATTCCTCTTGTCATCCACCCCCCCCAAAAACACTAAACAATCTTTAGTCAGCATAGGTGGCTCTCCACTTCCCCCTAACGCACTCGATTTATTTTCAAATGAAAGACCACACCCTTGCTTCTGTACTTCTGTTATTTACTGAAACGGGCCCCTGACTGACTCCTCGGTTTCAAGCCTCTTTGAGGTTGGAGTGTCCAAAGCCTTCAATCTCAGGTCTCACTGATGAAACTGTGAAATATGGGCCCGGTTGGTCCTCCCTGCCCTCATGTCACGGTTGCTGTGGCCCTGTTCTTTTGCAGCGGAAGTGAAGCTTAAACCTACAGGCTCAGGCAGACATTGAAAGCCCCCCCCATCTTCTCCATCTTCCTGCCACCTGCCACTGCTTTCTCTTTAAACAGCCGGCCCTCCCTGTCCGACCACATGTACCAAAAGAGTTTAAGTGAGCAAAGACGACAAAAACAAATAAGTTTGAGAGTAAATATCAGCGTTCCTACCTTCAGTCTGCATCAGCACACAAGTAGCAGCGTAAAATGATGACGCAAAAAACCACAAAACTTCCCCTGTTAACTTCCTGAGTCTCTCCTTCTCTTGCTTGCTCTGTGCTTGTAGCCTGCAGTTTCTCCGCCTCTGTTCACTGAGTAGGGAAATCAGTTCATTGTATCTGTAGAGTGCATCTATTTCCCTTTATAAGCTGTGTTTGTCTTTTCCAGGCCAGGCTTTGTGTGATTTACTCAACCTGGGAAACAAAAAAAAAAGACTTTTAAAGGTGCCCAACAAAGGCACGAACATCACAACATTTTTTTGACTGCTTTGGTTTATAAATTAAAGTCAGAGGCAACGAAAATCACATATAATCTGAACTTTTACTATGCATGAGAAAATACAAAGAAAAAATTCCACTTCTAACTCAGTGGTTTGTTTGAATCTCTGGAGCAGATGTTAAATGCGCCAATTAAAGAGGTCACCCTGATGGGATGTTAAACAACACAACACATTTTATCAAAATAGACTTAACAATAAATATTCAATGAAACTAAGCAGAAGCAACAGATAAAATACTATAATACCTAATAATACAACACAAAATCTGTACCAGAACTTTTCCAAAAGGTCAGAACAGGGGTCTGCGACCTGCAACACTTCAAGAGGCTTTTTTTAATAACTTTTGACAAAAGTTCCCATGACTTCCTTTCAAAATAAAAGCCTCGCAAAGTAACTTTAGTGGCAAAGTGTAATGTCAGCAGTGATTACACACACACTCACACAGCTTATTTTACTCTTTGTAGTGCGTCTCGGCCAGAAATTCATAAATCTAACAAACCTAAAATATATTAAAGCTAATTAAGTGACAATTGCTGTTTTTTAACCCATAAAACACATTTGTAATGCTTGAATAAGTAAAAAAAGATATATAAATTTTGCTTATATTTAGTGCATCCTTTTACTGGTTGTGCTTACTGACCTCCGACAGATTATCTGTGGAACACGGTGCACAAGAATCTGTCAAAATATTTTAGTTTGACGTGTGATACGTATTGCTCTTCAACTGTTTATTAATTAATTGAATAATGTTTGAGATAGATTACTTTACTACTGACTTACATTTTATTTTACATTTGCTTTTATAATTAAAACCTTTTTTATTTTTGTTTAACCTGAGAGCCACAATGGAGGGGTAAATAAAAGAGTCAGGTGTAGCTCTGGAGCTGCATGGCTCAGACCCCTGAATCTGTGCTGTGAATGTAAATAGAAAGTGCAACACCATTTGAATAATGTCTTCTGCACAGCATGTTTACACAGAATACCTTTAGACTGAAGCAAACGTACAGCAGGTCATTCCTGACCAGAGAAAAATCAATGACTTTCATCAAAATGAGTGATTACACAGCTGGTTTTCTATTTGGGAATTCAAAAACTATTTTATTATTATTTTTTAATCATTGTGTAACCAGAAAAGTCCAACTGAGATCCGCACATCTATTTCTCAAACGAGTCACCTACCATATAGTGAATGAAACTGAGGCTTTGAGGGGTTTTGCATTTTCTCTGGTTGGCATGTCCGGACAGACTGGGATGGGTCAGGTCTTGTGCTTTGGAGAAGTTCTCTGCCAGAGTGTAAGTTTGAATCTGATCAGCAGAACTCTGCAGCTGTCTGGCTGGTGGAGTCATTCAGCACATCTCTTCTCAAAGATACCGGAGCAGCAGCTTGTGTTTGTGGACTTTGAAAACCTGTAAAACATTTTTTAACTGCATCTATGACCTGTAACATTCTGAATCCATTCATAATGTCACTTTTGTTTCATAACGATAAGCAGTGGCTTCAATAGTGAATATACAATAGCAACTGTTCTTTTATAGCCAGTTGATCTACTGTGTGAATGGAAATGTGTTGGATCGCCTAGTTTTAAAAGTCCAAATGGTGGTTTGCTCAAATGAAGGTTGGCAATGTGTGTGAATGTAAAGCTATAAAATAAATTCAGATGACACCCTGTGAGAGAATAAATGCATTTTGTGTGAAAACCAGCCAAATGTTTTATACTCGCATGACAAGCAAAAAGTAATTGAACATCTTCCATTTTTCTTAATTTTTATTTAAATCTCTTCAAATGTTTTAATTGATGTAGAATTTACAATGTAATAGTTTTTTTTCCAGATATCATTATATTAAACATTTGCAGAGTAACTGTGATACACACAAGACTTTCAGCAGAACTGTCAGCTGTTCAAAGAGTTCACATTGTTGGGTGATCTGAGGCTGCTGGTCTTAGTCAGAGAAAAACTGCCAAAAAAAACATCTATAGTACATTTCTAAAGCCAAAAGGAAGAATGAACAGAGCCTCGTCCTTGTCGACCTGATGGGCCCAAACAAACCTCGGTCGAAGGCTGCAGACAAAGTTAATCAGTTCTATTCAAAAATCATTTTTGTCTTCAAAACTGCAAAGGGAATGTCTGCTAAAGACAAAAGCAATATTCATGCATATCAGTTAGGCCTACGTTTCAGTTGTTAGCGAAATAAAGTTTTGAAAAAAAAAAGGTGTCAGTTTACTTGTATTTTTTTACTTGGCATTTATTATATTTAGAATGATTAAAAATATTATTGTAAGATAAGCTTAAGTCTTGAGGTATATTAATCAAGAACTGCTGTGTGTGTGTGTGTGTTTTAAAAACAGAAGACTCTTTGTGTTCACTGTGTCTCCCCAGACCCTGGAGGAGGTTTGCTACCAGTTATCTCTGTTCTGCATGCCAACAGACAGTTGTAAAGTGTGTGAACCACAACCTTGTGTTGAATAAATGCAGCAGCAGAGGAAATACGGACAGAGATTGTTCAGAGAACGCTAAGAACAGCACTTTGTTCGTATCTCTCCCTGCTATAGCTGGAAAAAGAAGCTTCAATCTTGTGTCCCTTCATTTTGTGCAGACCTTTGGTTCACATGAACTTTATTTAGCTCAAAGACTGTGTTTTAAACCTAACAATTATCTAATAATAGCTGTTGTGTTTTTGTAGCCTAACTGAACATAAGCAAACATAGTTAAGTGTTTAAGTAATAAATGAGCTTGTTGCACACATTTTTGGCATGAACAATTATTAATAATACTGCTGTAACACATTTTGTTTAAAGATGCTGCCTGATGAAAATCATGTTTTTTTAAAAAAATATATTTGAACATGTCTTTGTAGCATTGATCTGATGATGGGGGACATATAAAAAGAACTTTGAGCGTTAAATTGAATAGGAGGAATAGGAACAGGAGTTTTGTAATTGAACATAAGTTCATAGTGAAATATTTCAATGATAAATGAACTTGTTGCATTTGTATTTTTTCCATGAGCATTAAATAATTATTCTGTAACTTTAAAAATAGATTCCCAACAATTTTAAAGATCAGCTCTCTGAAGACAGAAGAGATATTATCGGGGAAAAAAAGAATTACAGGTCTTTATATTTTTGTATGCAACCGTAAGGTGGATGTGAGTTTATGGTTGGTATAGTTAATATTTTGAAATTAAGTTTGTTGCCTTTCCTGCTTTTGCCGCAGCTGGAGTCCCAGTGCGCATGTACAACAATGTTTACGCTAGTAAGAGGAAGAAAAAAAACCGTCAACTTTGTGGAATCTTCCATTTATCTGTCGGTGCTTTCCGCATTCGCGGGGATTCTTTATAATAAAGTCTAAACATCACGTTCATTTATTTATTTGAAACTTGTGTTGTATTCATGTTGTAGCCATTTAAGAACATAGCCACACACCACAGCTATGACACAAGCAAAGAGATTCGAACAAACTAACCCCGCCCGCGCGATCTACATTGGTGAGAAAAACAATCGAACCATCTCCACTGCCGTTGATAAAGGAACTGGTCGAAAACAGACACGTCTAATTCTCTGTAACAAGAGTGGAGATTCAACGTTTTATCTTAATCTTTAGTGGTGGAACAGGAGCGGTTCCGCTATGATGGAGAACTGCAGCTTCCAGAACCAGCTGCTGTCCGTCATGGAGGTCCTGGCTAAGGCTGCGGTGGCGGAGATAGACCGGCGTGTGGATGACTGCTGCGCGGTGCTCCGGCTGGAGGTGAGCCAGAGCCGGAGGGACATCGAGCTGCTGAAGAGCAAATGTGAGGTGATGGAGGCAGAGCTGAGGAGGAGCAGGGTGAGGGTTCGGAGGAAAGGTGAGGAGCGCGAGGCTCGATCAGTCGGCAGCAGGAGCGCACGCGGCGTCTGACGTGTGCTCTCCTTCCTCCTCAGTGTGGAGCGCTCCTGCAGAGGAGAGGCTCTCCGCTTCTGTTTCTGTCAAAGATAAACCGGAGGAGGCGGAGCCTCAGGAGCAGCTTCACCAGGTAAACGACGTGCTGATTTCTCCTCCATCAGAGAGGGTCTCAGCTTCCTGTGGTCACCTGACTCACGTGCTCGCTGTTGCAGTGTGCACACCTGGAACCTGCCAACGAAACTGAGCGCGTGCAGGTTAAAGAAGAGCGTGCGTGGAGGATGGAGGCTGAGCACAAACAGAGTGTGTGCAAAAACCTACAACAGTCACACAACAACACCGCAAACTGAAAGTTAAGGAAAGCAAACCACTAAAGACAACAAGCTTACATCTAGTGATTTATTAGACATCTTAGCAAAATATACTTTAAAGTTATTTTAAACTGTTAATTTATTTGAAGTAGTGACACTTTTAAGACAGAAAGAGGGTTAATAGTCCTGCCTTAGACAATCAATTGTAGTTTCCCACATCAAATCGGTATGTGTTTCTTTTTTTAAAACTTTATTGGAAACAAGATACAAAAGAATAGGTAAAAGAGAACACTTCAAACACCCAACATCATCAACATTTAGAGTCCAGAGGTTTTTCATAATCTTACAGAAGATAGAATTTGTATATAAAAAAATATGGTTCATTTAAAAGATTAAATCTTCTTCTTGTAGCCCTCATATTTTGCATATTTATTCCTAAATATTAGCTTTTTCCTTTAAAATTAAACATTGACATAATACTAATACTAGATTAGCTCTGCATAATATTTTTTAATAGATTTTGAAATGTAACTGGGGAATTCCGTATCTCAGAAATGCACGTCAGTTGGTTAAGTGCAGAACTGGCACATAGAATGTCAGGGTTCAATTCCCAGCTGAGCTTATTCCAGTGTGTGGGTCCTTAGGCAAGACCCTTCCCGTTACGGCCCACCATAAGGGATCTCAGACAGTCTGTGCCAGTCCCAGCCCGGGGAAAATTTAGAAGGTTTTGTCATGGAGGGCATTGGGTGTTAGGAACTCTCAGCCAAACCAAATGTGCAGATCAGTGAAAGCTGATTTGACCCCTGAGGGGTCGTGCCAAAAAGGTGAGCATTTGTCTTATGGAGTAGGATTACATCTGAAGTTGAAAACTCTCCTGTATTCCCCTCCAGCCTCTGGATCAGAGCAGCTTTCATGCTGCATTGCCACACAAATGGCTCAGACTGAAGAACATCCAGGAAGCTATCCGTCACCTGAACACCCAGCCAACTCTGAATCCTCAGCAGCCGGCTACAGCACATTTCCAGACCAGCAACTACACACCCACCAAGAGGAGGCAGAAGTTATAATGAAACAGGAGAAAGTGGAAGAGCCTGAAGAGGGCGCTGCGCCGTTCGCTTCAGCCTGCTCGTTTGTTAATGTGGAAGCTGAAGCTCACCTGTGGCCCACAGATTTGTGCACAGTTGCTGGTGATCCAGGGGTGTCCTTCTCTGGGCAGCAAATTGAGCAGATTCCCAACACGTTTGCTTCTCAAACCAGCTTGCGAATGGAAAATGTGACTCCCAGAATTCACTCAGCAGAGAAATCTCATGCGGTTTTGTTGAGTGCAGCCAGGGTGAAGCGCCGAGCTAGAACTTTTGGATATAGGAGACCACCTCTGGATGAAGGTCACAGCGTTTCTGGGAAATATCCCATAGATGCAAGCTTGAGTCCTCAGCCATCAGAGCATCCATACAGAGACAACCCGGCTCTGGCAGCTCCGAGTCCCTCCATGTCCCACTGCAGCCGCAGCAACTTCAGCCTGGTGAGGAGGATGAGGACGCCATGGAGGCCTGGCGTTGGTGAGAAGAGGTTCAGCTGCACGTACTGTGACAAAGGCTTCACCAGGTTCAGTCAGCTCAAAGAGCACTTGAGGTGTCACACGGGGGAGAAACCCTTCAGCTGCACGCAGTGCGGACGCAGCTTCACCAAACAGTGCAACCTGATCAGACACGCGGTGGTCCACAGCGGGGAGAAGCCTTACCAATGCTCGCTGTGCGGGAAGTGCTTCACGCAACGCTCAAGCCTGAAATCCCACCAGAAAACTGTTCACTAGAATTTAGTTCATTCATGGATTCTCCCACAACTTAATGAACTTTATTTGTTTTGCTGTGGTGTAGACATGTTAGATGTATTGATGTTCGGTGTCACACAATGTTAAATGGATTTGAAAGAAACTGTAGTTTCGCATCCATATAGAGTAAAGAGTAAAGCAACTGGATTCACCGATGATCATTTTAAAGCAACAATAGTGTGAATAGAAATGCACAAAAACAGGTTTGATTATTAGGATTTTTATTGTTTTAAATATTATTTTAAAAATCAGATAATTGGAAGAAATCTCTGTATGCTGGGCATCAAGCTGCAGTCAAAAGTTAATGAAGTCGTCAACTTTAAGAATTAAAAAAACTGCCAGAGGTAGTTTAGCTTTCTTACATCAGATTTTTTTTATTTGAAACGTCTGACATCACCAAGGGGCATTCGATTTTTGGGTTGAAACATTCCCAGAAACAATAAAAAGTTGAAACCAGGGTAATTCACTTTAGAACTGCTGTTTTTTTTTTTCTTTTAAGTCATTTCCCTTTTATTACTTTGTAGTTTAGAATAAAAAATACACATATCAGCAGCTTCAAAATAAAAACCTCCCACTAGATTAAGTATTGTTCACAATAGAACTGTGAGAATTTCCATGTACAATAATTTTCTTTTTGACCTCACAACTGTAGGCAAATATGTTGTGGTCCCTCATTTAACATGTATTCATAAAAATCTGAAGCTACACTATGACTGCTGGAGACACGACTTCCAGGATTTTTTTCCTCGCCAATCTGCCTATTTTTAGAAGTCAGGCGGCTAAAAAGACTGCTGGCAGATGAGTTTCATACAGATTATCCTCCATAAATGTCATTCAGCTTTTTATCATTACTTTTGTTTTAGTGTACAGAGGGGATTAAAAGTTTGGGCACCCCAAGTAAAAAGTGCAAAAAGAAGTCAGAGAAAAATCTCCAAACTCCATCAAGATTACAGATGAGACTTAAAAATTGTCTTTATTTCCATTATTTACACTTTCAAAACAACAGAAAACAAAACAATGCCCTTGTGAAACAGTAATATATTTCTCAATATATTGGGCAACAATGCATTGACAAAATATTCTATACTGCAATAATAATATTGTTCTGCCCCTTTTGCAAGTATCACACCTTGTAAACATTTTTTACTGCCAGTCAAAAGTCGTTCAATCCTTGTTTGAGGTATCTTCATCCATTCTTCTTTACAAAAGTCTTCAAGAGATCTTGAAGTCTTTGAGATTTCTGGGATGTCTGTTCCACGCTGCTCTTTTCAGGTCTATCTATAGATTTTCAATGATGTTGAGGTCAGGTGATTGGGAAGGCCACTGCAAAACCTTCCGTTTCTGTCTCTTAATGTAAGACAGTGTGGATTTTGAGGTGTGTTTAGGATCATTATCCATTTGTAGAAGCCATCCTCTCTTCAACTTCAACTTTTTCACAAAATGGCATCAAGTTAGAGTCCAACATTTAATAAAATTCTATTGAATCAAATTTTCCTTCAATTTGTGAAATGTTCCCTTTGCCAGTGGCTGCAAAACAACCCTAAAGCATGATTCTTCCCCCCCATGATTCTTATCATTAGACTCTGAGCCTTTTTTCTCCAAAAGTATCTTTGCTCAAAAACTCCGCACTCTGCCAGATCTTTCTGGAGGGATTGTACAGTCAAACGTGACTTGCTTTTCACACAATCTTGCCAGCTGCCCCGTCTGATCTTTATCTTGGTTCTCCAGATCTTGCTTTAATTTTCACTGTTTCTGTTGACTGTCATTTCTTAATTACATTCTGAACAGAGGGTATTGGTGTCTCCAATAGAGCAAAGTCACATGACTCAGAGTATTTAAAACTTTTGAGGTTGAAGTCACCCAGTCTTTGCAAACAATGATTGTGAACAATCACGACACTCTCAGGTCTCATGAGGGCAAGTATTAACTTTTGGAAGAACACACCATTGACTTGTTTTCTGTTATTTTGAAAGTGTAAATGATGGAGATAAAACTAGTTTAGGAGATCTTTCCATCTTTCCATGGCTTCTTTATGCACATTACGAAAACTTTTTACCTGAGGTGCCCAAGCTATCTATCCCTACTGTAGTCCCAGTGCTTAGCTAAGTTCTTTTCTTGAGAAGTTTAGTTTTGAAATTGTAGTTGTGACGCTGCACTTTGCTTCCTGTTTGGAAGTCAGATAAATCAGGGTTAAAAGACAGCAGTGGTTCCATGTATTTAGATGACCCTCTAATATTTACGTAGCACCATACCATCACACTCATACTGCTGTGCTTTATATATCAAGACTATACATAGACTATATTAAGAAATTATTCTAATATATATTTATGTATCAGCCAGGTTTGACAACGCTTTCTAAACTATTTGAATTGCAAATAAAAAAGCCAGTTGTCTGCTAATAAAAGCTGAGCCTGTTTAAAATCACTAGTTTGAGTGTCATTAACAGACTGGTAAATAAGGACACAATAGCAATATAAGAGTGGATCACTAACTATATTTCTGCTTCTATCATTTAACCCTCCAGTAACTTTTTAGAAGCTGAATTAAGGTTACAGTTAAGGATGTAAAAATATTTTTAAAATAAACAGAAAACTCAAGGAAGTTTTGTTATTTGGTCAGAAAAAAAAACATCTCAATCTTTATCAACAAAGCAGGAAACACAAGCATTTGACACAAATATACAAAGGGTAAGACATTACATGGTTTTTATAAATATCAACTCTTTATCCTGTAAAACTATGAGATCAAAGTTGCATAGAAACGTAGTGACAGAGTTCCATGTTTAAACCTGTACAGATGAGTTCCTACTCAACAGAGTGAGAGCTTAGAAAAGCCATAGAACAGGAAATGGGACAAAGAAACTCAACATGAAGTCTGTGTACATGGAAAACTGTTTTTAATATTTACGGACGAGAAGACCATCATGATGGGAACATCTTAGAGATGAAGGGTGAGTCCAACCGGTCATGTAGAAGCTAACGCAACTGAAGGCGCTTCACAAAAACCAGTTTATTCCAAATGGATTTACATGCTAACTGCTTCTAAAGTTTGAACTTGATTATTCTTGTTTTGAACAAAGGGCAGAGGTGCTAAACATCATGTTTGGGAACTTCTGTATTTTTAAATGATGACTCCACCAAATTCTGTTTTTATTTTCAGAAAACAT
The DNA here is from genome assembly GCA_036245035.1 of Adrianichthys oophorus. Classification (NCBI taxonomy): domain Eukaryota; kingdom Metazoa; phylum Chordata; class Actinopteri; order Beloniformes; family Adrianichthyidae; genus Adrianichthys; species Adrianichthys oophorus. The sequence continues at coordinate 25,569,071 of BSAI01000012.1, read as the reverse complement.
TCTCAGTCACTTCATCTATTTTTATAGCCTTAACTTTCCTTTTTTTTAAAAGGAGATCATATGAAATTCCAGAGATGAGTTGGAATTTTTTTTGCATAAATATACAACAATCCAGTGATATTATTAATCTGTGGATGGGAATCTTGTTTTTTGTAAAAGTAATACATCCCCAGCAGCAGCTGCATCAAATTCAATCCCTTTGTTTTGTAACATTGTGTTAGTGCAAAGTGGCACCGTTCTGACAAAAAAACCTCTTTTTCAGTTAGTGATTCCTGTGAAATAATATACTGGTCTTCATTTAACCTCTGAAAGGTACATTAACTCTCAAAATCCACCGGTCATTTCCGACCAGATCAGTTTTAAGCTTCAGAGTTACCCAATGCAGTCCTATTGTGAAATGGTTAAGAATGACAACAAATGCAGCTTCTTTATCCTAATTTATGCCATTGATGGTACAACATCACATCTAAAGGAGTCCACCAACCTGTATGTTTTTAACAAAATGTTAAGAAACATGTAAAAAAACAAATCAAACAGTTCTGGAGGGGGTTATTGCTTGGGTGATGATTATGTTTTACATTATCTAAACATTTTCTGAACTGACTGTTGCTTAGTCATGAGAGCTGCCTTTGACTTCAGTGGAAACTTTGGTTGTAAAATTAAGTTTAGCAGGAAAATTTGTGACTTCATAGATTTTTTTCCTCAAACAGAAAATGTAATGTTTGGGGTTTGTTGTGTGGAGTTTTTATGTCTCACAGTGAACACAGGTAATATCAAAATATACCTTTGAATTCTTACACAAATACAGGAATCCTCAATATTCCTTCTTACAGACGTGACAGGAGTGAAGGACAGCTTTAAAAATCTACATCTGGCAGGATGAAATATAAACAACCTCTTCAGAAAAATAATCTTTATGCAGAGTTTCTGGATAATGCTCTTTCAGGACTATCACAGCAGGGTGACAGCTCTGAAAAGGGTTATCTAAGTTAAGTAGTTTATTAATTTAACGTGATACATTCACTTAAATGACGGAAAATGAAATGTTTTCTTGTTAACGTTTCAATTTTCCGATCTTTCACTCTCACAAGCAGGGGTAAGAGTTTTCTCCTGTCCCTGTCTTCCTCTTCTCAGTCACATTGGCGCCTCCGTTCGCCGTTGGAGCTCCTCCTCTTCCTCCCGGCTGCTGGAGCAGTCCATCGCCTCCCCGCTGTCCGTCTCACTGCTGGTAATTATGGGAGACCAGCTCTCCCTGCTCATGTCCTCCTTGTTTCCCTCCTTCCTCTTGTCTTCTCTATCATCATCCCCTCCTCTCTGCCCGCAGTAAGGTGGGATGTCGACCACAAAATACTTCCTGGCCCAGCCGCTCAGCACTGCCCTCTGTCGGACGTCGTTTGATATCAAGCTGGTGTCAGACCTGGAATTAGTGGCTATGTGGAACATAACATGGAAAAAAAAGACAAAAACGGGTCAGAACACGCCAGCAAGTCATGAGATAGGATCACACTCAATCCCTTAGGCTGATAAACTCCAACTTTTCCAACATGATTTTCCAAGAACATGATAAAGCAGCAGGAGGAAAAGTGAGCGGCCTGCAGGCACATGCTCACCTGTGGAAGGGTCAGGAAGTGGAAACCAATAAAAGAAAAAAGGAGCTTAATGTGTAGCAGCTTCAGTGAAAGCTACACGTGAACACAGATGTTATTTATCATTACATCTCAGCTGGGGACAGTAAATAACTACAACTACTGCCATTATTAAACCACAGATGCTCTTCCACTGCAGGCAGAACCAGATGTTAGCTTTTTCATTTGAGTGGGAAAAAAGGTCTCAAGAATTCTCAGAAAATGGATTCATTCACTTCAGCCATATAAAACGAAGAAAATGATGATTTTCTCCTTTTTAATAACACTAAAAACATATACAGTGTCCCCACGTTTATTGTATGTTATATAAATAACCTGTGATAGGTGAAATCCGCAAAATAGGATTCTAGTTGTTTTAAGGCTGTAAAAACCTCTAAACACTTTTCTCAGATAGACATGAACATTTTCACACTTTTCAGTCAGAATCCAGGCCTCGAGGGCTGGTGTCCTACATAGTTTCCTACCAACCTGCCATTGAAGTTCCTTATTAGCTGAACACATCTGACCCAGGTAATCAACAGCAAACAAGGCAGGATTTCTGAAAAACTAGTAGGATGCCAGCCCTTGAGGCCTGGAGTCCGACACCCTTGTTTTTTAGAGTAACCAATGTTTTGGGAATGTGGGAGGCAGCTAAAGTGCCCGGAGAAAACCCACGAATGCAAGGGGAGAACATGCAAACTCCTCACAGAAAGGCTCTAGCCGGGATTCAAACCAGTGTCTTTTCGCTGTGAGGCGAGAGCGCTAACCACAGCACCCCCCCTTTCAGCTGTTTAAACCAAGGAAACAAAAACAAAGAAATTGCACCAAAGAAATCTGCAAAACAGCAAGACCATGAAAAGTGAACTGTGATATAGCGAGGGACCACTGTTTATAATTATTTATATTTATTTAATTTCATTAAGATAGAAGTTCCACTCTGAGAAGAAAAAATCTGAAAGTCAGTCAAAAAAAAGACAGAAAAATTGTGAACAGAAGAGAAGAAAGAGTGAGGCTACAAGCAGCAGAGCAGAAGCAGCTGCAGGAGTTTTGTGTTTTCAGATCCAGGAGAGTGAAACGGAGGAGAAGAAGCAAGCGCAGCTGGGCTGGAGTAGGCAGAGAAACGTGTGACGCCTCAGGCTTCAAATCTTCATGAGGCAGATCTGAGGATGATGCGGTTTGGATGTGATGATGAGGATGGGCAGGAATATGAACAGTAGGCTGATGTGGATGCAGAAAAAAAAAGGATGTGCGGATGGTACTGTGGGTGTGAAAGAAGAAGATACAAACAACAAGGTCAGAAGGAAGAGGTTCCTTTTCCTCCTGCTTACTGTAAGCTATTGTTTCTGTAGAAAACAAACTCTACATCACTTAACAACATGAAACAGGAGCTGCTGTGTGGGCACAATGCAATGACAGAGGGGGTGACACTGAAGCAAAAGAGAAGTTCTGCAGCTCAAAGGTGGTTTTATTAGGAAGTCCTACTGAGGGAAAAACTTCACTCTGAAGTTTGACTGGAGGTAAGCTGGTGGAAGAAGAGAGCTGATGGGTGGAAACCAGAGCACAAGACAGATGGAGTTTTGTTGACAAAGATGAAAACAGTGCTATGAAAAACAAAAGAGTGACCTGACCACGATGTGGAGTCAAACACTGAAGAGACAGGTTATCTTTGGACTGTACTTTTGTTAGTTGGGTTACAAATTGATGATCTTGTCCTCACATATTAAATATTATTTCCCCTTTTTTAAAAATATTATTATACCAGTTATCTTGTTCAATATAGAAATAACCAGGAAAAAACATTTGACGTAACCTCTACATAACAAATAACTGATACAGTCAATATTTTAGCTCTGCATCTAATCTTTTTTCCCAATCGATTGGCCTAAAAAAAAAAAATTGCAGCGAAAAACCCTTAAATCTCCCTTCACCTAAATAAAGATTTTTTAAAACTTAAGCAAATAATTATGTGAAAACTTTATATTGAGGAACCTGCGATGGACTAGTGTCCTGTCCAGAGTGTGCCCTGGCGAGAGAAGGTTTACATTTTGTTTTCAAGCATTAAAACCGACTGACTTTATTAAGGATGTTGTAAAAACCGATCCTTTGAGCGCATGAGCTCACCTGGCAGAGTCGTGGACAGCTGGCTGGCATTGCACGTGACAGAGCCATTGTTGTTGCTGGCCATGGCCGCTGCAAGGTGCAGCATCTCTGAGCGTGGCAGCTGTGGGGACACCGGTAAGGAGTGGCATTGTCTTCCCGGCAGCTGCTGCCAATAGTAGGAGGTCTCTTGTTGGGTTGCTCCAGGTCCATGAGAACTGGGATGGCTGCTGAACGCACTGCCAGGAGGCGAGTTAAGGTCAAACACCAGAGAGAAGACGGACTTGCTGGGGACGTCAAAAAACTTTATTTTCCCGCCGCATAAGTCCTCACGGGCAGTGAAAGGGTTGATCTTGGAGGCTCTGGAGAATCTCTGGGAGGTGGGGGGGTTGTAGTACGGGTCCTGGACGTTGACTTTTCTTCCTGGCTTGCAGGAGAATATGTCCGATTGGCTGCGGCTGAGCCAGATGTTTCGCCTGGGGCGGGGTGATTTGGGGGGGATTTTGTCATTTTGGAAACCAAGAGGATTCTGGCGCTTGAACCCCTGGATCTTCTCACCTTGAAGGAGGAAAAAAACAAACATTTTTGTGTAAAATTCTTTAAAGTATGAATGACTTCTCCCTAAAATGAAAATTTAAAACACATGTATAAGTGCTAATATGTGTATCTATGATTAAATAAGACTAATTATAATTTAATTATTTACATGTGTATGTATGTATATTTTCTAATCCATTCATTGCTAATTATCCTAAGTTTAATATATTTATGCATAAATATAATTTTCTTGGTCTTCTTTAGTTCTATTTTTGTTTGGATTGCTTGAAATAAACCAAATCCAAATTCCAAATCCAAAATGAGCACTAGATGGCAGCACAACCATATTCCAAGACTTTATTTATATATATATATATATATATATACACATATATATATATATATATATATATATATATATATATAAACCCTTCTTTTCAGCTATGTTTTTGTCATAAAAAATGTAAAAGTTTGTGGAAACTATTTGCACAGTTCAGTTTACATTCAGTTTACAGTTTTGTTTATATCTTTAAAAGCAAGTGACAGAAACAGATGTTGTTCCAAACAACTGACAAACCTAAACAAAAAAAACAGTTTATTTATCTATGAAAGTTCACTGCATTTATTTATATATGTGAATTTTTTTATTCACTTTTTTGGAAACTTCTTGAGAGGTTTTTGTTATGCAACAGGAATATTTCTGACTACCACCGGGGTCATGCTGGTTTCAGGAAATGCTGATGTTATCAGTGGGGAGAGAAAAGTGAGGAGAGGAGGGGCACATGAGGGCATCAGGGGAGAAGAAGCTCATGGAGCATCAGTCAACAGCTGATGAGACGTGACGCGATGGATCCAGCTCCTGTTTCCTCTCAACGACAGCTTCAGTGGAGATCCATCAACAAACTTAACCTCACTGTCACATATTCTGCATCATTAGGATTAGCAGACGCTTATTCATCAATTACTGATCACATTCAAAAAGAATTGAAAAAAAAAAAATCCTGTTGATGGTCAGGCAGGCCAGCGGCTGCACGCTGGACCAAATTAGCATTGAAACCATGACCTGATCAACAGCACACTTGGAAACATGTCGCTCTGGCTTTTAAGACGAAGAGAAGTCAGACGGATGGAAAAGAGCCATCATAAATGCAATCAATATTTTCATCTGCATTTCCTGAACTGAAGTTTCCCCTCCTTAAACATTCCTTCACAGGAATTTACAATCACTATTTTCCTACAAACAAATGGAGTGTTAAAACTCCAGAAGAAGTTGCAGCAGTGGTACCTTTGAGAATGGTCTTCTTGTCAGCTTCCCCGCTCAAAGTAACACACTCATGCTGCATTTCTTCAACTTTAAGATGGGTGAGAACCTCCTCCAGGTGTCTGACGATGTCTTGAAAGGATGGACGGAGTTTAGGATCCAACTGATGAAGGACAGGAGGAAAAAACTTTACTGTTCATTCATTCATTCGCACATCCTCTTTATTTTTATTATTTAGTGAATTTGTTCATTTACTTGAGCTAGTTTTAAGAGCCTGAGTGTGAATCCCTTCATTTGGGTCAGCTGCTGTCACAGCTAGTGGTGGAGGCTCACAGAGGTGAGGCTCTCCGCATGTCCAAGCTAGAGTGCAGCTTTTTATAGGCTGGCACCGGCATGTGCCTCTAGATGCAGGAGATCCATGTTTGTTTCCTTCTCACTGGTTCCTCTTTTGTGTTTGCCTTGTTTTTTTTAAGATTCACATTCAAAAGTGAGAGAATTGGGGGTTTGGGCGGAGTTATGTACTTTCAAGTGGACTGAGTACTGGAAGGGTTTTAAGAGTGGAAGCTGAAATGAACTGCATTTTACTAAATGTAAAAGACTATGTTCTACTTTTACAAAAATGAATATTTCCACAGAAAAGCAATTTGACTTGATCATAATTTTTTATGAAGAGAACAGGAAAATTGAGCTTGCTATATCACAAAACAGGAATTAATTTTCAAGCTTAAAAAACAAGAAGTCAGTTTAAAACCGGAACAGTAGGTAAAAATGAATTGTTATTCCAGCTACACTAAGATTAACAAAAAAAAATGGAGCATCACATTAAGGAGAAATAAAAGTTGAGTGCTGCAAAAACCTACCATGTATTAAAGTCCCACACTGATCATCTTTTGATCTATTTTCTGTGTTTTCAGTGGTCTTTTAATTGTGATTATGACATTTTAGCCAAAATAATAGAAAAGAAAAGCCTGTGTGGGACATTTCTAGGACATACTTTCTGCAGAGCGGCAGGAGTCCATCAGAAATTCACCTCTGAGTTGTGAGTGGGGCTGTTAGCGTGGAGCAAGCAAGCAAGCAAGCAGTTTTAGCTTTATGTGTGGGGTCGTTCTGTTGGAAGGTGAATCTCCGCCCCAGTCTCAAGTGTTGTACAGACTTCAACAGGTTTTCCAGATTCCCTGCTAAAGAGAAGCAGCCCCAGAGCATGATGCTGCCACCAACATGTTTGACAGTGGATATGGTGTGTTCAGAGTGATGTGCAGTGTTAGAGTTCCACCACACATAGCGCTTTGCATTTAGGCCATTTGGTCTCATCTGACCAGAGGACCTTCTTACACACGTTTCCTGGGTCACTCACGTGGCTTATGGCAAACTGCAAACGGGACTTCTTGTGGTTTTCTTTTAACAATGGCTTTCTTCTTGCCACTCTTCCATAAAGTCCAGATTTGTTCAGTGCACGACTGATTGTTGTCCTAAGGACAGATTCCCCCACCCATGAGATGAAGATCTCTGCAGTTCATCCAGAGTCGCCATGGGCCTCCTGGCTGCATCTCTGATCAGTGCTCTCCTTGTTCAGCCTGTTAGTTTAAGGTGGATGACCATGTCTAGGTAGGTTTGGGGTTGAGGCATTTGCAAATGACGGACTGAACAGTGGTTTGTGGGATGTTCAAAGCTTGGGAAATCTTTTTATGTTCTATCTTTAATCTTTTTATATAAATATATAATCTTTTTATATTATAAATAAAATAAGATTTTATATTATATTCTAACCCTGCTTTAAATGTCTCCACAACTTTATCCCTGACCTGTCTGGTGTGTTTCTTACACTTCATGATGCTGTTTTCTCCCCAATATTCTCTTGACAAACCACAGAGACCGTTACAAAATAGCTGTATTTGTATACTGAGTTTAAATTACACACAGCTGGACTCTATTAAGTTATTAATTCAACATTTGATCAGTCACCAATCATCAAGCAACTTCTGAAGAATATTGGATGTACTCAGAGGGGGGGGCTGAATACTTTTGCACACTGCACTTTGCAGTTTTTTATTTGTAAAAGAAAAATTGAACTCTTGTATAATTTCTTTCTACGTCACAATTGTGCGCCACTTTGTGTTGGTCTTTCACATAAAACTCAAATAAAATATATTTATGTTTGTGGTCATAATGTGAGAAAATCTGGAGAAGTTCAAGGGATATGAATACTTTTGCAAGTCAATGTACATGGAACTATTTGTCTGTAAGTGGATGCATCAGAATGGAGTGCTACTGGGAGTTTGTGGCCCGCTCAGTGTATTTTTGACATTATAGATACGATCTTCTTGAACAGCATTTTTTCTCTGTTTCTTATTTACAGTGATTTGAATAAAGAAATAATCAGAATTAATTTTAAGCTTCATTTGGAGCTGACCTTTAAAACATTCAGTACCAACAGAACTACAGTCATCCCAAACATGTTTTTTTGTATATTGTAGGTTTTCCTTTCCAAACAAGCATCAAAATAGATATGATCAAATAAATTACTTTGATTAAAACTGAGACTAATATTACATACTAACAATAGGTGGAGCAATTGTTTTGCTTTGTTTACAAAAAAAGGCTGAGGTGGTTTCTGTAAAATTCAAGCCTTTTCACTTTTATGGGGGGTTCCCAATATAAAAATGTATCATAAACAAAGAAGGACAAACCAGTTCAGAGATGAGAGACTTAAAACAAATTTGATGGGAGCAAGGATGATGAAAGGAGGCCATCAGACAAGGATGAGAAAGGATGAAAAGCCTTCATAGGATCAATCAGCAGGGTGTATAATCATCTTTAATTCTCTGTTCTTCTATAGATGCAATAAAGGACATGTCACATTTATATTTAAAATAATTAAAAGAGACTGTTTATAGTTCGCTTGATGGTGTTTTATAAAATGTATTTCTTTAATTCTTTCCACAGCCTGATCAGTATGAATAAATATGTTTGAATATTTGACAAAAAAGCAGAGTTTGACTGATAAGGGCTTCAGACTGGAGAGAATAAAACACCCCCCCGGATGGTGCACTAAATCAGATTAACCAGATTATCAGATTGCTCCTTTTTTCTGAATGAGGGAATAAAGGTTGCTTAAGAAATTAAGAAGAATCTAAAAAAAACTAAAACCCTGCATACAAACCATATACAAAAAAAAACATTCTGAAGTGAGACAGCTGCTTCTGCTCAAAGAAGAATCCTAATGTATCCATTTATAATGTTTAAGGTTTGTCACGGGCAGTGGGGAGGACTCACGTTGCAGCAGTTAAAGGCCAGCTGGAGGAAGTCAGACGGACAGTCTCCAACCATGTGCTGGAACGTGTGATAGTCCAGGCCAAAGTTCTGTTCAGGAGGCAAAGGTGGAGAGACACAAAAGGTTGGTCACAGCAAACAGGAAGCTCACACTCCACAGAAGACGGACAGAGCTTTATCAAATGTCTGACATTGTGTAACTCAACTGACAAAGCCAGTTCCATGTCAAACTAATCCTCTGACTTAGTCCTGCTGGCTGCCAACTTCCAATATGTTTGCAGCCTGACAAAGACTAATAACCAGCAAATTATTGTTCTCAACTTGGATTCACTTCTAAGCCCGGCTTAATGCATAAAGCTGCATTAGGATGCAAAGAATTATCCTGTCTAAGAGTTCCTATTGTTGGTAAATTAACAGTTGCCTGGTTTAATATATAACCCCACAAACCGAATCAGTCAAGAGCTGCACCTGAGACTGACCATGCCTCCTTTTTTCTAGGAAATATTCAAAAAGTTCACAATGTTTGACCAACCACGAACAAAGAAGGCTGCTTAGGAAAATGCCTCACTTTTTTTTCCTCACTTTGCAGGAAATTCATGCAAATTTATACAAATGCTTTACTGCATTCAGTAAAGTTGAGCAATCATTAATGATTGCACATTTAAAAAAACTGCTTTGTATTAGAATGTGTTTAAGCAAAATGACAGAATCAGCACATCTACGCTGCAAACACGTAGCGGGTGTCCTCAAGGGTCACAAAGTGGAAAGGAGTTCAGATGGAGAGGAGCGGTCACCTCAGTGCGAGGAAGGAAATCAGGGTCGGCCTGGATCCTTGCAATGATTTCACACAGGATTATTCCATAGGAGAAGACATCAGCCTGAAAACAGAAAAGCACAAACTGCAAAAAAGTTCATTTATGAAGGTATGGGTTCAACAGCAGTTGCTTATTAATTCAATGCAAAACCCACAACTAACCGCGTCACACTAATGGCTCTTTTTTGTTTACTAAAATGACTTATTTTAAAGAAGAAATAGAAAAGAAAGAACAAAAGTTAATGTCACACAAACACATCCTAGAAAAGGTGAGAGCTGGGAATGGAATATTGCAACAATTAGTTTGATAAGAATCAAAACACAATCACAAACAGAAATAAAATAAATAACATGAAGAAAAACAGCTTAATGTAAACATTATTTTTGATCCATTTGATACATTTTTCATAAATGTTTTTAGGTATTTTGCTTCTTCACATGAAAAGAAAAACGAACCAAAGTTTAACAGTTTTTTCAAACACTAAGAAAGTACAGTAACAGTTTCAACATCTCAAAACAAACAGTAAGAAGATGGAAATAGTTAAACATTTGGCCGATGAAAAGCTAAAATGTTTTAAATAATCACTTTTACAACACCAAACTAACAGGACAGTTTCACATTGTCTTTGATTCTGTTTTACTCTGCAGAATTAAAACAACAATGGTTTCAGGTTATAGTTATACCTTTTCATTGTAGGGTTCATCTCTGAGGACCTCTGGAGCCATCCAGAATGGGGAACCAACCACTGAAAGCTTCTCCACTTCAGTCCTACAAAAGAAACTAAAATCTATCAAAAAACTAAAACTATGAATTGGGATTGTTTTATTTAAGCTTCAGGAAAGAAAATAAAGACATTAATAATGAGACAAACTAAATGCAGATGATGGAATGAAAAAAAACTAATGAAAACTTTGTTCAAATGCATTCTTGTATTGTAATAAAATGTGTATGTTTGCATATCTTTACATGATTTAACACATTTCTCAACTTTAAGTCTTTAATGTTTTATTGCTTTTTTACCTAAATAAAGCCTCTTGCATAGCTAAAGAAATCCTTCAGAGGCATCTGTGTAGCCACATTTTAACCATTTCAAAAACAACCTGAGACAAACCCATGATGCAAGTCACATCATTTTTCACTGACAAGAAAGAAAATCCTAAATACACAAACACCCCTAAAAAGCTGAGCATGAGGTTACTTGCTATTCTAAGATCAAAAGAATTAACAAGAAATACTGTCTAATGATTTTAAAATGCAAGTAACTGATAAATCATCAGTCAATGACAGGATTTTCAAATAAGCAATGGCAGATTGTCGATTATTTCTTCTAGAAGAAAAGTTCTGGTCCATTAGCCTGAGAGGAGTTAAAAGGTCATTAACGTAGAGAGAAGTCCTTCATATTTTTATAAGAAAAGTGTAATCAGCTAAAGAAAATGTTAAACATTTCATCTCTGTGTCCACAAACACAAGAGGAGGCACAGATGAAGACATTAAAGACTTACTCTGATGAAAATTGTGTTTTTGTTGCATTTTTCTCAGGCTGAATATAAAGAAACTTAAGCTTAAAAATGCACTTCTGAGTGTTTCTTGATTCAAATCATTGTGAATCAGGAGCAGATGAAAAAAATGTAGTTAGAAAAAGGGTTTATTTTTGATGTAGTAAATCCACTGGTCAGGCCATAACCTTCCATTTGGATTCATCTACTTGTTGACAAACAGATCCATTAACAGCTTTGCTTTCCTCATCTGAGCTGGTATCTGGATCTAAACTGTCCGACTGGATAGCTCCAATATTACTCGCCATTTTTGTTGCATTGGTAAAGCTAGGTTGGTGCTGTAAGCTAATGGCAGAGAATGTAAACAAAAGGATGATGGAAAGTCAGGGCAGGCTTACTCCCCACCAACAGCCCCTTCCACAACTTTGAGGCAAATTTCTAATGAACTTTTGGCGCTCTGCAGAAGCTATGTCCTAGAAAACTACACAGGTTTTTTTTTTTGGCTAAAAATTGCATAATTTGTTTTTAAAAGACCACTGGGAATGCTCGAAAGTAGTTCAAAGGATGATCGGAGTGGGACTTTAAGGTTTGAGCTTCAGTCTGTCTTTTCAAGTGAGACTGGAAATGAGGTTAGTCAGTAGTATCAAGTACTCATGAACAGATGTGACATTTGGTGGAAAGCATCAGTTTTATATTTAACTTCCAAAGAGCCTAAGAAGAGTATTGTGGGTTTTTACTGTTAAACTTGTTCGGGTTCCCCTGTCAAACTGCTATGACACAGATGTTTCACATGAGGTTTAAAAATAAGTTTCTCTGCAAACAAACACCTACAACAGAACAGGAAAGCTCCATCTCAAACAGCCAGTTACTCTCAAAACTAAAAATAAAAAGAATTTAAAAGACTTCAGTATTATAAGCCACAACTTTTTGCACATAGTTAGAGGGGTGTTTGGTATGAATAACATGGCTAACAGCCCCACAAATGTTTAAAAATGAAGGTATCACTTTCCAAAGTCAAGTTCTGGCTTTTATCAGGAATTATTCCTGTGTATTATTCAGTAAACAGAGAAAGTAGCGAGTCTTCTTACTGATTTGTAGGGATCTTTTCTGCAAGGCCAAAGTCTCCCACCACTGCTGTGTAGCCATTGTCATCACATTTGATCAAGCAGTTCTGTGAAGACAGAAAACCATAGAAACAGCAGCTTACAAGAGGAAGTGGCTGACACAGAAATAAATATGTGGCTTGACACTATGAGCCAGACACGTTCTTCCTATTTAAAACCTCTTTCAGTGAACTGTACTTTAAAGGCATTCTCCTAAAACAAACTCCTTTCATGGATCAACATGTCAGTCTCGCTGAAAACATTAAAATCAACACAAAATTAAAACTAGCTTTTTATAATAGGAGGAACTCATTATTAAAATTATTAAATCTTACTCTTATTAAATCAAAATAAAACAACATTTTTTTATAGTTAGATAAGCTGCAGATCTACTTTTAGCTGGGGTTTCCCCTTTCGATGACCAGTCTTTACCAACCTTGGAGGTGAGGTCTCTGTGGAATATGCCCTTTGAGTGCAAGTAGGCCACACCGCTGGCAATATCGCAGGCTAGCTTCACCCTCGAGAGCCAGCTCAGATGTTTGTTGCTGTCAAGAAGCTGCTCCAGGTTTCCTCCATTAATGTACTAAAGAAATGGAAATTCACATTAGATGATTTACACAAAGTAAAGAAAAAAAAGCAAAAAAGTGACAGTACACAGAAAAAGGATGTGAAGTAAAAAACAACTGATAAAATACCCCAAAATCCCAAATATGGTTTTAAAACTGTGCATGAATTATTATTGCATCATGTGCCAACAAATATCCCTTAAATGACCAACTTTAGGAGTTATTACCTGATAAAGTGTTATGGAGTTGAAAGTGGCTTAAGAGACCCACTCTGATCATTTTTGATCTGTTTTCAAAGCGTTCCCAGTGGTCTTTTAATTACGATTATGCTGTTTTTTTGGCAGAATAAAAAACTTCTACTTCTATTACATAGTTTCTGCAGGGTGGCAGAGGTTAAGTAGAAATTCACCTTCGAGTTTTGGGCGGGACTGTTGGCAAAGAGAAACTCAGCCCCCGTTTCCCATCACTGATCTTTTACATGCCTCCTGCTAGTTTACAGCCCCTCGCACCCCCAACCTAAGATTAAGGGTACAACAAAAATGGTGAGCAATGTCGTACCTATCCAGCTGTACAGTTTGATCCAGATTCCAACTCAAACAAGGAAAACAAAGATGTGCATGGATCTATTTGTCTGCAAGTGGATGCATCAGAATGCAGCGGAGCAGGGACCTTGTGGCCTGATCAGTGTATTTTCTCTATCACAAAAAAGGTTTTTATTTATTTATTTATTTATTTATTTATTTTTTTAATCGGCATATTTTCGTCTGCTCCTGATTCTCAACAATTTCTCAACAAGTTTCATTTTCTTTATATATGCTCTCCATCATGAGAAACATTGCCACAAAAACATTTTTAAACCCCCAAAAACATGCTTTTCAACACAGTGGGTTTATATTTTTGGACTATTTTGGACTACAGCAGAAAACAGACCATTGCTGTGAACAATGTAAAACTCTCAAATGGTTTGAGGATTTCAGAATGAAACTGTCAGAGAGTGAAGGGCAGCACTGAGCAGGAAGGGAAGTGATGCGTTCATAATCTCTAGTTCCTTCTATTAGAGGTTGTCAAGAAGTAGGAGGGTTTTATTAGCCTCAGATTGATCAGAGTGGATCATGGAACCTGTTCTGACACATAGACAGGCCAGCTTAGAGTAAACCCACTGAGTTAGTGGGATAAACTGGAGATAACCTTCCTCAGTCGGCAGACATTCACCACAACAACACAGAATCTTGTGAAGACTCTTGTCCTCAGCAGTATTACACAAGCTCACCAGAATTAGGCCACAATGACTTCATGCTGTAATCAGAGCCACACATCAGGCAGTGTCTGACTTTTCCTTTCTGTTAGGAAGAGTGCGGCCGACTGTTGGTATTTGATGTCAGTGAGCCGTGAGCTCCGTGCAGTCTGACTAGCTTTCAAATGCACTAAAAACAGAACATCTTTACCATGAACACACAAACAAAACCACAAAACTGACCACAGCGCCTCTGATGAGTTCACAGGCAGGCTGTGTGGAAAAAGTGTTTTAACACTGTTCAGTCTGATCACATTTATAAATAAAAAGCTGACCCAAGTTAACAAAAGACAGCCAACTCAGTGAATGGGTTTACCCAGGATCCTTCTCTGTGTCAGCTTTGATCTTGAAGAGCTTGCCGACCTTCCTGCTGGCATGGAAACCCACTTGCACACTAATCCGGTGTCACAAATCATGGACTGTGCAAGTTAACTTAACGTAACTGACATGAGATAAAGAGTTAGCCGTGTAACTGGTTTAGCTGTGATTATTAGTATGACTGGCAGCACTGAATTGGAGCAAAGAGACAGGGAACAGATGACAACAAGAGATCTTAACTCTTTGTGCCTTTAAAAGTCAGTTCAGGTCAAAAATATACGCTATACAACAACACTGATAGTCTCTGCAATCAAGATTATATACAATTTCAGTCCAAATAAACAAGACTAACAATATATATTTTGATCACAGACATTTTGTACAGCTCTGACAGGAAAAAAATGTGAATGAGATATGAACCTGATCAAATAATAAAGTAATTAACAGTAACATAGAGAAATAGCGTGCACTTTTCATTTGTGGATGTCAATACGTTCTAATTCTTTAGGAGTAGTTTTGACATAAACAGGCATTGTTTTAAAGTTACATAGATTTTATTGACTAACAGCACAGACAGGCTGGTCTAGAAGATAAGTCACAACAAGAACAGGACTTAAGTTGTCAGAACACCGATTTTGATATTTGATTGGAATTATAGACAGTAGTTATTCAGCTCTGCGGGCCTGTTTCAGGTCACCTAGACTCTCACTGAGACAGTGTACAATGTAGAGAATTGTAGAAATGAGAACCATATGTCAGGTCAGAAATGTTGGGGAAATGTCTGTGTTTTAAGCTAAGAGCCCTGAAAGACTGAGACAAAGAATCCTTGTTTGGAGCTTGGAGCAGCTTCAAACAGCGGGGTAATCCTGCCAGTGGTCATGACTTACCATCAGGCCTGCTTAGGAAAGCAGCAGCGTTTCCTATAAGGTGTATTAAAATGATGTTTAGCAGAAAGGAAGCAAGTAAACCCCCAAAGAATGATTGCCGTGGGATGCAGGACTAAATTCAAGGAAATAGTGTCTATCAGAGGTGCAAATTTTGAAACACACTGCCTTAAACTGTGAAAAATATTGAAAGCAGTGGTTAAAAACTAACCAGTCAGGTACTTATATTAAAAATGATCCTTCAGGTTTGTTTTTTCTAGAGTTTTTTTTCTAGAGTTTTTTTTATAAGAGAAATTTGGTTTTTAATGTAAAATGTTCAAGTTTAGTGGTTATGTATATACTCTGTGCTGTTCTATGTTGCATAAGCTCAACACCTTTACCTTTGTCGTTTGCGTTTCACTGTCTGTATGTTTTTTGTTTTTTTTACCTGTCTTGAAAACAACAGATGTAAATTAGCATTTGTGCTAATCTGGCATATTGATGTTCTAGCTATGCTAAAACATTGATTATTTTGCATTACCCTGGTTTAAATAAATAAGTAAAAGTTGCACAAAAGAAGCTGTATGTCTGAAGGTTCTCATTCATCCAGAATAATGACTGAGTCCAGAAAAAAACTGGACTTTAAAGATTGTTCTAAAACAAGAGGATCTACAACTTGAGGATCCAGAGCCACATGTGGTTCTTTTATTCCCCCATTGTAGCTCTTTTGTTTTGAAGAAAAATGTTTACAAATTCAATATATAAACAGTTTTTTTGTTCAGTTTTGTTATTTATTTTTGGAATTCTAAACTGTGATCGTACATGAGTAGAAACTTACCTTTCTTTTAACCACTGCTGACACTAAACTAAATCTAGAGTCATTGAGACCTTTACCATTCCTCCAAAATGCAGATAGCTAGGGACAATTATGGTAAAAGGGTTGATATGTTGTCAGAGTGTTATTAGAATAAGTTTAAACTCATATTATTTCATATCTTGTTGGTGTTCAAAGAAAAAGTTCTTCAAAGTATTGTATTTTGTATGTTATTTTGAAAGGAACCTGTATGTGCTGCTGTCAAAAATAATATAATAGAATATAACACTGTTATAATTCGATTATTATAAGTATTTATAAGGTACATTATTTAAATAAATGCCTTGGGTGTCACAAAAACATAGTCTCTATTTTGCACTCTCGCTGGGTTTTGTTCCATCAGAAACAGGAACAAATGGCTCTTTTAGTGTTAAAGGTTGCAGATGTCTTATCTTGAAGATGTTTTGCTGCTCATCTAAAAAAAAAATGTCTGTCCTGTTGTTATTGCTGATATTCTGCAGAAATTCTTTTGCACATTTCTAAAAATCTGACAGACGAGATTCAGCATAGATACGGCAAGTATCACACACTGAACCCAGAATTTGGGATTAAACAATTGTGATCTTAAAACTTTCAAAATCTTTTTACGAAATCCTGAAGGTTTGGTTGACAGGCTGCAGAATGTCTTCACTTCTGCATGTAATGCAGCCTGTGCACATGCTTGTTTCTGCTTGAAACGCAGAGGGCATGGAGGTAACCCTGGTTCATGCAGGAACTCCAGTCCAAGTTTCCTCTGAGCACAGCGTCATAATGGGGGTCAGGTAACAAACTTCCACGGACCTGCTCTTAGCATCGCTACTCAGTTTGGTAGTAACATAACGCAGCACAGAAGTATCTGCTTACTCTGCAGCAGATAAACCAACCACAGCGTCTGCGTACATTTATATGAGTCTCTCAAAAAACTTCGGTGCTTTCTCTCCAAGGCAACAAAACTCTGAAGAACTACACAGCAAAGTAAAAAAAATTATCTCCTTTAGGAGTGTATGCCAGTTTGAATCTATTTGCATATAAACTGCATTTGCCTTTTGGCTTAAACTCAAGTACAGTCCATTTGTCTATACAAACTAGCATAGACTGGCTATAAATATATATGCTTTTTGTGTTTGTATTTGGACACAATAATTTTGTAAGAAGCATACTCATCACAGGCTGCACTGAAGTGCAATTATTTAAACTTAAAGTTACAAAAAATTCCAACATTTAGTGTTGGAGAATTAAACCATCAGCCAATTGAATAAACCAGAACACAGTTTTGACAGAGCACACACACCACTGTTCTGACATCACAATAGGAAACCCAAGTTCAACAAAACTGTTTTTTTTTTTTTTTTTCTTTCATTAGCTTTAGAATTTAATCATCGTATTTTTCTGAACAAGTACCCATGAGCATGAGAAACAAGAAAAAAATAAACATTTTGTTCTTAAAGCCACAGGTTTAGTTTTGAATCTTTCATTTTTGTTTCACATTTTTTGTTAGACTTACAATTGATCAAATGTGTACTGTGTACTATAACATGTGTCCCATCTGCAAGTTATGATTTCATAAGATTGTTTTATCACACAAATGGTATATTCTAATAATTTTCACTCATGTATACAAATTCAACTTAAGGACATTCAGTTCTAGATAGATATCCTCAATTACAGGGCTGTAAATCGGTGAGATATGCTCATAGATGGCGTGATGTTCACCGACAACAACTCCAGTTGCATAAAGGAAACACGCTTACGTGCTGACACTATAACTGCATCGCTGTGCTGCCTTTAATCAGCAGACAGGTTTAGAACCGGTGTGTCATTAGTTTGTTCTAAAGCTTTCCTCTCTGATCGTTTGTGGGTTTTTTGTTTTTACATACCTCTGTCAAAGCGTGAAGTTGACCTTCATGGACACACACTCCCTTAAACCTGTGAAACCAAACATCTGTAAACACTTACAGACAACAAAAGAACACTTGATGTCATCTGATAGGAATTGTTTCAGTTAAAGCT
This sequence comes from Adrianichthys oophorus, assembly GCA_036245035.1. Lineage (NCBI taxonomy): Eukaryota > Metazoa > Chordata > Actinopteri > Beloniformes > Adrianichthyidae > Adrianichthys > Adrianichthys oophorus. Next base: position 25,550,963 of record BSAI01000012.1, on the reverse strand, counting down.
ACAAAAAAAAAAAACTATCATTTTGTCAAGGTAGGTAATCTATTATCATTTGTTTTTTGTGAATATAGAATCCAGAACAACACCAGGTGAAAAAATCCCACTGAGCAAGACTGGACAGGTGAATACACCACAAGTGTGTATTAACAGTAGAGTAACAGACAGCTTGTCTGCTTTCCCCACATTCCTCCTATTTATCTTGCCCATCAATTTCCAGGCTTGATAAATATAATCCTAATCTTCCACTCCTGTGAGGATTTTTCCCTCTGACATATTGGAGTTGGCTTTTAAATAAAAAGATCCTTAAAACACATCAATTGAAACTATTGCATTTATCCACCTGAACTCTACACTAAAAAAGTCCCCTTAGAAATAAGTTTAAAAAAATCTTGAAATAAAAAATAAGTAAAATAAATAAGCAAAAATTCTCCCAATGGGGTAAAAAAAAGTGGTCCTACCAAAAATTCTTATTCTAAGAAAAAAAAATCAAGTCACCAAGACATGTTTTCCAATACTAAGATTATTTTGCTTTTGAAAAACTTTCTCAATAAAATTTGTTTTTCTTGTAAGACCAAAAATTAGACATTTAGTCTTCCACCAACAGGTCTTTATACTTTCTTCCGATTTTAGATTCCGTTTTTGCAGTGTATGACAGTGTGAGCATAACAATGACAGTGAGTACAGCACTCCTTCAACCACAGTGTCTGCGTGCAGAGCAAAAAGACAAACTGTCTGTGTTGAAGTCTCATAACTCTGAAGGCAGTTAAAGGTCAGAACTGTAGGTCCTTGGAGGATTTCAGAAAACAATGACCCCACAGTGTGTTTAACACAAAGACACACACAACACACAAGAGATGCTTAACAAAGATGGCTTTGTAAACAATGTGTACGCGTGACTATGCACACACAAAAATATTTATTCATGTATGTGCATGTTCTGCTCTCCCATCCAGAGGCTCTGAATGTGTTTGCTGTTGAAGTGAAAGGAAAACAATTTTGTCCAGAATCTTTATTAATTCAAACTTATAATGTTTAGGTTTAGGTTTTATTCCCTCTACCAGATTGTTGTTATAATTTCTACATTTGGTCCACATGTGATATTAGAATTTAAAGGCGTGATCGGCATTGTATGCCCTGCAGGCACTCCCTGCACTCACCGCTCGCCTTTGACCCGGGCTCACTTGCTAAGCCTCTACACGCCCCTCAGCAGCACTCTACACACCTGATTTCTTGCTACTCTTGTCCCATCTTGGTATGTTATGTGTATGAGTCATGTCACTTAAAAGCCTCACTTACAATTCCACCCCCAAGCCACATCAGAGCTGCATGTGACAAATTCATCAAATTCATGGACCAAACTTCTTTTTTTTTTTTTTAAACGGCAGCTTTTCTGTTGGTTTTGTCTCCATAGCAAACACTTTTTGTTTAGTCACCTGGGGGGTGATGAACAGCTCTATGTAATTTTTAGAAGGATAGGCAAAAGTAAACTTTGAATTTCCTTGGTAACCTAGGTTTTTGTTAACCCGTCCCACATTCCTAGTATAGTCATATCATATGCTATATCGCTTTGTTCAGCTTGAGCCAAAGATTCATGTATTAGCTTTATGCAGTATTTCAGTAAAAAATGTGCAAGCAAGAAAAGAACACCATTTTGCAAGCCACACCAACACCATTCAAAATCTACAATTTCTAAACCCAAATTTTTTCCAAAGTAGCTTTGCAATGCTCCTTGAGGACTTAGGAGGTGGCAGATGAAAATCCCTGTGAGGAGTTTGAATTTGTAGCTGGTACTGCAGATGTTTTGTTTTTTAATTTAAGATGGTGGCCTCCTCACAAAGTCAAAGGTCAACGAAACTTTGGTGGTGGTTGTAGTCTTAAACTTGTGATGTGTGCGTAATTTTGTGAAGATCCCTCAAACAAACTTTTTCTTTTACTATATAGAGGGACAATGTAAAATCTCCAAATTTCACACTTTGCCACAAAATGGCCACCAAACCATAGGTCCTGGGACCATCCCATAATACTTTAAAACTTCCTTTGGATATCCCCCAACACATGTATTTTGGTTTCTTTAGGGGATTTTCAATTAGTTAGATGGAGCCCCATTATAGATTTAGGATTTTGGTTTTTGCTCAAAGGTGCAGTAAAAAAGAAGAATTGTGAAAACAATCAGGTCCTTGCAGTCCAGGACTTCTGCACGACAGAATAAAAGTACTCAAATAGCCAGGAATTCAATTAAACTGCAGTACAGAAGTTATTGAAAATGTTTGATATTTTGTGATTAGCATTACAATCAAACATACAGTCAACATTTAAAGTTTAGATTAACATGACATGAAATACTTTCTCCTTGAAGGCGGCGTGGTTGATGTTTAACATGCGTTTAAACAAAACAGCTGACTAAGGCAAATGTAGACTTGAGAAGCTGTTTATGTTGACTTTATGAATATAAACGTGTGTTCTGGAGGACAAAGACCACCTTCTAAAACATAACACATTTGGTTAAGTTGTGAGCTGAAATTGAGAGCATTGAAAACAATTATCTAACTTAGAAAAAGTAATAGAGATCAGAAGTCTACTCTATAACAGGAAATAGGTAACAGATATGTGTGAATATGATTACTGAACAGGTAAAAGTAGAGCACTTTGAGTGAATAAGCACTTTCTCAAAATGAATGGCTTCATGTGGGTCTGGAAATTGCAGGAAATGAATTCTCATACTTAATTATGTCATGTATTTAGATGTGAGGCACTCTTTTAGCACGCAGAAGCGTTGGTGTTTTGTTTTTGCACCAGGACCAAAGAACCCATCCTGCTTAAGTCTATAGAAATATGAGAGGACGGAACAACACTAAATAGCACGTCATGGCAGCTATGAGGGTCTGGAAGAGTGCATTATTTTCATTCTACTAAAAACTAACCAGACAGGGACAAGCTTTTCTAAAAAGCTGACATAATGGTTCACAGCCTTCTTCTCCCCCATAGCAAAAGAATGTCCTCCTTGCTTTTGGCCTGAAGGCATCTGGTGCAAGTCTAACAGAAGCTGGCAGTTTATAAAACCCATGGTTAATAGGCTCTGTGCTTGACACAGTTTTGAGCCCACTCCAATGGAAACATGTCAAAACCATAGACTCAAAAGACACAGAGGAAAAAGGCGTAAATGCAATGGCAAAAACACTTGGAAACCATTTAAAATCAATCTACATTTAGAATGACAAAGGTAAAATATGAAAAAATTATGTTTTACACCTTAACAAAATGCAGTAGAACTACAGAAACGACATTTTCTGTGATGTTTGGTCATTGGCATCATTAAAGAGGTTTTCAAACTGCTCCTCTTTTTTAAAACTATTACAGACTTAATATATATGGACTTGAAAGAAAATAGTTTAGATAGTTATCATTTACGCACCTGAGTATGTTGGGATGGCAAAGCCGGTTCATCAGTTGGACCTCTCTGAGCATGTTAGCTCTGTTGCTGCTAAGCTTATTCATCTTCAAAGCCATCACCTGGTCTGATGCTCGATGTCGAACCTGCAAAACAGTTCAAATATATACGATTTCCACATGTAATCAGAAATACATTTATTATCTACAGCATGTGAACTAAATTCAAGAGGTTGCACGAAATACAAGACTTTAAAACATTTTTCTGCTACTGTTGCGGTGGATAAAATCCCTAGCGTGTGACTTTTAACTGCTTCACTGTCAGTGTGGGTTAACAAAAAAACATGAGGCCTATGGAATAATAACAAAGGAAAAGAGGAGTTAAAATGAGGTCAGCCACCACTGACCGGTTATGGACAGTACACTGTCCTCTCAGAATGGCAAAATCAATGTTTATATTGTTGTCTATGTGGATTTGAGTTCTCATCTTTGTCAGATAGCTGGAGCATCACCACCCACGGTTGACTGAATTCTGAGGCAGTGCAGCTAAGGTGAAAGCAAACGCTAACAACAGATCCCTGAATTTTATACTGCAGCCCTTCAGGCTAACACATCTGAATGAACATCAATATGAAACACTAAGAAATAAGCATACATTTTTTAAATATGTTAGTTCCAACAAAAACATTTATGCAAGCTTTATTTGGGAGCATTTATCGAATTTTGGTTTTTTTTGCCTGAAGTATCACACATTTTTAGAGGAAATGTGTTGAGATTTTTGAAAATTTGAATGACATGTCTGTACAGCATTGATCAATGCACAATCAATTAAAAACGGATAGGAAATTGCATGAGTTCACACCTCACGTTTCAGTTTTATTTTCATGCAGCCTTGCACACAAGCAAATAGGAAATAATAACCTACGTGACAGCATGCCAAAGAAATGAGCAGCTGCAGACCGACATATCTATCTGTTAAGACGTTTCCTGGAAGCAGAAACTCTTTTCAATCACACTGCAGATTTCGATCCAGTAAACCATCAGTTTGTTCTTTTATGAGGCTTTAGAGGAGAAGTTAACACAAACTTCAGCTAGCACACATTATAGCTTTTCTTAAAAGAGTGCAATTCATTTGACATATAAAAAACATCTTTATATCTGACAGGATATCATGCAAAAGTAGAGAAGTGTTGCCATCTAAAACATAATAAGAAAAATCGTGTAACACAATTAGATCACCCTTTTCTTAGTAAAGTCCTGGAGGTAGTTTTTATCCAACTTAAAATGTTGTGACTTTTCCTAAAATGGCACCATCATTAGAAAAAAATAATAAAAAATAATAAACTGTTGAGAAAAATTCAAGATTTAAAAAAAAAATGTTTTCATTTCAAAATAATTTAATCAGAAGTAATTACTTCACATTTACAAAATACCAATAACAAACCTTTACTGTGTAAAAGAAAACTTTTATGGCAATCGATATGTTTAAAAAAATGTGTAATAATGTTTACTGGCAATTGTCTTTGTATGGTGTAACAAATTAAACAAACTGAGTTGCATTCCTTGTAGTAATAAATATTAAAGTTCAATGAAGTTCCATTACTTTGGTGCTTTGGTAGAGTGGAATTTGGTACGTTGAAATATTCATATTTGCTATGACAATTTACGGTGAAATGCTCTGGTTTTCTGCATCTAGATCTCGGTCTGTCATGGGTACAGACCCCTTTGAACCTTGTTCCAGTTCAAAGGACGGGGAATGGTTTTAAGAGGCGACGCTCCACTCCAGGGCAGCAGAAACAACAGATGGCCACTCCTCTAAAGGCCTCCTCCCCCACATCTATCTATCTTCCTCTGACCCCCAATTTCTCACTCTTCACATCCCCCAATCTGCATGTGCTTCTGATCTGCCTCTTTCTCCTTGATGCTCCAGCATAAAAACCCTGCTGCCCAATCCTAATCATTTTCTGAAGGAGCTTCTACGTCTTTCTCTAAAGCTCTCCCACCACTCACCTTTGCTCGGATGAAAGTTGTAATCCTTCAAACTCTTATCATTTTTCCAACCCAAACAGGCAACATCCTCTTCTCCACAAACTCCTCTTCATCTGCGCTGTCACAGTTCTTTTCATTACTATCTTTTGTTTATAGATAAAACATCCTTTCATTCCTCACTTTTCATGTTTTTCAACTAAAAGTTTTCTTCCTCTTCTTCCATCTGAATTACTTTCCTCATTTTTTCATTCACATTCAGTCTGACTTCTGTTTTGCAAATTCTGATCTCTCCTTAATTTGCACGTTCAATTTAGACCCAGCACGTTATTTTTTATGGGGAAAAACAGCATGAATCACAGGAATTTCCCATGAAACAAAGTGGTAACTGCATCAAATAGCTGGGTAGCATGTTGCTACTGAGAGGTTCAATGTGTGACCTCAGACATAACATGTTAAAAACACACACGCGCACAGGCAGGGGGACGATTTTGAAGCTTCCCTTCAATCCACCATATTTTTCAGACAAGAAGAAACTCTGTAGTATAAGTCCAAATGAGGAACCAACTTATCAAGAGTGGGTTTATCTGCTAAAACCTTCAGCACCTCTGCGTTACTATGCTATTTAAAAGCCAAACACCTGGAACAGCATGACGAACACAAAAGAGAAACTGATGCAGAAGTTCAAAGGAAATCTAGCAGAACTCCATCTGTGGCCAAAGTATTTAAAAAGAAAAAGCTCACAAAAGATTGTGCCAATAAAGCAAACGGAATAACAAAGAAGGTATTGGAGAACATAGCTTTAGATTACCAATCGCTTAGTATTGTGAAAGACATTGGCTTTTGTAGACTTCTGGAATACATTGAACCCCATTGCACCATACCGAGCAGGTGGTATTTCCATGAAGTTAGATTTGTTGCTAAGGTATTGTCTTTCTGTAAAAAATGTTTGCATTTGTAATAATAAATCTGTGTCTGTAAAAATGTTTTGTAACTGTAAAAGTAAATGTGTGTGTACAAATGTTTTGTACTTGTAGAAAAAAAATGTCTGTAAAACAATTTTGTACTTGTCAAAAAAAATTGTCAGACATGATGTGTTACAAAGTATTTTTACGAACTGACCATTTCTTTTCACAAGTACAAAACTTTTTTACAGACAGTCAATTTTTTTTCAACAAGTATAAAACATTTTTACACTCCATTGTATTTTTACAGTCATAAAACTTTTTTTTCAGACAATTTTTTTCTACAAATACAAAATTATTTTACAGCCTCACAAGTCTATTTCTACAAGTACAAAACTTTTTTTTACAGACAGACAAAACTTTTATAACAAATCTAACGTCAACAAATCAACCAATCAGCTGCCTTTTACTGTCAGCCAATCGGTGCGCTTGCTTGGATCTATCAATCAGATGCAAGATATTCATGCACAGAGAACAATAAAAAACATTTATTAGCATAACCTTTTGTTTGTTTAAGGTGCTGTTTAGAGGGATAGTATGCCTTGATGCTTTGTTAAAAAAATTCTAACATAAATCCTGATTCATCATGTTATTCCTTTTGACAAAGGAACATTTTATGTGCTAACGTTTCTTCACATTTTTTAACTATAAGTACAAAACATTATTACAGATGCACAAATGTGTTATTACAAGTACAAAACTAATTTACAGACAGAAAATACTTTAGCCAGGAATCTAACTTCATATATTTCTCAATTTTATCAGATGTGTGCTTACCTGAGATGTAAACATTTACATTATTTAAAAAACACGGTTTTTATTCTAGGCTATTAATGCAAGATTTAAACAAAAAGCTAAGAATCCACATTTTATTTTCAGTAACTTTTCAGTATTTGGCCATGTATTTTAATTTTTATTTGGCTTCGGACATAAATGTTTGTTTCACTGCATCCCTACTAGACAACAAGTAAACATTTAGTTCACAGGCTTTCCAAACAAGGATGTGTTTCATCACTGGTTTTACAAGTGTTCTAAAGTACTTTTAAAAAGAGTTTTTATACAGCATCATTAAGGCAAACTGGTTTACAAGATTCTAAATGAGTATTTATTAGTGCTCTTTCATTGCTAGTAAATAGTCAACTTCATATAATAACCAGCAGTCATTGTATCCACAAGACGGAATGGAAAAGGAAAGTCAACCTGCTCTATCAACCCACTCAAGAGCTAATGTTAAATGGATGAACTATACATTTAATGGCTTATCAGCATGTGTTAAAGCTGTACAAGAATGCAAACTCCTCAAATTCTTGCAAAAGAAAAACAAACTATAAAAAAGAGCATTATTTTTTTCTTAAACAAAATAGTCTTATTATTAATTGTTAGGTAAACTGTTTACTGATTTTTTTAATAAAAAAAACATTCTAACAAAAATACGTCAATATGGGGAAAAAAAGTGATTTTTCTATACTTGCTAAAAAGTGTTTGCAATATAGATCTTTGGTAGATGGAAAATATTTCCATTTGTATTGTAAACAAAAGAAAAAAACTAATTATGACAGTTTTACATGGATTTAAATCACACTGATTTTAGAAATAAGGAATAATAATTTTTCTGTGCTGATAGAAACTAATTTAGACTAGCCCAACTAATAATACTCTGTGCATTTGGTTAACATCCAGTGTTTTGCCTGAAGGAGATTTAGTATTAATGATTGGTGATGTCCAACTTGACCTAGAAATGTCAAGTTGAGAAAAATAAGTAAAAGGATGATGACCCACAATGGATATCAACTTGATGAGATTATATCAAATGGAAAACTACTTTAAGTTCAACAAACACACTTCAGTCATTCAAGAATTGCAGGAAGTGATGAAGAGCTGCATGACAACCATCACATTTGGGGAAAAAACAAACAAAAACAGATAAAGATGTGAAGAAAATCTTAAACCACTGCAGAAAGCTCTTGATTGATTGATAGACGAAGGAAAGTGTCAAAAAAATACACACACAAGATAAAACTGTCTGAAGATGCAGTTCAAGATTGGTTTAAGAGAAGACCAAGAGGAAACATAATGTTATCTCCACCCACCTTGAAGACGTCAGAGAAGAATCCTGAGCCAATCCATTCACAAGTGAAGTCATCAAGGCGTGTTAGACAGGTAAAGGCACTGATGAGAGCTCTGTAGGAGGACGGACATACCCTGCCCCCCAGCTGAAGACAACAGGACAAAAGGACATCTTTACTTGAGGCATCATCACATGTTTAGATGGAATCAAGATGGTTTCTCCTTCAGGTGTAACAAGGAAGAATCAGCAACTCAATCAATCATGGTCCAAACATTAACCTGAAATTCTGGACTAACATGTTGTCTTTTTAGTTTGGCAAAACAATACTTCAGTTAAGTCCTTTCAGACACTTTTTTCTTGTGTTCAAATAATGCTTTGACTCAACTTTTTACTTCACTTTTATCACAGTTGTTGTCTATTACTTAAGCTCATTTAAAAGAGTAAACATTTTTTGAAAACATAGTTATTCTTTAAACTAAACCAAATTTACTTAGCTTACTGTACTTATAAGTAAAAGTAACATTTCCAGAGTTTACCATTTAAGCAAACTATTAGGCAAACTAACTGAAAATACTGACCTGTGATGGAGGGCCCATCTCCCCAGTTCCTACACCTCCAACACCATCGCTGTCCTCACTGAGGCGTTCCAACCGTGAAGGGAAACCAGCAATAGAGTTGCGCTTATTCCGGTCCATGGCGATGTAGTACAAAGCAATGACAGTGAGGCTAATTTAGGCCTTTTTCTGTAAAGCAGCCACATGACAAGAGGACTGGATTGCCCTGATGTTGCCGAGGAGTTTCACGGCAGCACAGTGTGTAATCCGTGTCCTGGGAATAAATATGCATGAAAACATAGGCAGAAGCTTTAAGATTTATTTGGTGTGGCTCCGGGTAAACTCTGGTTGGACACTGGATGCGACACAGAATTAAACTAGACCCCTCTTTCATTGGTTGCAACTGAAAAGTTCAGTTCGATGACATCTTTGCATCGTTCCCATAGGGATGTTGGGATGTTGAAAACCTAAAGGAAGAAAGGACAATTATTTTAACAGGTTTTCAGTTTGGTATGCTCATCTGTTTTAAGTAGGATTGAATAGAGCAGTGTGCCAAGTTTAAACATATGGACTGTAAAAAACAAACAAAAAAAAAAAAAAACTACTAAAAGACTCAGTCAAGTATTGTAATAATCTCAAAGTTACTGTAGCTGTGGTATACATTTCTCCTCAGTATTGAAGACTATTTTCCCAAAAGACTTAAATGTAATGGCTGTAATAGGGGCCGATTGTCTAATTATGGGAGATTAGCCAGGGAATAGCTCAGGTCCTGGTCCTTCCTGCCATCTAAAACAAAGTCAGCAGGGTATAAAAGGAACAGGAAAGCAAGTCCAAGGCAAAAATATTTTGATATTTCTAAACAATGTGGCTTTCATGCGTTTAAGGAATACTTTCTGCAAAAGAAAGGGGATTTTTAATGCAGAATCTGTCCGTTTTTGCAAATGCTTTAGTAAAACAAACTAAGTTTTCAATATGACTATTAGTTGTGTTTAACCTATAAATACAGCTTTGATTAAGATCAGGGCACAGAAAAGTCAGCCCATGTTAAGCATGGGGCTTAACATGGGCTACATAGTCAGTAGGAATGAAAATGCATCACAGAATATTGAAGTTTCACAACTGAATTTAAAAGAAATATAGCAAAGCAAAAGACACAACATTGTTTTCAAATCCTCCTCCAAGCACCCCCTCAGCAGATGGTGGAGGGGGCAATGTTGGATTTATTAATTAAGCTGCTCGGGACAACCAGACAGAAAACATATTTTGCAATGCATCCCACTTGTTCTTACTTGAAAGCACCTTATTTCGTTTTACTACTTTCATCATGTTTAAAGAACACCCACAGCAGCATCACACAGGGACACTTCAGGAATAAAGGAAGCTTAGATGCAAGTGACGCATTAGCAGAGGCGTCAAGGCTACCACCAGCGGGACCTGATGCATCATCGGATATATTAGGACAGCTGCTTTAACTGTTGAGGGTTTTATGCTGTGACTGCTTCCAAAACAACAACAACCCACTTTTACAACAAAAACACTTAGTTATGCTCAGATGCAAATAGTTATCAAACAAAATAATTAAGACTGTTGAATGTTTTGTCTGCTATAAACTGGATCTGATAGATGAACAAAGTGAAAGATTTTAGGCTTTTTTTTTTAGACTGTAATCATAATACATTTCCATTTTCTCAAGCCATTTTGTCCCTTTCTGGGTTACGGGGCTGCCAGAGCGTAAACCCGGCCACTCATGTGTAAAGGCAGGGTATATACCCTGGACAGGTCACCAGTCCGTCGCAGGGCCACAATCACACACCCATACACACTTGCATTTACACCTAGGGACAATTTAGAGTGACCAATTAACATATGAAGAATGTTTTTGAACAGTGAACATGTTTCATTGTGAAATATAATAATTATTGTTGTGACTTTTAGACTCTTGTTCTATGCACTTCTGCCATTGTTAAAACATGTGTTTAAAAAGGCAATTGAGACTATAATTTTTCATAAAGTGAAGACCATAATTAGGAGCTTGGTGTGTATTCTCACAAACATCTACAGAGCACGGTTTTTGAAAGTTGTCATAAGATGTTCATTTCGTGTGTTGTATGCACAGTGCAAAATGTCAAAAGTTGGAATTATAAAGTCCCACACCAATCATCTTTTGACCTACTTTCAAAGCTTTCCCAGTGTTTTTTTTTTAGTTAGGATTGAAGATTAGGATTAAAAGAATATTTTAAAAACACAATTTTCTTCAGGGTGGGTCCTTAATACAGACTTATATTTGGGGGAGCAGCGGTAAAGAGTGAGTCACATTTAACAGACATAAAGAGGTCTGTCGTTGCAAACTAGAAACCTAAAAGTTGAGGCCAGGACTGAATATGTTTGAAAAACATGAGGTTGACTCTAAAAAAAAATATGACACCTCTCTATAAGAATTACTGTACAACATCTGGAAGGTATCTCCAATCAAATCCCATTTTGAAATCACTTTTTCTCTCCCTCTAATCAACAAGCTATTATTTCATGAATTGATGTATGGCTAAAGGCAAAAACCCAACCCCGTGCCAAAAAATATCCAAGACACTAAAGTCTCCTAGCTCGTCTCTTGGAGGGGGGTGTTCATTTCAAGAGTAATAGCAGGTTCCTGCTTGTGCTGCTGCTCCTCCCTTAGACACTACAAAGATGAGTCTCTGTGCCAAGCAGGGATGTGCAAGTATGCCTAAAATACAGCTTATGAACTACTGAAGTGCAAGTCAGCAAGAAGAAAATACACTTCCTTTAAACACAACAGCAATGAATGAATAAAAAATCTGGTCAGCATCCAAACACCCACATATGTGGTTCAGGCAGACATCACCAAGAATACAACCCTCCCTAAAACAAAAGACATTTTATCCACAGGAACTTCTAAATGGATGACAAAGATAGAATAGCTGCTTAAGAAGGATGTGTCTTTAAGGATTATTTAAAGTAAAGGAAAACAATGCTGAACTCTCACATTTTTAAACTACTCAGCACCCCTTCATTGTTGTAAAAAACAATTTAAAAATCATATTAAATTCTCAGTTCAAATTAACACAAGAGCACATCTGAGGCAAATATCAAAACGATCAAGAATTTTACCATTTAACTCTGTGATTAAATGATGGGAAATATTATGAGGCTGTATTTTATATATTTGTATATTATGTGTTTCTATGTATTTTGTTTTAAATTTATGTTTATGTATGTTTTAAATGTGTAATGTTTTTACATCATAGCCAGGAGACTACAGATGAAAACTCGCCTTTGGCTAGTTCTGGCTTTTTTAACTAAGTGTAATCATGAGGTTTTTTTTCCCCTTAGATTTACAACGCCCCTTTAAAAAAAACTATTATTATTATTAGTATTATATATTTATTTATTTATTATTATTATTGTCATCTAGGGCTGTGGAAAATAAAACATTTTACACTTCAGTTTCAATTCATTAATAAAAAATGTTGTTTTATGGGTGAACTTTTTTGAGCATCTGCACAAAAAACAATGAAAATATTTGGAAAACTTTCTAACATTAGCATCTGTCAAAACTCTGTCACTTCAAGATTTCATCCTATAGTGATCCTGACCCAGTAGGTACCAGCCAAACCTCTGCGGTCGTCTGGATCCGATCGCTTGTCAGTTCCTAGAGTCCAAACCAAACATGGAGAAGCTGCTATCTGATTCTTCTAGAAAGCCTTAGATCAGCTGAAACACTCAGTTTATTTAAATCCAGGTTAAAAGACCCACCTGTTCTCAGCTACATTTGTTTTGTTTCAAAAGTGTACATCTGGACTGTTACTTTAGGCTAAATTTAAATTCAGTTCTTTATAACTTTCTTTACAATTTTATTTCAATTATCACACCTTTAATATTTCTTTTAAATGTTTCTTTTAATGTTTTATGTAAACCACTTCAAATACCGTAATCTTTGTACACCAAATGTGCTGTACAAATAAACTTGCTTTGCCTAGTTGAATCTTTCTAATATATTTAACAAACTCTGAATATTCAGCATGGAATATGCAGTAAGAGCATAAAACATCATGGAAATGTCAATCAACTCCATGATGGCAAAGACCCCAAAACAAGCAGCACTTTCTCCTGAAACGTTTCATTTTTTTATATGAGCGCTCCAGCGTGGTGCAACTTATAAAACTAAATACACCCAGGCCATCTGCATTCACGACTATATTTGCTTCTGAACCAAACCCTGCCATCTGAACACTCAAAGGGCTTGGAATTAAAACACCACACTAAAGGAGCTGCATGGAAAGGGGTGGCATTTTCAAAGGCCACTTTTTTTTTTTTTACTGTAAAATGTGGCCTGTTGCTACTGCAAAACAGATGGAGAAACACAATTGAAGCCTCAGGCCAAATGTTTTACCACTGGTTCCACACACCAAAAAGCATCCAGCTGTTCTGCTGTAGATTACAGGCTAATACAACAAGGCAACAATAAATCAGATGGTAAGTGATTTTATAATGATAGGCTGCAGCAAGCATTTTCATACCGTTGTCCTGAGTTGAATTTTTCTTGTTTTGTTTATTTTATTTTAATGGTAAACGATTATTATTTTATTTTTTTTACATCATCCCCATTCTTTATGATTCCTTTTGCACTTCTTTTTTCTTATTTTTTATGTTTTACTTGACTTTTTTCCCCTCAAAAATACTGAAAACAGCTTTAAAAATGATTTTTTTTTAAAGTTCTAATTGAACAACACAAAGCTCTTATCTGTCCACAATCTTTTGTGGTAAACTACCACAGGAAAACATTCCGAGCAGAGACTCCTGCCTCTCCCAGGAGGCTAAAGCCGCAACCGGAATCTGACTAGCGTCCGGGCTAGTTTGTCAACAAAACTCGAACGAAGCAACAAGCTAACAGACATTAGCCAGACCAGAGATCCTATAAACGCGCACCAAACAAACTAGTTTCTCACCGTGGCGGCTGGAAAGTCCAAACCCTCCACAGGCAGCTGGGTTCCGGTGTTAACGGTAAACCATGTCCCTGTCGGTGGTCTCGACGGAGCGCTGTAATTGTTTATTTTTATGCAGCCCGTGATGATATTTCACACGACTGTTGCTGTTTGACAGCTCCGACGACTTTCATCCAGCTACTCCCACTGACTCCGCCCACATTTGACTGACACTTCTTTTAGCCAATCAGGATGCTCCAAGAATTCTAACAAAGTAAGCCTACAAAAGGTCTAAATTATTACTCAAATTGCATAATTATCATCATTTAAAAAATAAAGGAAAAAAAACATGTTTTTTTGGGTGCAGATATAGCAACCGACAATATGAAGCTTCCTTTTGATGGTATAGAAACTGAACTTTTTTGTTCCTTGGAGACATTTTAGACCATCATCTCAGTTGGAAACCACGTATTGAATGAACAAAATATGTAAAGCTATAGGGATGATCCACAAAACCTAAAGAACACTAAGTAAAAAAGGTGTGCATATTCTTTTTTTCAACAATGTTTCAACAAACAATTGTACTGAAGTGAATTTGTGGAAATATATGCAAAACAAATATTGATCCAACCATTAAACTTCAAAAGAAAACAATTAAAGTCATAAATAAAGTTGGTTTTCGTAAATCTACAAATGTACTATTTAACTTCAGATGTCTGAATCTCCTTTAAGCTATTAAAAAATTTCTAACACGCAGATGCTGAATTGAAGATATTTTGGAGCAGAAGTGGTTTGATGCATATTTGCATCCATAGTTGTCAAGGGTTTAAAAAGTAATAGGCCTACTTTAACATTTGTGGATATTGTACATTTAAGAATGTTGAAAATATTGTTTTTAAAGTAGTTTGCACTGTTGGGCCTGAGAGGGCAGTCATGTCTTTCTGTTTTTTGGAATAAAAACTCTGTCATAGTTCAGATAAAGATCTCAAATAAGTTGATACTATAAAGTTAATGTGTCAAATAGTTGGTTGACACTAGTGAAATTAAATTTTTAAGTTTTTTATATGTATGTGTTGATATTATAAAATTACACACGTGTATATGCATATTGATGTATGTCTATATATAAAATTGTATTCGGTTAAGTATTTTGATTAAAAAAAATTTAAGCTGAAGTTAAGTTTGAATGTGATTAGCATCCTAGGGTTTTTTTGGATGGGATATGTAAGCATGACGCTGTGGCCCATTCCTCATTGGTGAATGCAGATTTTTGTTTAAAAATAGAAAAAAAATGTATCTTTTAGAAGGCAAATAAACTTCCAAACATATTTTATTTATTTATTCAAGGTTTCCATATCAAAGACTTTTGGAGATTTTTGCGGCAAACTTTTTTTTATATATATACTTTAAGGACAGCATTTTATTACTTTATTTGTCTTTGCAGACAGCCGAGCAATATATATATATATATATATATATAGATAAGCTAATATATATATTATATATATATATATATATATATATATATATATATATATATATAGGGTTTGGCAGCTTTTTTTTAAACCCCGTATAATCAAAACAGTATCGGTATGTAAGAAAGTAACATACCGATAAAACATAAATGAACCATCAAACTTAACCTCATATATGGGTGAAAGTATGCAGCACTATTGCCCTCTGGTGTATGTTTAGTGTATTTAAAATTATTTTAATTGTTTTGTCAACTCATTTAAAGCCTTAGCATAGATTGAGGATTTTTGATCCCGAAAAACATATGGAAATCATTTTATTTGTATAAAGATGCTTTTAAAGAGAGGTGTTAAACTTAAAAAAACGCCGGTTTTATAGGATCAGGTCGGATTTAAATTTAAACAAAACCAATGTTATTATTTATATTTGAAATCATGTTGATTGGAATTTTTTTTACCTTGTATTCTGGTTTTTGTTTATTCATTTACTTAAAAACTGAATAGCAGTCAAGTCGTGGACAAGACATTGCCTAAACATTTTTGGCCTATCCGAAGCGCCGTAGATTCTTGTCACGTGACCATGACAGTTTCCTCTCCCTTTTGTACTACACTTCCGTGTTTTTCACCCAAAATTCAGCAGCTGTGATGTGAAACAGCGGTGACACTCGCAGCTACCGCGTGCCTTGACCTAGAAGCCACAGTGCTGAGAGCGTGACCCGCGTCGCAGCGGCCAGGAGGGAGATGGGAGACATGACGAAGTCTGTGGCTTTCCAGGGCAAGTTAGCCTCCATCGTGGAGATGCTCGCCAAAGCAGCCGTGTTGGAAATCAGCAAACTATGGGAGGACAGCTTTGCTCTCGTGCAGGTCGAGCTTCGCAGAAGAGAAATCGAAATCGAAGCGCTCAATCGTAAGATCACGTTTCTGGAAAACGAGGGATTCTCCAGTTTTCAGAGCGCTCCGAATAAGTCATCATCGTGTTTTCCGAAGAAAGATCAGCAGAAGCAGCAGCTGCCCCCGCATGGCGTTGGTAAGGAAGACTTCAACCTTCGAATTGTTCTGTAGACTCCAAAACGGCACTCCACCACATTTATAGACAAACACGCTTCTTTGTTTGTACTTTTCTGTGATTTGTTACGTTGTAGCCCCCCTGCATGTCTAAGATCACATGACTCCCAGTGCCTGAGCCAGTGCAAGAGAAGTAGAAAGGAACATTCCATTCTGACTGAAGACGCCAACAAAATGCAAATCAACTAGGCCTTAAGTGTGCTGTCTAAAAAGACCATCCTTTGTCCAGTCTACTACTTTTTTTTTTAGGGGTGTAGTCCTAAAATAAGCCCAACAACTCTACTCAGCTTCTATCATCTTGTCAACGTTATATCTGCCTGGAGCTGTTCACCTTAAAGTGTATACATGAGGGACTTTATAAACAAGTTTTGCAACCTTGAAATCTATGAAAATATCAGCATTACATATTCTGTTTTTAAAGACCCACTCTGATTAAATAAATAAAGTGTGTTTTTGGTGTTCGCCACGTGATCTTGTGGCATTTTTCTGATTATGTATGAAGAAAATTAAACCTAAGACTGCATTTCTGAGTATTTCTTTGTTCAAATTAATGTGAATCAGGAGCAGACGAAAAAATGCTGTTTGAAAAGCTTCCTGCTCCACTCCATCCTGATGCATCCACTTGCAGGCAAATAGATCCGTGTACGTCTTTGTTTTCCTCGTCTGAGCTGCAAATCTGGATCAAAAGTTGTGTTTTAAGTCAAAATTGTGGCACTCCTTTCCCCAACAGCCCCATCCACAACTCAGAGGTGAATTTTTAATGAACTCCTGTTGTTCTGCATAAACTATGTCCTAGAAAAAGACACAGATTTATAGATTTAGGCTAAAAACAGCATTGTCATAATTATTATCTCTAGGAATGATTTGAAACTGGATCCAAAGATGATTGGAGTGGGACTTTACAGCCCAAGGAGTCCCAGGATTACATTCCCAAGTCTCATTCTATTCAATTCAGTTTTATTTCTATCACCCAAAATCACAACCATAGCTGTCTCAATGGGTTTCAGACTGGAATTTATGCAAAGAACATAAAGTCAGTCATAAAAATATAAACAATAGCTGGTTGCTAAACTAAACAGAGAAAGCTAAACTGGCATTCTGCTCCTAGATTCTCCTTCTTGGTGAGGAAAAACTCATTAAAAAACCTATCTTGGGGAAAAAAAATAAGAAACCTCAGGGATGCTCAAATGAAGGAGGGATCTTCTCCCAGGACGAACAGGCGATGTGCTAGAACTGTTAAAGAAAAATTAGCTTATCTAACTTTACAACTACATGTTTGAATAACAACTACATATTTGAATAGTGTCCCAGATGGGTTTCATCCAGATTAAACTGTGGGGCAGCTGGGGGTGCGAGACGAGCCAGAGGCGAGGTCCACAGCCAAAGACTGGAGCACAGACAATCAACCCTGGAATCTCTCCCACTCCCCCGAAGGGGAATAGAAAACAGGGACAACATATGAATTGTACTGCACCAAGCAGAGGCATGATAAACTAAATAAAAAAATGTACTGGGTAAAAAGAGGGGAGAAGTAATAGAGGACAGAACCCAAGTGCACCATACTTTCCCCAGCTTCTAACTTCTAGTAGCCTGCTTGCAACTAATTGGTATTGAAATTTAATTCAAACATGTTAATGGTAAGTTGCATGTAAATGGCACAGATAGCGGAAGGTAATAATAGAAAATCTGCAGTTTTAGCATGTCAATATAAATATATTATTAATCTAATCTAAGCATGCACAAGTCCACTAAGCAGAGGGAATGGGCCGCCATGATTCGGTTTATGAAACCAGCTTCCCTTTGCTTAGCTCGTCGGAGAAGTATGTATAATGGATTTAATGAAAATTACAATTACTCGCCCAAACTTCATTACAGTAGGTGAGGTAGGGCAGCAGTAAGTTAGATATCCTCTGATTGCTAGCTAGCCTGGCAATAGGCCTGTCAAATGAGGATTGTTTTAAGCCTAACATTGAATGTAGAAACTGTGTCAGCCTCTCTTTCATGAGCTGGAAGCTTATTCCATAAGACAGGGGCTTGGTGGCTGAAGGCTTTACCCCTGTGCTTTTAGACATTCAAGGAACCACAAGCAGTCCTGCATTTTGTGTTCAAAACAGCAAAGTGTTCTGTTTGGTTAGTAAGGAACTATGAGATCTTTAATATAGGATGGGGCCATACCATTCAAGGCCTTATAGGTTAGCAGGAGGATTTTGAACTCTATTCTAGATTCAACTGGAAGCCAATGAAGTGAACCTAACACAGAAGTAATATGTTCTCTTCTGCTGGTTCCTGCTAACAATCTAGCTGCTGCATTTTGAACAAGATGAAGACTTTTTAAAGAACTTTTAGGGCATCCTGCTAGCAAAGAGTTTCAGTAATCTAGCCTAGATGTAACTAATGCATGGATGAGTTTTTCAGCATCGCTTCTTGATAATATATTTCTGATCCTAGATATATTGCATAGGTGAAAAAAATACAGTCATACAAGCCTGTGATATGTGAGCCTTAAATGATAAAATCCTGGTAAAATAAAAATCCCTAGATCTCTAAATGTGGAATTGAGGCTATATTTACACCATCCAGGGAGACTACCTGATCAGATAGAGCATCTCTCAGGTATTTGGGACCTAATATAATGACCTCAGTTTTTTCTGGCTTTAGGAGGAGTTCATCGTCATCCAGGTCTTGATGTCACTCATGTAGGCATTAAGTTTCTCTATGTGGTCATTCTGGTCAGGTTTAATGGATAAATACAGCTGTTTATCATCAGCATAACAGGAAAAATTAATACAGTTTTCTGATTAAGTTTCCAGCATGTAAAGCATAAACAGGATGGGTCCTATAACTGAGCCCTGTGGGACTCCGTAGCTGACTTGAGTGCAATGAGAAGAATCTCCATTTACATTAACAATCTGGTACCTATCAGATAGGATTCAAACCACTGGAAGGCAGATCCTCTGATCCATATGACATGCTCTAGTCTCTGGAGTAAGATGCTGTGTTCTATAGTGTCAAAAGCTGCACTGACGTCTAACAGAACTAGAATAGAGATTAGTCATTTTCCTGAGGCCAAGAACAAGTCATTAGTGACTCTAACTAGTGCAGTTTCAGTGCTTTGGTGTGGTCTGAACCCTGACTGAAAATCCTCAAAGTGGCTATTGTCCTGTAGGTGGCAGTATAGCACCTACATCTTCCAGGATTTTTTTACATAAAGAGGAGATTTGATATTGGTCTATAGTTGGCCAGAATGCCAGGATTCAAACTGGGCTTTTTCAGAAGAAGTTTAACAACTGCATATTTAAAAGACTGTGGCACATAACCTGTTTCCAGAGATGTATTTATTTCTAGTTAAAATTGATTCATTAATCAGGGGGAATGTTTCTTTAAAAAGCTTAGTGGGGATTGGGTCTAAAAGACAAGTTGATGTTTTAGAGGACGTAATAACTGATGTTATTTCCACTTGATCTACGGCAGTGAAGCAGTCTAATGTTACAGAGGTTTCTGGGTTGATTAGTTGGGATAGCTTTGATCAACTTATGTCTAATATTTGAGATTTTACTAAAAAAATGTAATTAAATCTTCAGAGCTGAGAGTAGCAGGAATATGTGGTTCTACTGAGCTGTGACTGCTGGTCAGTCAGGCTATAGCATTAAAAAATAAACCTTGGATTATTTCCATTTTGTGATATTAACGTTTTCTGGTTAATTTAAAAAATCTGATATTCTCTGATCATTAACGCACTGATGTCAGCAGACCTCCTAGGAAGTCCTGCCCAAAGACACTTCAGGCAAAGCAGGAACTGAACCTGTGAGCGCTTCACTTCTCCACTCCTATTTAATAATCATGTTTAATTGACACAAATTTGCCCTCAGATATAGTGACTTTAAACTTTAATCAGTTGTATTATAAAAAATAAAAATGGTATACTGTGTGCACTCATTTCTCACTACATAGTGCACTATATAGTGCATATACCATTTTGTAGAGCTGTCTGAATCTATAATTCTAAAATCCTCTAGAAATTACCCAGAAGTCTCTGCAAAAAATCAGTGCGCATTGATGCTCACTACATTGGCAAATATAGACCACAATGCATCGCGCTTGAATTATTTTTTGTGGAAAAATGTATCTTAATTTTTTTCATAAACCATCCAAGTTTTCATCGTTAGCGCACAGTGATTCATAGTCTTTGTAAAATGTTCTTATTTGGTAAGCTTGTACCTGAGAAAATTGATATTTCCCATTAAAAAAAGAAGTAGTGAGGATAATGTCCGAACTGCTTTTAAAATCCAGGTCACTAGATTGTCCTGCGCTATATAGTTTATTGATAGTTGGGGATTAGAGAGGGAATTCGGACACAGCTAATGTTTGTTAATTTAGATGATGGGTAACCAGTCTGCTCAAGACATCCTTTTCCTGTCAACAGTCCTGCTGCTGCTTCCAGATGTTATTAATCTTTATTTAATTGGGAAAAAAAGACCAAACTTCAGGTTTGTTATTGTTGAAAATTCAGAATTTCTCGTGTGCATGTTACATTGTTGGGAGTCTTCATTCTCCACATTCATGCACTAAAAATGTTTAAAGAAAATTAAAATAAATGTTTTTTTTTTCTTTTTATTTCCAGAACTTCCAGTAGAACCAGTCCTGATGTTCCCCTCTGATCAGAGCATCAGAGATGAGACTGACTCCTCAGTTAATACAAGAATTTCACCACTTCCTCCCATGGCGGAGAAGCAAAGCGAGAAGCTCAAACCCGGCTCCACAGCCGAGGACAGAGACGATGAAAACTTAACTGTTAAGCTGGAAGATGAGGATGATGTCCAGATTGTGGAGCAGGGGACAGACACGGATCACGTCTGTCACGACCTCGAGATGGAGCAGAACCAACAACCAGCGGAGTCTGATCAAGAACTGGAGACCCAGCTGTGGTCGTCCGTTATAGTGGGCGACAGCGACACTGCAGAAAATTCAGACTCCTTCTTTGAACCACAGCAGCCGGCGCAAAACCTGGTCTCTGAGCTGTTGCTAATTCAAAACACACTGGACATTTTAGATAGTTCATCAGAGACGGTTCACTCTGACAGGTCTGTAAGGGAAAACGCCGTTGTCCAATGTGTCTCAAACAAGTCAAGAAATTCTGGGGCTCTTAGCCAAACTCAACCAAACCGTCCAGCAGAGTCAACCAATCACCATGAGAGAGGAACATCGGTCCGGTTTCTTTTAGAAAAACAGCAGCAAAGTAAAAACGTTCCACCTTTTCACACGGACAACAGGTTCTTTCTTTTAAACGACCAAGAGCTGCACAAAACCATAGCGAGTCGACGCACCAAGGAGAAGTGGTACATCTGCCCATTCTGCGGCAAAAGCTTTGATCGGATCAGCCACCTGGAGATTCACCAGCGAATTCACACTGGCGAGAAGCCGTACACGTGCGACACCTGTGGCAAGAGCTTTTCGCAAAGGAGCAACCTGCGCACCCATCAGCGGACTCACAAAGAGGCTCTCAGTCAGAACGCAGTTTGATTCTCAGGAAAGACTATTGAAGTTTAGATTAACAAATGTCTTTTTAATGCTTCTAAAACTGTTAAAGCAAACAGATGTGTTAAACTGCGTGGTTATGGCGCGATGAAGTTGGAACTTTTGAGCTACAATCTCTGCTTTGATCTGAAACATTAAGACCAAGAGTGTCAAACTCCAGGCTTTGAGGGCCAGCCTCCTGCTGGTTCCCCAAAAACCCTGTCTCATCTGCTGCCGTGCCGATTACCTGGATTAGGAGTGTTTGGTCGTTTAGGATGGTTGGTTAGAAAACATATAGGACATTTCCCCTCTCTGGACACCTAATTTAAACCATTTCATTTGTATCATCACTGCTGGGTCTAACTTCAGCTCATTAACAGTAAAAACACAAAGATGCACATTTAACCATTCAATCTTCCATTAAAACCTACTACAATGATAAAGGTGATGCTAAATAATACAAGAATGTGCTCATTGGTTGGCTAAAATCTGGTGTTTCAGATGATCTGTTTGAAGTTTGTGCGTTTCACAAAGTTGTAAAATGCATATTTTGTTGAATAATAGAAGCATTTGTAAAGTCAGCTTTGCCTTTTTCATTTAAGTCAGTAGTTTAGACCTTCAAAGACTTCTAATGTTGAGTTAAAGTGGTTTTTTTTTTATGGTTTTAAACCGAGGTGACTTCACCCTACATCAAATGGACTGTAGCTCATTGTTTCAAACCCTCTCTCTACAGCTCCTGTGAAGGCTTGAAGGAAACATCTAAACGTTAAGTTCATCAGAACAGCTTTGGTTTGACTTGCATTAAGCTCTGCTGATATAGAGGAAACGAGCAGAATCGCTTTCAAGTCCCATTCCAATCATCTTTTGACTTTAAAAGCGTTCCAAGTGGTCTTTTAATTATTAAAGTTTTTAGGTAAAATAAAAATACAATATTTTTCTAACAGCCTTTTTTGTGATCTGCTCCTGATTAACAATTGGGATATAGAAATACTGAGCGCAAATATGTCCATCAGAAAAATGCCACCAGAACATGGTAAAAACCACAGTTTTCATCGGAGTGGGTCTTTAACAGTTTGACACAGATGCAGGAATTGTTTGGGGGGGTTTATTCTTAGCTGAGGAGCAAAGTCTGTAGAAGAAAGCTAGATGACCTTTCCATCAAGAGAAACTTAAAAAAAAAAGGTAACCAACAGGCCTGACTTACCTCTTAAGGCACATCAGAAATGAAAGCTGGTTGAATATGATACAGCTTCAAGCCTCTGCATCAACTCCAACTGTAGGTTTTCCCATTTCGACTTCTGATACATTTTTAAATCAGAACAGTTTTTACTATAGAAACGATGCAGGTAAAACGATAAATCAAGGCTGTTGTCACAAATGTTTTACTGTTAACTTCGAGAGGGGGCACATGTTTCAATAAAGAATGAACAGTTTTTATGATGGCAGTTTGTGCTTTTATAAACAAACAATACTCACTTCAGGAGTTTCAAAGAAAAGCTATAGAAAAATCGATCTCCAACACATGACAGCACTTCATAAAAAGAAGCCTTCACAGTTCATCCAGTGCGTCTTGATGAACACTTCTTAAAGATATTAAACAATCGTAGCAAGTACACTCCCTTTTTTCAAACCTGTGGTTATAAATATCAGCACATTAATCCCACCTCTTATGTGATTAAGATCCAGTAATGAGCAGCTGATCATTTTCCTTTTCTAAACAACTCAAAAAGCAGACTCTTTGTTGCGTATTCATTCATCCTGGTTTAAAACGTCCTTCCATCACTGTAGGGTTTTGACCTTCCAGCAGTTCAACTCTTCCAAACAAATATTAAACAATAGTTCTGTACTTTCCAATTTAGTGCACTAAAATAACAAAAAGAAGTGTTTTTGTCCACAGGAGGATCCTTTAAGGAAGTAGCTCCACTCCGGTGATTAGGTATGGGTGTTTTCTGTGAACAGTGCACAATTCCTGAGTGTCCTGAACTGAAACCTTACCAAAGGTAGCCGGAAAGCAGTTCATTTGTTCACCCACATATGCAGCAGGGTTTGTAACAGGATTCAGACTTCTTCCAAAGTCTTTAGGAGCCTCTGTGTTCAGTGTAAGTGGTCAACCGCTCTTGGACGTTCCAAACTAAATAACTACAGAGTAGCTCTTCATTTGTCTGAAAATTCCCCAGATCCCCATCACGGCAGCCATGACGGTATTAAAAAGATCCCCAAAATAATGCAACATCTCCCACTTATTAAACCATAAGGGTAAACACATTTTATAAACAATATGCAGAAACGTGTACTTGTGTTGCATCTTTGAAAAGTTTTACTTTGTTCAAAGTGAGTAGGTGATGAGGAAGGGAGGTCAGAGTCAAGTCAGACTCTCAAATGATCTGCTCTCTTGTGTGCAGCAAAATGCAGTTGCGATGCGTCTTCGGCCTGAGGATGCCATCTTCTTTGTAAAAGTAATTTGATAGCACTGCTGCTAAATTCTGGCTGCTCCTTTCCTCCTCCTCTTCTTCTGCAGAGTTGTAGCAAGCCCAATCGCCTTCGAGAGGAGAGTCTCTCTCCTGAACATGGCCCAGATCTGACTCTTTAGGGGCAATGTACTCCTCCTGCTGGGGCTTTACAGGAACCAGAAATGAAGGAAGCCCCGAGTCCTGGAAGACAAAGCTCGAGTTACGATCTCTTTTATGGGCCGTAGAGGAGCAACAATTAATCGACATAATGGATGAATTATTTATATTCCTACAATCCAATCAGATCAGATCGATCTGTCTGAGGCAAGTTTATTATTGATCATAAAATCCTTTCAACATTAAATACATCGATTATGTTGATTTTGGAAAATGCCATTTGGAATGCGGCTCATAGGTTTATTTTACAATACTATACAGTTAGAAATATTGTAAATATCACAGAACTTTTTAATACACATCTTATTACATTCTATTTAAATGTCATACGATATATTAATTAAATAAATTTAGAATATCAGAAATCAAAACTGACTAAATTTTGAAATGAAATGTTCATCTTAAGTAGTCTTAATGGGACAAACTTCTAAAATAAAATTTTGAAGTTTGATTCTTAAAAGCATATCATTTTTATCACTTTTAATCAATAATGAATGCAAACTAAAATGGACTAGGCTGAAGCATCATGTTTATGAAAGCCCATCCAATAAAAAGGATAAAACTTTAAAAAAAAAAAAGAAGTTGACAAATATGCCACAAACATAAAATAAAAATACTTTAACTATAGATACACAGCTATACATTAACATACTTACAGTGCTCAGCATAAATGAGGACACCCCACTACATTTTTCAGGAAACCTTAAGCGTCCTTTCAGAACCAACATTTTCTCCGAGATATTATACTACAAAATACTTCCACCAATGGGCTATCGATTGCAAACAAGATTTGTTAATTTGCACACACAAAAAAGTGATTTTCCCAACTAATTCATTCATGCCCATGCAGCAAAAATAAGTGCACTCCAAGTATAGTCTTAGGAGAAAAGCCACACTTAAGACTACAAAATTCTAATGAACAGGAATTCAACCACAGGTGAGTCAATGATTCATTTAAGATGTGTCCAGGACACAGGTGACTATAAAAGAGCATTACTTAAAGAAAAACCCTTCCCATTTCATTCAGTCAGAAATGGCTCCTGATGGAAGAGAAATGTCACAAAATCTGAGAAAACAAATAATTTCTTTACACAAAAAGGCGAGGGCCACGAGAAGATCAGCAAAGCTTTACATATCAGTCAAAATACTGTAGCAGAAGTGATCCAAGAATTTAAGAAAGATGGAAGTGGAGTGTACAGAGACATCCAGCCCATCCACGGAAATTAACATCTCGACAGGAGCGTCTTCTGATAAGGGTTGAAGAAAATCACCAAACAAGTTCACTGCAGTTAGCTAAAGCAGTAAAAAGCCAAACTGGAATGATCATTTCCCATGACACCATATGGTACACACTGCAGAGGAATGGCATGCATAGGTATCATCCATGAAGGAAGCCTCTCCTAAAGCCTATGCATGAAAAAGAGGAAGACTACATGGACTCTATACTCTGGAGAGATGAGATAAAGAGCACTGTTTTTGGAACTAATGGTTTCAAAACTGCATGGCATTGCAAAGGTAAGGATTTCAAATAAAAAAGCATGGTGCCTACAGTGAAACATGGTGGTGGCAGTGTCCTTACGTGGGGCTGTATGAGTGCTGCTGGTGTTGGGGAGCTGCATTTCATTAATGGTGTCATGAACTCAGTTATATACTGCTCTATACTGAAGGAGAGGATGCTGCCATCACTCAGTGCACTTGGTCGTCGTGCACGTTTCTAACACGACAATGTTCCAAAACACACATGGAAAGCTACTGTTGGATTTCTGAAAACGAACAGGGTGAAGGTGATTGAATGGCCAAGTATGTCTCCTGATCTGAATCCAATAAACACCTGTGGGGAATTCTAAAGCAACAAGTTGAGCATCTCTCCATCCAGAATCCAGGCCCTAAAAGAGGTTCTTCTTGAATAATGGAAAACGATAGATGTTACAATATGTCTCCAACTTGTTCATTCAATGCCTGGAAGATTTCTTCAATCCACCAGATCGATCTAAGGCAAATTGTCAATCAAGTTAACCTAAAACAAAAAAAAATAATTCAAAATGAAATAAATAGATGATCGATATAGGAAAATACCCTTTGGATTGAGACGTGGTTAATTGGTGGTTATTTTACTATGATTTAAACGACTAAATGCATCACAGCAGATAAAATGTGATACAGAAAAAACTGATCAACCACCATTCCAGTCCAATGTGTGGAAACACTCTGATGTCTTTGATTTTAAAGACATGTGACCCAACATGTGTCCCAACAGGTATGAGGACTTACGATATCCGGCACCATCGCGGTTTAGTGACGACCAAAACAAGCTACATCACAACAAAAGCCATGGCTCTTTTTCACCCGACACATACCAGCGACATATTGCTGGACTTTACAAACGACTCCGTCCTCCTCTGTCGCTCCTCCTTCTCTGCTTTCAGGTATTCTCTGCTGTTGTCCCAGACGACAGGTCGGCTCAGCTCATCCACGGCTGTCTGGGGCCATTTCCCACCTAGGTGGGAGTGGCTGCCTCTGTAAGTGGGATCCTGCAAACATGAGGGTCAAAGTTAAACTGCAGTCTTTTAGCTTCACTAAAAAATGAGGCAGCATATTGATTTTCTCTTTCATACAACAAGCATGTGGTGGAAATTGATCCAACAACGAACAAACCTATTTTGGTGTTTTAGTTTGTATTAGGTGTAAGAAAAAAAAAAAAAACACTTTAAAATATCTCAATGTTTTATTTGGCAATACTGGAATTGATTTCAAATGCTGCCAAAACCATTTAAATTAATTATTTATAAGCAAACATGTAGTTCAGCACCTAGCTTTGGTGTTCAACTTGAACCCCCGCCTGCTAGTTGGAAGAGAACCACACCAAGTCTCTTTCAGCAGCTTTGCATCAAAACAACATCAAGATCTTGCATGAACCATCTCATGGTACTGTGGACATTCACTTGTTAGGCTGGCAGCTGTCCTAACACAGCTCAATGACAGGTCTCAGGTCTCAGGCACGTTTAAGATTTTTATTTTATTTTTAATACAGAAAAATTTTTGTTGTGGAAACCAATAATAGTGTTCATATTTTATCAATGGAAAACAGAACAAACTTGGGGAAAATAATTAGTGTGAAAAAATTTTGATTATTGCAGTTAATCTTACGTTTTGTAGATTTTTTTAAAGTGCAATTTTGCATTCTTTTATTTTAACAGCATACTGTGTTTTGCATCTTGATTGGCTGTAGACATTGTCAATCAATATTCTGTACAGATACGTGCAGCTCACAAATCTACAAAAATCTGTGATTACGATCAGGTTTTTCTTTTCATTCCACAAAACTGGACTTGCGTCTCAATGAAGGTTTGAACTTTGAGAGTTTAAACAGATAAAAGTGTGAAAACGTTTTTGTCTCTGAGAAAAGTCTAAAGTGTGTATGGAGGGGTTTTACAGCCTTTAAACATCTATGATTCTACTTCACGGATTTCACCAGGTCCATTTTTGAACGCGCCTATGTGATAAATGAGTGGGAAGACTGTATTTTGTATCGCAATGTGCATTGTAATGCCAGACTTTTACGTATTCACAGCCCCAGTTCATATGGATTATTTTTATCCCCATCTAGGATTATGGTCCATGGATATTAAATAATACCTCCCACTTATGCTTCTTTGAGGAAAAATTGTAAAATGTTCTCATCATAAAGTTTGGGGGACTTTCTTTTGTCTTTTAATGACTTTACCTAAATTAGAGCCAACCTAAATAATAAAATCCTTGATATTTAATGTACTGTTACTACATTTGGCTTATTTTTCAACTTCTAAATCCAGAGTTGTAAATGTTTGACTTAGAAACTCACCAAAGACATTCGGCTGTTCTTTAACAGAGTTTCTACTGTCAGCCCATTCTGGAGACAAAAAACAGAACAATGGTAAGTTCCAACAGAGAAGATTACATCCATCAGGTCGAGATGGCTCTGATGTGCTTCGCAACCTCCAGTGTCACATGTCTGAAGCTTTAACAGCCTTAGATCATGAACTTCAGACAACGTTGCTGTTTTAGCTCCACCCAAGTGGTCTGGGTGTGTTGCGCTGATTTGTCTTAAGTTTGCAGCTTATTGTTTTCGAAGAATTTTTTTTCTATTTGTACCTGAGATCTCAAGTCAAAGTCGTCTGAGTTTACTCTCCTCATGGAGGCTTGTCTTGAGAGGTTGTGTACTCTTTCCCTGGGAAAGAACAGACAGCATATTTGGAGGATTTATGAAACAAAAATGTGTCAGCAAATGTATTTTTTAGAGAAGAAGTCAGGTGATTAACTGTTTAAACAGCAGCTTCTAAACAAACATCTACAGCTGAGCAGTCATCGCACAATTTGCAGCGCCTGCGAGAGCTCCTCTACAAAAATGTGTACACTTTTCATGAATGTCCTGAGCTCAGCTAGTAAGCAGGAAACTCACTCGAGATGTCTGGTTCGGTTTTTGTAGTTTCGGCTGACCAGCACCACCACAACAAGCAGAATCAGGACCACCACTCCCGCAGCCACACCAACTATGATCAACAGTTTGTCCTTCTCCACATCCTCAAAGAATCCCCTTTGCTCTGCTGGATACATGAGACAGCTGGAGAATCTCCCACAACAACATCAATGCAACATGTTTTCTTAGTTAAAGAGTCCAGACCCTTTCTTAAAAAAAAAAAAAAAAAATATATAGAATTTCATGGAAAAATCTATTACCTTCCACAATTTTGTTCAAAAAATTTACTTTGAATCTATTTTCAGGGATCACCGTTTGATTGATGTTAAGTGCTTATTTTTACATAAACTGGGGTCCCAGCTCCCACAAAAAAACCACAAAAACAGAATCTCTGAAAATTAGAAAACTGTGGAGAAATCACCATTTACTTCTCAGTTTTTGTAAAAAGATAAAGACAGATTCTGATCACATCAAACAAATCAAAATTAAGTATTTTCAAAATATATGTCCATCTTCAATCCTTCAGTAGAATGTGCAGGGACCAGGTCCTGCTGGAAGAGGAAATCTGCATCTCCATCCAGATCCTCAGCAGAAAGAATAATGAAGTCCTCTAGAACATTCTGGTAGACTGTTGCAGTGATTTTGGATTTCAGAAAGCAAAATTTATCAACACCAGCATTGCACACTGCAGCCAAAATCATGACCGACTGTGGAGATTTCACAATGGACCTCCAGCAGTTTGGGTTCTGCTCCTCACCGGTCTTCCTCCAAACCCTTGGACATTGATTCCCAAATTAAAGACACACTTTACTTTTATCATAAAACAGAACCTTGGATCACTGGTCGACAGTCCAGTCCTTATCCTTGGTCCAGTTGAGACATTTCCTCCATCGGTTTGGGCTCAGAAGTAGTTTAACCTGAGGAACCCGGCAGTTGTACTCATCACCAGAACATGGTGGTTTTTGAAGCTGTTCCTCCACCACATTCCACTCTCTGGATGTCTGCAGATTCTTCAATCTTTTGATAATCAGCTGAAGCCCACAGACGTCTTTTTTGGTGGTGCATCTTCTCCTGACACACTTGCCCTTCTATTAGACTTTCTGTTGATCTGCTTGGACACAGAGCTCTGAACAGCCAACCTCCATAGCTATGAACTTTAGCGACTTACACAGACTATGTAGTGGAACAATGATAGTCTTTTGGATAAAAGTCTGAAGTTTTCCCCATACTGAATCCAACTGAGACAACTGAACCAATTTATTGACATCTAAGGAACATGTGCAGATGCTTTAAGTTTAGTAGAGGATTAGTTGGTGAACCTCAATATTAAACATTCATGTCCTGAAAATTTTGGGCTGATTTCTCCATAGTTTTCCAATTGTTTGAAATTTGTTTTTTGTGGGTTTCGTTAGCTTGAACCTCAATTTATGTTAAAATCAACAAAAAAACAATAAAATCAATTAAAAAGTGGGCCCCAAATCTATATTATATTAAAGTTATTTAATGGAATTATGGAAATGAATACACTTTCATTATATTCAATTTTTTTGTTTAAGGTCTTTATCTGCTTGTCCTCTAAATTCATCACAAGAGAACAGAATTCTAACACAACAGCTTCTCTTTATTTTCCATCACAAGCTTAAACTCGTATTTTTACTTCCTTCAGAAGCACACTGGTTCAGTAATGTATAAAGTCTTTCCATCATTAACTGAAACAAAACATAAGCAGCTTACCGGTTATGGTTATTAAATACTCAATTTTTCCCACTCCAACAGTGTTCTTGACAATGCACTCATAGACGCCGCTGTCATTTGCATTGAGGGCCCGTCCAAACACCAGCTTTCCCCCAATCACTGACGCTCCATCTGGAAGACCTACTCCTTTCCTGTTTATTATGAAGCGACAAAAGGAAATGGTAAAGGTTACAGAAACCCGTGACTCAGTTCAAAAGAATTATCCTTACTCATTTTGGCAAATGAAATGTGAAAAAGAAAAGGCTACATTCCAGTTTTAAGACCATAGGCTCTTAAGCAGCACCATGCCATGCTTGATTAGTTTGAATCATGGAGGATGTGCTCCATGCTAAACGAGCAAAGAACTAGAGTAAGCATTGAGAGTGAAAACAACTCTTTAACCAAAACATGCACCCATGGAGACAAACTGATTAAAAAAAAACAAAAACACCCAAGTTTGGGGTTTAGCAGCAAACCTGGACACAGTCTCCCTGATGTCCAGCTGAGGACATCACAGGCAAGACAATAGAGAGCCTATCTATGATCAACTCCACAGAGACGGGTCACATTGCCCTAGTTTTACTCTGTTGCTGTGACTATTTGCCTCCCGTCCCCCACCCAAAGACTAGGACAAGCTCAGGTTTCTTTTCTCAAAGCCTCACCTAGCTCCTCTGGTCAGCCTTTATTTTAAGGTCTCAGGTGGAGATTTGATCCAGAAAGTGGGTTGTGGTTGAAATTGAAACATATAAGACGTTAGTCACAGTAAGAAGCCAGAAAGATTCTGATCAGTGTCGATGTTGCATCACCATAACACAGAGCCTTGGCTGTTCTGCAGCAAATGAATGGTAGGCGTGTCATTTACAGCTGCTGTGCATTGAAGAAACTAAGACAGAATTCTGGATTTAAATCAAGTTCCTAAAGTTTAGTTTCTAAAAATGTGCTCTAACCAAGAGTAAAGAAGTCTTTTTTTTTTTTTAAACTGAACAAAAGTAGATGAATATAGATTCTTTCCAAACTATTTTTATTCTTTAAACTTTATATTAAAATATGCATGCACTCTTCCTTGCAAACATGGAAATGAGGAAATCAAAGACATACATGGATCCATTTGTCTACAAGTGGATGCATCAGAATGTAGAAGAACAGGGAGCTTGTGGCCCACACAGAGTATTTTCTACATCACAAATAAGATCTTTTTCAAAACTGCATTTTTTGTCTGCTCCTGATTTAAAAAAGATATACTCAGAAATTTAATTTCATCTCGTGTCTTTATACATGTCCTCCATCATCAAAAAAGTACTTAAAAAAACACCAAAAACATCATTTTCGTTGGAGTTGGTCTTTAAGTCAAATTGACTAGCACAGGATCCGTTAGTATAAAAGGAAATTTAGAGAACTGTTTTCCAACACCGTCTCGTGGAAGAATTTTTTTTTTTCTCCAAGCACCCAGCTTTCAATCACAGCTCGCTCCCGCATTGCTGTAATAACTGGTACAGTGTCTCTAATTAAAGCGTAGACCCTGTGTTTTACCAGACATTATGATATTTAAAGCATGACACTATGATTAAGTGCTTAGCACGCGTCTCCTGTTCTTCCTTGTGTTGCTCTCTCACATCCTCAGTTCAACATTCAACCCGACCCAGATTTCCCAACTTCACATTTAGCAACAGCTCTGCTTTCCTTCTGCACCGACTTTGACTAAGAGAGATGCTTTCCATTTAGACCAAAGCATACGCAGCCCACATGCATGTATACAGGCTTATGAGGGCTCCCGTGTTTTAAGTCACGCCATACCCAGAGGAATTATGTAATGCATAGAGAATAATCATAATTTGGATTAATTTTTAATTGTCAAAGCCAAACAACTTTGGCTGTACATGTTTGTTAGTTGCAAAAAAATAAAAGTCATACTGTACCTTATCCACGTGATGATGTGGGGTGTTGGGAGCCCCCCACCCTTGCACGTGAGCTCTGCTTTCTCCAACCCCACATGCCAATGATTGGTGGAAGAGGAAATAGTGGCATCTGGGGGGTCTGACATAAGCACACTTGTAAGCATGAATGTTCACCCAGATGTTGCAACATTTCCTATTTTTTACAAACAATAAATCCACAGTTCTGTCTGTTTTGAGTTGAAATGTCATAATCAAATCTGTAAAATGCCAACAGGACAAAGTCAAGACAAATCAAAACTACCACAAGGGTGAGGAACTTAAGCCCACACTTTTCATTTCATAGCAAGGTTTGCGTCACGTGTTGCTGATGGTAGCAGTTCTGTCTGAATCATGCAGTCACCACCACCAGTTTTTCCCAACTTTCTTATGCAATTAAAAGAACATTTCATTCACTGAAAACATTTTAAAACATCTGTTTTCAGTCATTCTGAGCCACAAAATTGTCATAAATATAAGTCTGTTCGCTCCTTTTTTTGTCTGAACAGTCCATTGCTCGAGGCAATAGTTAGTTCATCACATTAAACGTCTGTTTCCATCCCCACCGGGGTTAAAGCTGAGCTTCACAATGTGGGATCCCATCACCTGTATCGCCACAGCCTCTATTCATTCATCCACTTGGCCCATGTGAACAGAAAATAAAGCACACAAGCTGAAATTTACTTTTAACAGGATAGTCTTGAAAATCTGGCTCATAGCCTAGGGGAGATGACAGATCAACAGGTACTTGCTACAAGTTATAGCAGGCTTGGAATTAGCGCACTAACCTGAACAGACTTTGAAGACGTAAAACTGAGGTCTACACAACAGTGGGGCTAACCCCAGATTATCTCAAACTGCACCTCATATTAATGCCTGAAAACTGAAAATGGTATCAATATCTCATATTTTTTTTTTGTTTTCAAACAAAGCTAACATTGAATACATAAAAGGGTATCTACTACTTTGTAACAAGAGGAGAGGCAAGAGACAAACTAGCGGAGCATTTCTTAATGACATTTACTGATGGCTCTGTCTTTCAAAACAACATTTCTGTCTCGTTCAAAAACGATACCTCTTTGTTGCAAGTCATTTTGTGTTTTGTCTGCAGTTTTATTTCACAGCAGCATTCCAGACTCCTTCACTGACGTTCACCCACTAAAAGGTGTGTTACGCGTTTTCAATTTGAACAAAACACTCCAAGCCAAACGTTTTGAGTGTTTTTCTTCACTAAAGATTGAAGTATCGTCATACATTATGTGATTTAAACACCTATGCAATACAGAAAGAAGAATATTGGCTTATTTGTTTCATTTAATGGTACAAAAGCTTGACAATTAAAAACAAAATACAGGGGAAAAAAGTGCTACCATGTCCCTTTTTATTTTTGTAGGTCATTTCTCAGGTTATTATTGCTATAGCAATTTATAAAAAGTCTTCCTGAAAATGTTCTTGTTTGGAGTTGTCAGAAATGCTTTTATGTTTTCTAAACTGATTTTTTTTTTTAAATGCATTTTGGCTATTATCCAGACTGGATACGACTGCTTCCCTCAACCAGATAGGGAGTGTCTGCAGTTCCAATGAGTACATGATCAGCTCTACTCACACTGAACCTCCACTTTGTTGGAGATTCTCCGTGGTTTCTCCAGGCCTGGATGCCACACTAAGCAGTCCAGCTTTTTCCCGTTCATGTAGCGCAGCGGGTGCAGTGAGTAGTGAGTGGACACAGATCCGCCTTCACTGGTGTGGTTCTGAGACTGGCCTGGTAATTCGGTGTCCCAAGAAAGTCGGGGGACGGGGCGACCCACAGCTCTGCAAGAGGCAGCCACACCGTACGACTGGCCCTCAACCAGAGTCACCGCATCCAGGGAGGAGATGGGTAAAGCTAAAAAGTTCAGGAAGAGCAAATAGTTAACTTCTGGTATTTAATGACCCTTTTGTTAATAACAAAAACAGTTTCTGCAAGACAGTTGGAACATTGTTTCATCATTTTAGCGCACAGAAAAAAAAAAATCATTTACAAGACTTAAAAGACGCACTCCAATGAAAATGGTGCTTTTGGTGTTTTTAACATGTTCTTGTTGCTTTTTTGTCATAATGGAGGACATGCATTAAATGATTTTAGATTAAAACTGTGTTAGGGTATTTCTTTATTCAAATCGCTTTGGATCAGGAGCAGATAAAAACCCGCAGCTTGAAGAAGGTTGAATTTGCGATGCAACTGCCATGGGCAGACCAAATTTTTACTTCAGAAAACCTGTGCCATAAAAAAAAATAATGGGCAGGGTGTCAGAATTGCCTATAAAATCCAGAGCACTAGACTGTCCCGCACTAGAACGCTTTTAGTAGTTAGGGAGGGAATTTGGACCAGCCCATATTTGAAACATTTTGACTGTCGACTTGATACCACATACTTTGAGGCACCTGATAGGTCAGTTTGAAAACTTGAATACCTTGCGATACAGAATAAAATATCATGGAAAAAATGTAGGATTATCAAGAACAAGTTAAAAAAAAGAGGTAGTAGAGCAATAATGGTTATTCTGACAAATATGACAGTAATAACCATTTATTTTTCTATAGAAAGCTTTGGGATTTTGGCTTCTTGGAATCAGCGGGCACTTCCTGTCTGGTACGCTGGGGGGGAGGAGCTACTCAGTCCAGTTCTCATATACAGTTAGAATTCAAGAGAAACTGGAAATTTCCCCAAAATACTTCAATAAGGTTGTTTTTCAGTAATCCCCTGTAAGCTTAAAAAAAATGTAAGATCTTTGACTTTTAAAACTAAGCACCAGCCTGTCATGGTTCATGAAGGTTATCATGCAGTCTTGCGATTTTCTGATGAGATTTTTCTTTTTTTTTTTCTCAAAATGTAAACCTGTTTACATCTTTTTTTTGTCATTTTTGTTATGGTGAGTTACTATGACAACGACCTGGGTTTTTTCTCATGTGGGAGCAGATTAAGCTTATTAAAGACAGACTAATGCCCAAAATAAGACCTGAAATCCAGAGATAAAACAAAGTGGTTTAAGGATATAGGGCAGGAGAAAACAGATTTGAGGGCATGGGAAAATATTAAGAACTCAGTGATACGTCTCACATGACCTCTATACATCTTACAAGAGGCTATATGGGGTAAAAGGTGAAGGAGGGAGAATTTCAGCATTTAAGAACATAAAATGACCTAATCCTGGAAATGTTACCATGAAGAAACATCCTTGTGTCTAATATTGATTGTTTGCTGAGAGTTTCAGTTCATGATTGTTACAGTGAGAGGTCACCTGCTGAATACTACTGTAGATGTGATCAGGTCAGTCGTTGCCAAGCTACACAAACACCAGCCAATGCATTCCTGATGATCAGGGTTGATCTCTACCGCACCTCGTTCTGCTTCGCTCCCAGCGGTATGTCATAATAACCACTGTTAGTGGGGGGAAAAAAAGATATCTAGATTTTTGGAACATTGTTAAATTTGAATTACTTGATTTTACAATGTCCAGTTCCTTCATTAACAAGCTGTTTTTATTCATTAAGACAATAAATCATAATACATGAAAAAGCCTAACAATTGTAATATTTTAGGGGCTACAGTGAAAACTGACAGAACTCAACACAAAAGCCACATTTTAGTTTATGCATCTACAATTTTATACAGTTCAGCATAAAAAACATTAATTTGAGCTCATTGTGCTGCACTCTCCTTTTTTAAATCTTTTGTTAAAGAGATTTTGATCATTTCAAGTTGTGATTTTAACTTTACTGTAATTTGTCTTTTTTAAAGTAAATTACTTTGAATTGTTGTGCTACACAATTAAACTTGTCGTGGTTCTGTGATGAAAATCACGTTGAACGGTTCACAAAACAGTCCGACACCGAGGTCATCAAGGTCATCCCAATTATACAGTGATGTTTTTGACAGAATCTCATGTGCAAAAGTATAAACTAATACAAAAACAAAAAAGCATCTGTTTATTTTAATCACTCTTCTTAACCCGTACCCTCATGCTCTAAAACTGAAAGAGCTTAAAGGACAGATTTCCCAAGAATTTGATCCCAATGTTGCATTAAAACCAATGCCGGTTCAAATCCTCTTCAACAGTAAGTCTTCTGGTTTCTCTTAAAGGAAGCAGTGGTTATCTTCTAATCAACAAGTACAAGTAAAAATCTTAACTTTCACTTAACTTTTGTTTCTGGATTGGATTTTATCATATATTTAAAAACTCAGTCAAGATTATTTCAAAAAGGTTTCTCTTTTACAGCATTTCCTTTAAACTTACTCAAAATTAAGAAGTTCACTTCACAACCATTTAGCCATTGTGATCCATGCTTAACACTGATTTCCTTTTGTTCAGCTGATTCGGACCAAAAACTAAAACTTTCTGAAATTGATCAGCAGCCACAAGATGTTTCTATAAACAAGAATATTTCAGGTTTAAGGCTAATCTACATAAACGAAATGTACACCAACACATGAAGTGGGCACATAACTTTTAAAAGCAAAGGCCTCACTGGTTCTTCTGTTAGATTCAGGTGGGATTCAGCAATCCTTGGATTTATTTAGTGAGTTTCTAAAGACACGTAAAAGAAAGAAAAATCAGCTTTGTGAGAAAGTGTTCCAAAACAAATATTTACATTGCAGCATTTGTTCTCTTTTTTTCCTCACCGTCATCACAAACTGGTTTAACATGACTTTGACTCACTGCACAATGACTCTTAAAAACGATGTTTTCTCACTGGTGTTTTGATTATTAAACAAGCCGTCATTAGTAATAACTCTACATTCCAACTGAAACTAGAAACAGAGACTAAACTCATTTCAGGCATTGGTGTTCCCATTTCTGCTGCCTTCAGGGCAAAAAAAAAAAAAAAAAGTTTCACGACAAAACAGCATAATTGATGCACGTTAGACTTTGGCTTTAAAAAAAATAAATAAAAAGGGTTAAAGTCAATATTTTATAGCTGAACGGTAAAGAAAAACAGGGGATCATTAGGAGCAGGAGGCTGTCGGTTACTCATCTGTTTTTTTTGCTGCCTCACCTACACGAAGGCGTGCTCAGGCAAGTTGATGAGAAAGCGCAATGATTGACAACAAAATGAAAAATGTGATAGTGCGTCAATATAAACTTTTCATTGAATCTGGATTCACACTAAACTTTCGTAGAAGACACTATTGTACAATTTCATTTAAAAAAAAATCCTTGTTTGCTTTAACCGATTTAACATCACAACACCATAAATGGAAAGTAGAAATTGACATTTTTTTGGAAATGAATCTAAAAGTTTCTAGTAAAAGCAGTTCAGTTCAATTGAAGAATCTGCTAGTATTCACATCAGAACAGTCCTGACGACTTCTTCAATCAGAAAATGTGAACGCACAGATTTGGTTCAAGTTGCTTTGACACTTGAGCGGATCAAACTGCCAAAAAATATTTTGCATTAATAAATGCTGGCCGCAGCTAGAAGAAAAGCCTCTGAGAACATGTTAATAAAGCACCTTTCCCTCCCAGTTATGCTATAATAACCAGCGAGCAAGCTTCACCCTCAGTGATCCCGTTTCAGATTTATGATATGGGTTTTTTATCTCTGAATGAACTAGTGGCACTCTTGTTTCCTCCTGCTCTTTGGTCATACAGACAATTCTCTGCCTTGAGTCTGTACCTGAACTGCAGCAGAGGTCACCTGGAGAGGAATCTTTTTAGAAGTGTGAGACACCCTGTTCTCACAGAAATAGTTTAACATTTACAATCATTGTTGGGTTTAAAGTCAGGCTCAAGGGTGGGAAAAAACAAACTACTGAGGATCTGTCGCACTTATGATTGATCCTGATTGTCCTTGGACTTAAACAGTCAGCCCTATCGGCATTTTGCTGTCAAGTTCCCACCATAGCTTAGTGCTAATGCGCCTAAAAACTTTCAGACAGGTTTTTCTCCTCGCATCAATAACACGCTCTTTTCAGGATTCCGTTTGGCTCGAATTGGGAAAGAAAAAAAAAGTTTGATAGTAAAAAAACACTTGAAATGAAATGACTGAATGACCTGAAGTTGTTTTACATCAGTCTAACAAGAG
This sequence comes from Adrianichthys oophorus, assembly GCA_036245035.1. Classification (NCBI taxonomy): domain Eukaryota; kingdom Metazoa; phylum Chordata; class Actinopteri; order Beloniformes; family Adrianichthyidae; genus Adrianichthys; species Adrianichthys oophorus. The sequence continues at coordinate 25,512,201 of BSAI01000012.1, read as the reverse complement.
TGAAAGCAAGTTGATTTTATGCTTTGCATTGTTTTATGGTAGATCTATCATTTGATTTTGATGTAAAAATTGAAGCTGAACCTCACAGTTTAATATTTTTAGCCTTATTAAAAATGTGATTTGATGCTTGTTAAAGCAGTTTATGAGTATCGTCTTAAAAAATAAATAAATAAAATTCAATTACACAAGCAGGGTTGTATGGCCCACAGTCACTACCAAGCCCATCCCTCACTGGTTGCTTGTCTGGTTACGTGTCTTACCCCTTCTGCTTCTTCTATTCTAGTCACTTTTATAATTTCATGTTTTGGTCGCCTGGGGGTGACAAACATGTCCAAGTAATTTTTGAAGAATCGTGCACCTGTGGCCATCCCATAATTTCTAAACTTCCTTTTGGAAATCCAAACCAATGAGTCAACTTGAACTCAAAGTGTGAAAGGATCCCTCTATTCCAAGCAGTGCAAACGTTTATCACCGACATCAGTTCTATGCTCCATGGTTTATTCTGCTCTGAACACAGCAATGAGAAGAGTATGTAGCATTAAAGTTCTTTAGATTCAATAGATGAAATACGCTTTCATTGAAGTGGGAATATTGTTTTTTTGTTTTGTGTTTTTTTAAACCCCCTGACCTCGCCAACTTATTACTAAACTCTTATCAAACTCATCAAAAAACAACTTGTTCATCTGTCTTAGGGTTACTAAACAGCAAAGCCTTCAAAGTGTTTTGTGCCCTGAAAATTCATCCTAATGTAATTGTGGTCATTTAAAATGTTAGTGTTTTTTGTTTTTTTTAATTGTTGGGGAAAAAAAAAAAAAAAAACTCTGTTCAAATGCTTTACACCACATTAGCAGAACTGCTGATCTTCCCGCATTGACAGCTCTTCCTGTGTCTGTGAGGATTACAGAGACATAAGACGAGATACCACTTACTCCAGACTATGAGCGTAATGCGCCTCTCAAAGTTTCCGTTGGGAAAGGTGGATATGCGGCAAGTGTAGCTGCCCTCATCCCAATCCTCAGTGATGGGGATCAACAGAGCCGAGTTGGCGGTGGGGTTACTGTTCTCAAACTTTACCCGGCGGGAGTAACGCCCAAATTCTGTCAAAACAAAAACAGCTTTAGGATCATTACCCACTGTTTTCCAAAGCCCAAACAGGTATTATAAGGAGAGCTTATTCCCCTTTGGTAAAAAGCTTAAACTGAGAAAAGAAAATAAATGACTTTGTGAAAATAAACTAGAGTAGAGAGACGTCACAAACACACCCTCCAGACAAATAATACAGGAGCAAAACAACCTCCTTTCCTGCTGTGATCTCACTTCAGATAACCCTGATGTTTAAACCATTAAATAACAGTTGCACCCAACTTTCAGACCATAAAACCAATAATTTCATCATCTCCTTTCATGCACACACTATTATTTTGACATTATTAATTTACTGAACTAGAGATTTCTATAACTTTTGACAAAAAAAATTCACCAAAATCTTTTTTGTATGTAGTGTCTTAAAATAATCTCAAAGTATAAATAAAGGCTTTTGTTTTAAATCCAATTTAATGCAAGGAAAGCAAAGACAGTCCTAATAAAAATATAACGGTTTGGGTCTTCCAGCGTTTCGTCCAACCTTTTGATGAAACGTGCATTGTTCTTTTTAGACAGAACTCTCCGCTCTGTCGTTAGTGGTTAGGTGAACATTTTACAGGTCAAATAAAAAAAAAAACAGTTACAGCCTGTGGCAATGTTACAAACAAAACGTAATGGAAGAGAAGAAGGTTTGCCTCCAAATTCTTGACAGTTGAAACATGACAAAAGCTCATATTTAATGAAATACCAAATCATATGAATTTTTACAAGAGATGCAGTCATTTTGCAGCTAGATCATGTTAAAGGAGCAATATCAGCCCCCCCCCCTCCCAATTATTTTTCAGATTTTACCAACAAAAAAGCATTTTAAATGAACCCAACTGATATTCCTTCAGTGATTTGTAAAAATAAAGCCAATTTTGTCCATATTCAGCATACAATGTTCATATTTGCTTGACTGACCAAAGATAACTGATTCAATCAAAACTGTTGGTGTTTTTAAGCTTGAACATCTGGAAATGGTGCAAACATGTATGTCCAAACAGTAATCTTATGAATACTAGTAAAACTAAGCGCAAGGAAGGTTTTCACTAATAAGAACACTACTTGATTAGCTCTAAATGTTCTGCAAAAATGAGCTCATTTACCTGTGTGGCCATCAGTGAAGTGGGCTGTAATGATCTGCTCCTTTTCACCACCTGGGAGCTCCTTCTGCCAGGTGACCTGCACCACTTTCTCCCCTTCCCCCTCTTCATAATGGCATGGAAGCCGGGTCTTAGATTCTGTCAAGGAGCGCAAGAAGGTGACGGGTTCAAGAGGCTCAACAAAGTCCCCCTGCACACATGACCCTGTGGAGAAAAGGGAATCACGGTCATGAAATGCAATTCTGATGGTCAGAAAACTAATAATTTAGAATGAAAAAAGTGGCCACATGTGAATTTTTTTAAATAATTACACATAAAACTTTAAAATCTGGTCTGCCTAACTCGACAAAAACAAGTTGGCCGACAAACAAGTGTTGCCAATTTGCATAACCTGCTTTTCTTCTTTTACGATAGAGAAAGCATGCAAAGAGGCTAAAAACAGGCTAAAAAGAGGGAGGGTTAGAAAAAATTAATCACATTAGATAAAAGCCTTGAAAATAAACAGAAACTTGACGAAGGAAGCCTTCTGAACAGCACACATGCCGTTTGCTGGACAGCCTTTTACCATCACAAAGAAAAGAGCTTTTGTATTAATCCACATTTCCCTATTGATAAGTGAACAGTCATCGCCTTTGTTCCACTTGTCTGACCTTTTTTCCACACAAAGATGTTTTTATTTTTTTCTGACTGATATTTCTATAGGCTAGAACTACGCCTACATTTTTCCATATAGGGCAGCATTCTATTCTATCAAACTGATCTTAAAGATTGTTGTGACAACAGTTTGTGATTATTAATTAGGGACATGAAAAGTGAAAACATTCATACATTTTAACAGGGCACACGATTAATTCCAACTTAAACTAGTTGTGGTCACCTTGACTGAAGTAAGGCGTCTTTGTTTGCATCACATCTTCCAACAGAGGAAATTCAGAGATCTTTACGGAGCTTTAAGGTTGGTAATGTGTGACCAAGACTTACAAAACCAGTTTGTCTTAAATCCAGATTAATCAGTGTTATCAAACCTGCATTCAGCCCTCAAAAAACTTTTACTAAATGTTTTTAAAAGTCAGCAAGATTTTGACTAGCTAAGAAGATCAAGATATAACTGTTGATGTTGGTTTAGAATTTCGATCCTCGTGAGCCCATATGAGAGAAAGATGGTTTGGAAACCTATCAAGATAAATTGTGACAGAGACAAAATATTAACCTTCTAAAAAGAGATAAGAGAATCTCACAACGTTACTGGCATCGTAAAACTGACTATGTTCCCACCGCCCTTGGCAAGGCGTGTTCAAGCAGCCACTTTTAATGAATGTAGAATGTGCGTTTTGGGCTGACTCGTTCAAAACTTTCGCGTTCACGCGTCACTATGCAAGTTTTTTCAATCCGTTTCCTGGCTCTACATACAAAACACAACACCACTGAACACGCGTTGAAAGTTAAACAAGCTGAACTTTGACCAATCGTGGCCTTGGATTTGGTAGTGATGTATGGCTAGTGTCGGAAGTGCCAACTGTTTGAAAATTGCAGTTTGTGTCTGACTGGAATTCTAAGACACCAAGTCTTTCAAATATCAGAATAGATATTAGTATTGAGTAGCAGCAGTACAGTGTGAGAACATTCAAGAACCTGCGTTTTTGAACACGCAACAAAGCCCAGTGTGCGTGTTGCATAATGCAAAATTTATTAGCACAGATGACCACTAGGTGACTGCTAAAACAAAATTAACCGTTAGGAGAGCCAGTTACGTTGATATTCCAGACAAATTGAGCATTTTGTGGTACAAGATTAAAATTTAGCATGAATGCACTTTAAGATCCCTCTCTCACAAAAGCACATTAGACTTGTGATAAATCCGACACATTACTGCCTTCATGCTGTACATTTTTTGTACGATTAATCATGACCTGTAATTTATTAGTCTTATCAATTTTAATTGCAATTATTTTTTAACTTAATTGCTGGGAAAAACTATTTTAGGGTATTTTATTCAAATTTCTGGCAGTGGTGCAGTAAAAAAATTTACTTTTTTAATTTTAAAGTTTTATTTAAAAAGTGGTTTTATGAAGTTTTACACTATAAAAGACAACTCAAATTGTTCTAATTTACCACATCAAAAAAAGTAGAAATAAGCAAACCAAAAAAATATTTAACAAACTTATTACCACAATTCAAATGATGATATACCTTATTCCACCGTTCACTACAACAGAAAGACAGTAGAAAAGACAAGTGATTTTATAGTTTCCTTTCATCTATTTGGGTGGTTTTGATCATTTTAAAGACTGGGTTGAAGCAGAAAAGGAAATAAAGAGAATCTAAAAAGACAGAAGTGAAACACCGGAGGAATTTAACTAATTAGACCTTGGACTATTTTTTTATTAAATAAACTTTTTAAATCCTCAGGACAAAAACAAGCACAAAGAGGTGAACTTTTCCTCTGAAATTATGCTTTTTCTAAACTTCTCATGATGATCACTTTTCTCAAAAAGTAGCGACACCAGAGCGTGGTCCATGCGCACCACTCTCTGAAGCTGTTACCATGACAACGCAATGCACCTGAGATAGATAGATATACACAATATGCATCTTTCAAACAAAAAGGCCAGAGAGAACATTTTCCTTAATTTTTATTGTCTGAAATATTTACATTTATAAATTAACTTAAAAACACATCAAGAGTAAGATAAGCAGAACTTTAAGAACTTTAACGTCTGCAGTATTACTCCAAGAAAACAAAGATGCTGATACAGTCTTAAGAAACAAACATTCTGTTTCTGATCGTTAAATGGGCTGGGTGAATACTCTATTCTGATTGGCTGCTGGGTGTCCCAGAAGAAGTTCCGGTCACAATGTTCTATATGTGCAGCCTTCTTCAAAACAAACTCTCTTCATTATCTAGACAAAAACAATCAGTAAGAGCTGAACTTTTTCTCTGAACTGATGCTTCATTAACCTATTGGGACAATCAGCATACATAATGCTTTCCTTTTGCCGCTGCAGTCGAGGTCTGCCGGCTCAGCAAAGCATTGTGTTACCGTCACACCGGGCCGCATTTTGCATCAAATAGTCTGCCTTTTATGAAAAAGCAATCTCAACGTGAAAAATAAGAATAACGTACTAAAAATCAATTGAATGGTTATTTCGTTTGTAAGTGACCATGTTACAATCAGGATAGTGCCCGACAGTGTGCATTCAGAATTTGACGCACGCTGCGGAAGCATGAACCGGCGGAAGATGGTTGCTTTTTAAAATTAAACCAAATTTGGTGCTTGTACTAAAAAAAAAAAAAAAAAAAAAAAACGCATGATTTTAATAATCGGCTCCACTATATGCTCAGAAAACTGTTAAAATGTATTAATAGTTTTGCTAAATGTTTAAAAGATTTTTAATAGGGAAACTGAACTGCATCAGAATCTAAAGGTTGGACATTACATCTGAACTTCTGCGATCACCTGGATGATTGTGTATTTACATGCATGAGATGACAGAACAATGCTCAACTGACATGGTCCTGCATTCGTACCTCAGACCAGTTCTGTATTGTAGCTGCATTCACTCACTTAACTAATTTTAGACAGTTTTAGTTTACAATTCAAATTCCTGGTAAACCAACACACAGACACTGTACTGTGAACAAAACAACTTTGTTACACAAGGAAGTTCAACTTTTTTACTGTGAAAGCATTTCCAGTGTTCCTTGAATTATGAATATGCAATTTTTTCGCTAAAAACAAAAAACTGTTTTTTTATGACATTTCTGCAGAGTGGCAAGAGTTCATCAAAATTTGCCTCTGGGTTTTTGGCAGGACTTTAGGCGCTATGTTGGAGATACAGTATCCAGTCATACAGTTTTAGAGTTAGATTCCAGCTCAGACGAGGAAAATGAAGATTGCAAGTGAATGAATCAGAATGGTGTGGAGCTGGGAGACTTTGCCCATCGTAATTGTTGCATCACAAACCTGAGCAGTTTCAAACTGCAGGTTGTTCTTTGCTCCTGATCCAACACAATTTGAATAATGAAATACTCAGGAACACTGCTTTGTCCTCCATCATGAGAAACATGCTACAAGAACATATTTAAAAACAACTTTAAAATTTAGCACCCTTTTGTCATTAAATTTTCACAATTTTTCTCAGTTCTTTATGTAACATTACAATGACTGGTTCTGTGTGACTTCCTGTAGTAAAGTGTTCCCATCAGGGTGATGATTAATGAGAGACTTTGTGAAGGTGGTGACATGAAGCCTTGGGACACAGACAGGCATGAGAGAGGAGCCTCCACAACTCAAACAGGAAAAGCCAAACATCTGACCTTTGATTTCGGGGATAAATCTGTTTTTTCCACATTTCAGTCGTTACTGATTTACAAGTTTAATGATTACAAAGATGCCAATATGGGTCATGGGCTCACACAAACCCTTCACATTCAGGGAAAAAGGCCAACAAGGAAAAGTATGTCTGGGAAAAAGGACTACAGTGTGGGTGGCCTAGTTTAGGAGAAACAGATTTAGTCAACGTAAAAACAGATTTTAGAAGAAGTCTAAAAGAAGGATTTTAACCCAGGGTGTGCGAGAAGGAACTACCATCCAAAAGCAGAGAGTTAAACAGACTTAAGACAAACAGTTCACTTCAGCAGTCAATACAGCCAGACAAGCTTTTCCTGCTCACAGAAGATGGGAGTCGTTTTATCACGCCTGTGTTTGACAGTGAAAATAATGGCCTGTTAAGTGCATTTGCCTTTTTCAGTGAAGCGGCGCAGAGTTTCACCTGTTCCAACGACTCATCGTGACAAAACGTGCAAACAAAGCAGACGGAACGGCATATGAGGCAGTCACGGGCCCAAGAACCACACTGACCAATGTCTTGCTACTTGCTATCTTCACGAGAAGAATGTGCCAGAACTACATTCTCCTTAGCTGCTCACATTTCCACACCTGCAGAGATCACCGAGCCACTGAAACAAAAGTATTTGGACAAAATGTGTGATGTGTCGGATTTGAATGCCCTGTCGTGCAGTTTCACACTTACTGCTGGGACTCGGGTTGCACAGATTTCCTCAAGTCTGCACGCAAAAGGGTTTAAAGCTGATCCTAAATGGGTTAGGTTAGCACTCTGTGCAGACCTGACAGGGTAAACCTTCCTTACAAACAATGCAGGCTCGGAAACAATGAAACTCAAATGTGGCTAAAAGATTAGAAAAAGCAAAACAAATGTTCACATGTTTACATGACTTAAGCTGAATCTCATTGTAGTCTGGTGGTTGAAAAAGCCCACACCAATGAAAATAGTGCTTTTTGGTGTTTCTAAAATGATCTTGTGGTATTTTTTGATGATTGAAGACAAAGAAATATTAAGTTTGAAATTTCATTGCAATGTATTTTTTATTCAAATTTTTGTGAATCAGGAGAATACGAAAAAAATGCAGTTTGAAAATGAGGTTATGTGACAAAGAAATCGCACACTGGGCAGGCCACAAAAGCGAGGTGAAAGGCTGTAAGCTTGTGGGAGACACGTAAACAGATGGGCAACAGGAAAGGGGGTGGACTTGCTCCGCGCCAACAGTCCCACCCCACAACTGAGGTGAATGAACCATTTCTGCTCTGCAGAAACTGTCAGAGAAAATTACGTTATTTTTTTTTTTATTATTATTTTGGCAATAAATGACAATCATAATAAAAAGACCACTGGACAAGCTTTTACAAAAAATGATCAGAGTGGGACTTTAAAAGGTTTCAGATAAAATATTCGCATAAACACTTTGTTTCTTATTGTAGCAACAATAAGAAAACTAGCAGACTAAAACTTCAAAACATAGTAGATTATTTGACTAAAAGCCGCGATTGTCTATGCAAACCATTGCCTTAAACCCTCAAACAGATGCTGACAAAGCAGGATGAAGCTGCAAAAATACAGACTTCCCATGCAGGTCGCTGTACCTTCAGCTTAAGCCACAATTAAAGCAGGTTAGTAGTCATTTGTTTTCCTTACAGTCAAGGCAGGAAAAGCAAACCAAAGTCTTAATTAAACGGGAAAATGACTATTGAAGTGACTGTAATGCACTCAAGAAAACCTCAGTGGAAGCAGTGTTGAAGGTCAGGCACGGTTTAGGCTTCAGGGTCAAACTGATCAATTCAGACCAATTCTCTGTAGAAGCAGAGGTCATCCCTGGAAAAGTTGAGACCGAGAAGAAGGAACATTTCACTAAAACCATTTTAAAGCCTGTGCTTCCTCAATGCATTTCATCATTAGAATCTCACTGGGTTTTAATAGTAACAGCATTATGAGAAATACAACGTGTGCGTAGTTGCAATTAATGTTAGAACATTTTGTGTAATATTCTCAGACCTACCATGCACAGTAAGTGGTGCTGGACTCAACCAGGTGTTGCAAAACCTACCTGTGAGAAAAAGCAGCGTCAGAACCACTGCCAGTGTCCGGATCGACTCCATCTACAGTCCCAAAAATCAAGCTTCAAATGCGGATTTAGACGTTCATGACAGGCGGCGCAGCTGCCGCGGAGAGCCTGCACGCGCCTCAGTCACAGCAACAGGCGTTCGAACTCACGCAGGTTTGCTGCCAAACCCATCCAAACAAAACTCATGCCTTACTGTCTGAGAGGCTCACACTGCGTTGGCTTCATGTTTCCGGTTCTAACGCTGACACATAAGTAAAAACGAAATGATAAGAATGACCATAAATCGAAGTGGACTGAGCGTGTTTCTCCTCAAACCCAGACCCGTCCGCGTGGCACCAACAGCCTGCTGAACTCAAAGCACTGGTTTGAGCAGCTGCACCTGGTTGCTGGCCCCGCCCACTAATCAAGTGGACACGCCCAAAAGGCGGCTCTAGATGTGCTTCCTTTTTCTGTATTGCTTCCTCTTTATTTACATATTTTTATTCACATCTTTTATGGATACAGACAGGTGGCCTTCATTGAAACCACAAAAATCAGTTGGGGGAAAATAGTGACAAGTATTTACATTTGATTTTTTTAAAATTAATGTGTTTAAACTTGTTGATATTTTTTAATCAATGTATGGATGGTTTCTTTTGTTTGTCCTTTATGGATTTTCATGTTATACAAACATAACTGTAAGAGTGAGAGACGCCAGGGCAAAGATGTTTTCATATTTCTGGAATTTGATGAAAAAAACTGTGATTGAGAATCTAAAAAGTTACTTTCTGTGAGCCAAAGCTCACAACTTAATAGCCTTAGCTTCCCTTACTGTTGCATATTATAAAAATTGAATTAAACTAAGTCTAATTGACTGCTAGATCACATCTTTAGTCAGAAATCGATGAACAGGTGGTTTTGAGACTTGAATGAACAATAATTTGCTTTAACAAAAATCCTTGACTGCATGTTTAATTTCCTTTTGAAAATGTTTTTTTCTGTTCAATTAAATCAATTTATTATTTATATAGCACTTATTAGAGCAATTAAACAATTAAAGCAATTTGACAGGAAACAGTAAAAGTTATCAAGCTGGCTCATTAGCTCTGTTGTTGGTTTATTCCCCGTGATAATAAATAAAGTTTCTATTTTTGTAAATAGCATATGCTTAGATAGGGCTATTCTGCCTTCCTTAAAGGCCAAAACGCAGCACATTCACAGCCCTGCATACACATTCACACACTGATAGCACACACTGGCGCTCGCCTGTAACCATCAGGATCAGTGTGGGATTGAGTGTCTTGCCCAAGGACTCTTGGACACAGTATTTCTGGGAACCAAACCAGGGATCTTCCTATCAAAGGTTGACTGCTCTACTTCTGCACCACACCCTATTTTTGTCACTTGATAAATAATCTACACTTGGACTGGTAAAGTTTTATTAACTTTATATTGGTGTTAAGATTGGGATTAGCAACTCTTTAAATAAAACATAACAGGGGCGGGATCATGTAAATGTGTTTCTGAATTGAATTGCATTTATGATTTATAGTTCCACTCTGGCCATCCTTTGATTTATTTTCAAAGGGTTCTCAGTGGTCTTTTAATTATGATTGTGCCATTTTTTGCCAAAATTAAAAACCTGTGTTGTTTTCTAGGACACACTTTCTGCAGCACAGCTGACATGGAGAAACCCCGTTCCCCTTTCCCTACCCAATGCTGAGAGCTCTCTGTTTATATGCTATCCCTCTATCTATCTATGCTATCCCCTCACTCCGCCAACCCAAAGTTACTAGTGCAACAAAAATGGCAGGCTGTGCAGTTTGGAGCCAATTCCACCCACCAAAAACACATTTGTCATCAGAGTGGGTCTTTAATTCCCTAACTAGGTTTAATATATCTATGTATTTTTTAATTTTTTTTGTGGCACCAACATTGTTGGACATTGGACATTGTTTTGTCCAGCAATGTATCAAAGTGTCCTCTGGAATGACACTGAACCCCACATTGTGGCTTTGGGTTGATAGTAAGCAGTGTGTGAATGGGACTGTGAATGGGAAAGTCCTATGGCGTATACTTAAAGCAGAGTAGAAAAGTACTATTTTTAGTACCATGTATTATTGTTTTTTCTTACATGAAATAAAACCACTTAACCAACTTAGAAAACTACCTTGACAACTATTTCACTATTCAAAAAGAAAAAAGAAAAGTCATGCTGCTGCTATTGTGACATCATGTCTGTTATGATTATTTAGCATAAAGTCTCGAATTTTCCAGGAGTCATTGAAAGCAATACCAGTTGAATGAGTGGTTTTGCTGTCCAGTTTACCAAAAATAACTTCAGTGTTATCTGAGATTGCATTATGTCAGTGACTTTTCCTGTTGACGCTGTCAGCTACAAGCAACAACAAACAACTTTAGAGTATTTCTGAAGACATGAAGAATGGATCTCAGCATCTTTTGTTCCCCTGCTCAGCAGAAACACCACCTCTGTTGTCCTGATGCCCTCAGTCCATCAGTGGGTGTTGTTTCATGTTTCCAGATCTGTTCTTTTGATTCCTCTATTGCATTTACACTGAAGTTTGCAGGCGTACCAGTACACCGGCGGTAGATGAGTCACATTGTATGACTTGCTGTGTGGAGTAGAGGTCTTGTTGCCAACAGTAAAGCACAGGGAAGTGTTAACCTGCTGTTTTATTTCACATTAAAATGTTGTCTTGTTGCAACAGTTCAAAGATGAAGTGTGACTCTGACTGAACAGTTTTGTCACATAGAGCTGCACACCGTGACCTTGTTTGAAGTTCTATTGTTTTAAAAATCCCTTGATGAAAATGTTTGAAAGATTTTTATTATTCTTTGTCTATACAAAAAAATTAAAAAATGTAGGGTTTTTTTGTATTTTGCTTTTCTAAAGACCCCTCAAGATCCTCATTGATAATTTTTATTTGTTAGATTATATAATCGGGACAACAGATTAAAAAAAAACAGAAACCAGAAGCGAAGAACTTGTAATTTTTTTATCTCAACATCAGAAATAGGTTAGAGTGTAATCCTGCTGTTTCTGTGCTCAACAAAATAAAACATATTCTTTGCATCAAATCTGGTGAATAAAAAAAAAATCAATCCATCCTCTAAACCTACTAAATCCATTTTGGGGTTGCTGGAGCCTATCCCAGCTACAGTGGTGTAAAGGCGGGGTTCACCCTGAACAGGTCGGTCACAGGATAAAAAAATAAGAACTTTAAAAGTATAAACTGTTTGTGAAAGTTCAGCCTGCATGGTATCTTGTAGAGGCAGTGGTCAGTCGTCTTGAACAACGGATAAGAAATTATGAGCAAAACTAAAATGTCTGGCACACAGTAACCAGAAAACCTAAATATAAACACTCAAAACCACTCAAACTTCATTATTTTAAAGTGATCTGTAAGAGAGATTTTGAATCAGACAGGAAATGTGTTTGCCTTTTTTTGTTACACAGGAAGGTCTACCTCACCGCTCTACGTCACACAAATCCCGTGTGCTAAACAGACCCCACCCAGGCTAGAAATGACAGACACAAAAATGTATTAGCTTTAACTGTGAGTAAATATTTGAGGATTAGTCTGTTTTCATTTGAATTTTAAAAAATTTCCATTCTAACCATCCTCCTGAAATGTGTTGCAATCTTCAAAAATGTGGTTTCCTCTTGACTCTAGAGACTTCCTCACTGAAGCCCTTTTAAAAATCCTCCAGCATTCTCATGATTAAAACCTCATGCAGGCTTTGAGAGCTGAGCTGAAAAGAAAACTGGTTTCTGTCAACAAACAGTCAAACTATAATCTCATGGTAAAGAATTTTTGAACTCCAAGTTTAAATGAAGGTCTTGGAAATCGAAGACACACTTCTGCTTTCATGGAAACTGATGAAAGCAGCTGTGAACTGAGTGGAGCACGGTAAAAAACTCACATACAAAGTCCTGATTTGTAAGCTGCTAAATTAATTTATTGGTTATTGCACAAAAGACAAAGAGATTAAGTAAGTAACTTTACAAATGTGGACAGTAAAGAGATTCTGCACACATTCACAGCACAGTGGAGGAAGCTTGTTTTCTTGTTCAGCATCTTCATGGCGCTGAACCTGCGCTCCTCACACCATTAACTTTTTATTTGTTCTGACGGTTTCATATGTATCAGCGCCGGGGGACGTCAGACCCTGCAGGACACAAACGGCAGCGTTTGACGTAAAGTCAAAAAAACACACGCAAGTGCGAACATTTCCTGCTCTGAGCATAGGTGTGATTCTGTGGCAGCCAGCTTCAGAAGACGAATTTACAAAGAAAACAGATGAAAAGGTTTTTTACCATCCACTGTGCGGCAAGATGGCACTTTGCCCTCATGTGCCCCTTTTAAAGTCTTTTTAAGCATTAGAATGAGAAGTCTCACCGCATAGATGCCTCCCTCAGCAGGCTGCTTCTGTGGGATGGAAACACACAAAAAAGCATTTCAGCTGCAATCATTTCACAATACAAGCATCAGACCACAGCCCATTGCCTAACTGTCCTTTTTTTTTCTTTTAAAGCCATATGGCTTTTAGTGTGAACTAACATTCCTGAGCTGCATGAGTTCAGAAAAGCTGCAGGAAGTGGAACTTGACATTAGAAGCTCAGGTGGAAAGTGGGGCAGAGATATTTTGCAGATAAAGCGCATTGGTGGTCAGCTTCTGTTTACAGGAAATGGTCGAGGAAACTGGCTCTAAAAAAAGATGTATGAAGTCAACTTTTGAGTCTCATCAAAAAGAAATTCCCTCACAAGAAGACAGATGGACTGCTTTAATTTACCTCAAGATGCCGGGTGGAGGATTTTTTGTTCGAGGTTATCTGTCAAAAAAAATATTTAATTGATCAAAAAGTGCAGAAATTTTGACAAATTTTATGACTTAACCAAGCAAACGGACTCAAAATATGATAGTAAATTCCAGCAATAATATCATGCCGCAGAAGATCTCCAAGATAAAAGTTTATTCTAAGCTGAAGATCATGACCATATGTCTAATTTTGTCTGATTGTTTAAGAGTTTGCAGAAGTAGCTGTCTTACTTTCAGTCTAAAGTACAGGACAGTGAGGATGATCCCGTAGAGGATGAGAAATCCATCCAGGACATAGCATCCTACCATGCCCGACATGGTTTCTGCACGCACACAGAACCCAAACTAGTTTCTAGCAGAAAGAAAAACAGACTTTGATGATCTACCAAATCATCCCGGCTTGCAGGAAACTGCTTCCAGTCTGGACCACGGCTGAAGATGTCGATCATTTGGGATGGAACTCACCTGCAGGTTAGGTGTCGGGTCTGGTTTTCTGCTCCCTCGACGGCTGCCAGCAGGATGTCACCCTCTGAGGAAGACTCTGAGCAGATGCAAACAGGAAGTGAGAGGCTCTCTGTCCGTTCCGAAGCTGCAAAACAACTCTCTTTACAACAAGCCTCCCTTCAGAGCAGTTCCCCTAAAAGACTTCTAAAGAAGTCTCTTGTGAAATTCCACTCACACTCTGAGGCTTTTTGAAGAGCTCAAAACTAATGCTGAATTAGAATCAAATTTCCTTCATAAAAAAACAATAATCTGATCAAAGTAAAGAGCTTTACTGTTATAATCTTCCAATAAAAAAGACAAGTGGGCATCTGATAAGGAAAAGCAGGTTTTAATGATGAAAAAATGTCTAAAACACTATACAAACTACAGTTACAAAAGGGAACACAAACCTACAAATACTTTTTACAAGCCTCCTTTCTTTTTTCAGTAAAAACATTCAGAAAATTGCATCATAACTTAGGCATCTTAAAAAATGTTTAAAAAATGCACCCAAAATGACTTGTAAGCAGGTATTTTTTAAAAAAGTTTTTGGGTCATTCAGCGAAAAGTCAAAACACTCTGGAGCTGCTGATTACGTTTCTGCAAAAATATCTAAAGGGTTTTCAAAAACCATCCATCCAGTGGGAATAGACCAGAGTGTCAAATACGTCAGACAGAGGAGCCCTTCGATTTTCTGGCTTGCAGAGTAAGGCTGAGTTGAGCTGGTTCTCAATGGCGGCACAGGGTGAGGCAGCAGAGGAGCTGCTCGGAGGAGATACAATCACATGTCTGGTTTTCTGGATATGCACTGAACGTTCAACAGTGAAGAGTCCATCTGTCATTAAAGCATAGCTGCCCGGTCAGTCTGAAACATAAATTCGGAACTTTGTTTTTATGACTGGCATCACACGAAATATTGTACACTGCTTGGATTGCAGACTGTTTACTAAGTGGTCATTTTCCACAGAGAAGTGAAACCGTGCATGCTGACTTTGAAAGTTTACAACGTTTTCAGGACGTTCAACAAATCCAGCAACTGCAAAATCAGACTCAGCAAACATCTTTTCTTAAGCCAAAAATAGCCCTTATTTTGAATGACTTCATAGTTTCACAAGTCTCTTCAGGGGATTATGATTTCTATTTTTGTTCATCCTGTTCTATATAAATACACTATTAGACTATTATTTTAAGATGCCAATTTAAAGCACTGGATTATTTCATATCAATAAAATGGTAAATTTCAGTCTTATTTATAATGTTTTAAGACATCTTATTTTGAAAAAAAAATCTAACAGTTCCTTCCTTCTTTCCTTCTTCAGATTATTAAAGGTAAGTGAAGTCTTTCAATCTAAATGACATTTTTAGTGACAGGAGGCCAGCGGACTACTGTTTAAATAAAAGAATCACAAACATTAAAGCAGAACTTTCTCACTTTGATATAAAAAATTAATTAAAGCTGAAATATAACTGCAAAACTCCCCATTAGGGCCAATTTTGTTATTTTTAGTGTATGGATGAAGCCTCCAATGCATTGGAGGGGTTTCAGAGGCCAAAGAGCAGCAAGGATGGACGTACGAAAGTCTGCTTTTATGAAACGAATAAAACCTAACTGAAAAGAGGACAAACTGATTTTGTCAGCCAAGCTGCAGACATTTTTGAAAGTACATCTCTTTAAAGAACAAGCCTGGCGATGCTGCACATTTTTCAAATAGGCTCCTTCAAAAATTCAAAACCCTGCCATTGATGTGTTGATCAGCAAAAAAACTACAAATTTGCACGTCACTCTGTTCTGGTGAAGCTCGCATTCTGCATCCTGGTGATGGAAATTCTGTAAAAAGTAAAACAACTATTATCTTTAAATGTGAGATTCCAGTGGAGTGGGGAGATTTCAGAGTTTTGCTGTGTGACCAGATAAAAACCAAACAGCATCACCAGGATCAAACATGAGTTTGAGTTTTCTACAGCTAAAACAAAAGCATTGATGCTGATGTCTGTGTGACAATGATTAGTGAACGGAGTGATGACAGGTTAGAAATGCACATCCATTCTCATTAAAAGTCATAAAAAGACATTGCCTTGCTGAACATATTGCTACATTCGGTATTTTCCAAACAAATAGAAAGAGATCCCTCTAGTACAAAAGCAAGTCTTCATCACATGGGAAAAAACGGACCAGGAGGCGGTAATGCATCAGAGCTGCAGTCAGTCGACCGACTATCAACTTGTTGAAGATGCCAGAGAGAGGAAGTGACTGCTGTTATGCACCCCCTCCTTCCTCTGGACTCTGTCTCGAGTCAGTGGTTACAGCGGATGATGAGGCAAAGAGGAAGAAAGGTCCGCTTTAGGACACAAAGGTTTTTACAGTGAAGACACTGGAGGAAAAAGGCCTCTGTCTGTTTCACTGACCACAGTTTGATATCAGTGGCCATTCTAAATACTCCTCTTCTTCAGTGTTTTCTTATTCCAGCAGGACGACACAAAAGAGAAGAGGAACGTTAGCCAGACGTAATTCAGACTGAGGTCTCCGACTGCAGCCTCATGACAAATTTGTGGCTCTTGGGGTCGATAAACTCCTCCCCGAGCCGGAGGAATGGGAGGGGTGTCACTGTGACGACCAGGGAGAAGTCCAGGCGCCGCAAGGAGAAGACCAGACCCTGACGCAGGGCCGAAGTCACCGGCTCCTCACTCACTAAAGTCCACTGGCGCCCTCCACCGTTCTGCTGCTGGTATTGCATGGTGGGACCGGGAATCAGGTAACGCTCCAGGAAAGCCTGAAAAGAAAAGCTGGAGGTTATTTACAAAAAAAAAAAATGTATGTTCGTAGTCATAAATACAATTTGTATGAAATTTTACAACTTTTGACTATTTTAACCTAAAAAAAACATGTTTGTTTCTCACTTGTTACTTGATAACATGTTGAGAACAGTAATGATAAGCTAAAAACACAATATTTGTGCATTTTAAAAATATCCAGTCATTTCAACTGATTTATTGGGGTAGGTCGTAGGTGAATTAGTTACTCTGAATTGTCCCTATATGTGTATGGGTGTGTGATTGTGGCCATGCAACAGACTAGCGACCTGTACAGGATGTACCCTGCCTTCGACCACAAGTAGGTTTGGCAACCCCGTAAACCCGTAAGGAATAAAACGTTTCCTGAAAATGGATGGATGTTCACTATTTTCCACTAAACCAATTGCCCTTTAGCAGTAGTTTCATCTAATAACCACTAGAGTGCACTGTAGGAGAATCTGATTGTTCTCCTCATAACCTCTAGGATATTTTTCTTATTTGCATCAATACATTATCATTCTTATTTTTATATTTTCCTTCTTCAGACTATTGGGGGAAAGCAAGTCATCCAACTGGATTACAGAGAGATTGAAATACTGCTGAAAGCACTGCCATTCAGACGCAGCTCTTGCAGTAGATGGTAAAGATGGCCTTAAAAAACAAAACAAAAGACGGAATGATCTCATGAACCTAGAAATGGAGACATAATGACCAATGTTTTTGTAGAACTCTTCAAAATAACTAAACATAATCTGTGTCTTCTGTGCATTGTAAATTAGATATATAATCAATGCTTCTATGGAACAATGAGGCTTAAAACTTGACAGTAGCTTCTCCTGCACGAGGCGGAAGTATCTAATTGTGTCTAAGTGAACACATTTTTGGACAAACATTGAGTATCAAATTTGACGCCCCTCAAAAACTAGGCAGCAGATGCAAATTTGATGCATAAATCACGAGGTGCGAGCTATATGATTTTTTTCATCTTTACTAAGCTTTTTTTTGTTGCTGCTGCGAATTATACTGTACTATTTTTCTAAACTACGCATATAATCATTTTATACTCAAAAACATGGCGCTCTAAATTAACACTCACCCATCTACCAAATGCAGGTATAACTTTTATTAGGAGGGTAGGAAAACTATGTCACTAGCCACTTTGGCAGGTGAGACAGTCATCATCTCTGACAAGCTCACAACCTTTTAAAGAAAGGCATGTGTTCATAAAAAAGTTCAGAGATCAGAAGTGTCTTTTATTAAAATAACATTACATTTTTGTAATGTTATAAAACCTGACATAGGACTACACTTTCAATCAATATTAGTGTTTTGTTTTGTGAGAGAATAATCACTAACTGAAACTTTATAAATAAAGGGAATAACAGTTTTACTTTGAAATACATACATTATTTTTTCCTAAAAAAAGGTTTGGTAAATAGAGTCCAGATTTGGCTAGTAGTCTTTGGATGTTACTGGCCACCCCGACTAGTATCCAAAAAAGTTAACTTGCAGCCCTGCTTAAAATAATTCATTTTGTAGTAAACGTATGCAAACAAAAATGTCTCCCTTTCCTAAATGACTTAATGCAAAGGTATATTTCTGAAATATCAAATATCTTGATCAATTCTAAATATAGTAATAAACTTTAATGAACTTTTTAAATAAAAACATTAAAAATTGTTTTATTTACAGAAGATCGTGAACCTGCCTTGGGGGTCATGTTATGTGTGATGCAGAACTGCAGATGTGAGATGATGCTCTCCATGCTGTGGAAGGCCTGCTGCCGTGTGGTCCTCAGGTATTTCTGCATGGCTCGCGCCATAGGGGCAAAGATGGCTTGAGCTGCCTCCCGGGGGTCCATCTCCTCTCTGGGGTGTTTGGGAGATGAGGTGACCTCATCCTTGTGGAGACGCTTGATGTGCGTGAAGGCCTCTTCGACAGCCACCACTAACCTGCAGCACAGCAACGGAACACAGCTTTAACACACTGAGGCAACATGCCCAACAATTATTGTAAATTAGTGAAAAGGGTAAAGGAAGCCAGTGTCAGAAGTTTTTATCTGCAAGTTCATCGTTTTTATCATAATTTTATGATTTTCAAGACAGCTTGAAGAGAAGTGAGTCGAATGACAGAGGCACAATGAAAAAGCAAGTGCCCAAGAGATACAGGCTTTTACCAGCCGCCTAAAGAGGTATACAAGAGACAATGAAGCCAGACGGATACCAGTAAACAGGTTGTACGCAACACAACCTGCAACCAGTCTTGACCCTGCCACTGAGTGGCAGGGTCAAGACAGCAGAGCAGACCCACCAAGGCTGGAAACTGAACAGAAAATTATATGGAAGAAAGAGATAACACATAACAGCACATGCTTGATGACTGGTCTCTCTGAGAAAAGAGCACAGCAACATCCCTGAACACAATCCAGTAACCATCACAGTGGCAGACATCCAAGAAAGAGCCTCAGGTATGAAGAACTGGACAGCACTGGGCCCTGACACAATACACGCATATGCTTAAGAAACTCACTGCAAACTCAATTGTGCATGCCTGGCAGCACAAATGAACCAGCTGCTAAGAGATGGGACTCACCCTGAATGTTTAACGGAAGCGCGAACGATCCTGATCCAGAGGGATCTTTCAAAGGGTGCAGTCCCATCCAACTACCGGCCAGTAAACTTATTGCAACCAAGATAAGTAGCCACATGGATCAATACTTGAGGAACGCACAGAAAGGCATTGGTAGACATTCCAGAAAGGCCAAATACCAACTCCTGATACACAAAACAGTTGCTCAAGACTGCAGGTCACGACACACCAACCTGTGCACTATAGTGATGTAATGATTCATTTTACCAACGATTCGATTCATATCATAATTCAATTCGTTGATTTTGGTTCATTTTGAACAATTCAATTTACTGAACTAAAATGGTATCCAGGACATCTTTAGCCAAAACTTCAACCAGTGTGACTGGAATACCAGAATACCTAGGGCTGGGCGATGGCAAATTTTTTTATATCACTATATTGTTTTTCATATCAGGCGATAACGATATATATCACAATATAAACTAAATAACTATATCTGTCAAATGTGAGCACTCTGTGTTCACACAAATATGCATTTCCTATCATAATTTAAACATAACAGATGAATAACTGAAAGAATATGATGCAATCGTTTTTTTTCCCAGAAAACGAAAACAAAGGCATAAATATTACAAACTAAACTGAAAAGCTTTCAAGTTTCTAAATAGAACATAAATAAAACAGAACACTAAACTGCTTGAACAGTTCCTTTTAAAAACAAAGCATTAATTCTACAAATAAATTCTAATGTTTTCAAGTTTTACAGAACAAACATAAAATTGACAAACATCTTTGTTAACATCCTGTGAATAAGCTAAGAACTGAAAGCAAAATTTCTGAATTTCTTCTCGTAGTTTAGACTGTTGCTGCTGCAAAGGTCTTAACTTTTTTTGTTTTTGCTGGAAAATTATCATTTATTTCAGTCTGAGATTGAGCATGCTTGGTGGCACGGCTTCATGTGATTAAAAAGTTGATGGTATTTCCAATTTTAGAAGGAACATGCTTTCTGCACAATTTGCATTGCATGTTACTCTTTTTGGTTGGATTTTGATTAACTAAAATACCTCCACACAGGGGCCGAAATTGAATTTTTGAGACACTGGCTAGAGAACCAGTTCACAGAGGAAAGAAAGAATGGGAGAAAATAAATTTTTCCCTTGCCCAGGAAATCTTTCAACTAAAAATAGCTCCCACAGACAGGGAGACTTCTGCAGCCAATTCAGAAGGTCCTCAAAAAAAAGCTAGTCCAACGACAATAAGAAAGGGATTGTCTCATAAATCAGCATCAGCATAAAAAAAAAGACACAAAACCAGCTGGCACAGGAAAGAAAAGAATAGGAGAAAACAACTTTGATTGGAAATGGCTCAAATGAAGAAAGATCATGAGGAAAGGAGTGCCAACTTCGACAAATCTGAAAATAACTTTTTAGAAAAGTTTGGCCAGGTTCAGAAGCAGATGGAACAACTGAAGTACACTACCAGGGAAAAGGTCACCATAATAAATCATTTTGAAGGTGTCTTGAAGGAAAAGCTTGCTCAACAACAACAGCTGAAAATTGTGTAAAAAAAGACTTCTGATCTCAGCCTCAAAATGTTCCAAATGGAAACAAAACTTCAGGAAGAGAGGATCAAAACAAACCACATCAAACTCAGCTTCGAACTAGAGGCAGAAGACTGTCAAATTAAGAGCTGCTTTGCTCTGCATAGAGAAAGAGGATCAGATGCAGTAATGGGAAACAGAACTACTGAATGTCCAATGACCGACAGCATCTGCTTTAACTGAAACCCCAAAACAGCAGGAAACAGAAAGGCGACAGCATCAGAAAGAAAAGAAGTCCCTCCTGTAGTAAATCGCTAACCTGAAGGAAATGTTCGAGAAGAGAGACACCACCATCAACAAGAGGGACGTGCACAGGATTTTAGAGGGGCAGGGCTTCTGATTGTTTCTATTAATTGTCCTCAGAGTCTAGAAGTGTGGTTTTCAATTCTACGTTGTCAGGTCATCTGCTTTATTCCCTTTTTGTTTCCATGCTTTTTTTTGTCCTGTTTTAGTTTATTTTTTAAATGTTTACGTTTCTGCCACCAAGCCCAGTTTCCTGCATTTTGGGTCCTTCACCTCCATTTCCTGACAGTTATATCCAATGTGACTCTGGTTCAACATTGGGATTCATAGCTTAACTCTCCTTTGCATCTGATCTTCTAAGCACAGGCAATTGCTGTCTTTGGCAAGATTTTAATTCAAAGATTGTAAAACGCATTGATAAAGACTTTAAATAAGGCAATTCTAATAATAAAGTATTACATTAAACAGATTAATTTAGTCTCAGACTTATAGTGAGGAAGCTTTTAACTCGCCATAAATAGGGTTCATTTATTTTTTTTTAGGACCCGACTTCCCGTCACTGCACAATATGCTCTGTGTTGTATTGATGCGCCATGCTCAGACGTTTGGCTAAAGTAGTAATGATCTCCTTGACTAATATAGAGTGTTTTTCTGACATATTAACCATATTTAAGCTTGTTGAATCAATCTACAGTGACTAGTAAGACCAGAACTCACAGGTTCAAACTTCTTCACTGTCACATCAATTCAGTGCTCCGTGGGGCAGCAGTTTCTCTCGCTGTCACTCTCCCTCTCTCTGAGTCTGAGCAGAACCGCAAAAACAGAAGCGGCAGATCAGAACCCCCGTATTACAAGACAATGGCTGCAATAGAATACCATGGGGTTTTTGTAGCAGAGGTTTTTTATTGTATTTCTAACAGGAATTTATTCATGTTATAAAAACACACACACAGAGGGCACTAGGGGACTTTTTAGTATGAGGCAAAAAGGCCAGGTGCTCAAGCACCACTAGGGCCCTATGTGTGCATGTGCCTGATCAACAATACTGCAGAGGCTTACATGGAAAAACTTGAACAACTACAGCTGAAGATGGAGGAGCTGATGAAAGCCAGAACTCAAAAGAAATCTGTTGGAAGGAGGTTTCTCAATGTTTTCAAAAAGACTAGAAAAGACAACTAAAAGGACCCCTGGCCACTGCTCTTTAATGAAAAAGATTTCTTCTTCTTCTTCTTCTTTTGTAAACGTATCTTCGTCTTTCTATCAAAATTAGTCTTTTCTGTTAAGTAGCTTAAGGGAGGCACAGTCCCATTGACATATTATTGAAAATGCATTAAAACATAAAAACATATTGACATGACACTTTTCTCGAGGTCAGGCAACAGTGTTGTGGAAAGTAACCCCCCTTTAATACCTGACATTTGAGACTACAGGGCTTTCCCCAGATGCTCTCTGTCAACAAAAAAAAAAAAAAAACCCTAAGCCTAATCCCTTAAACCTCTTTTTTTATTATAATTAGAAATAACATTAAACTAAAAAATCCAAAAATATTAAACCATCTTTTACAATAGACTTTTCAACTTTACACAAAATCAAGTGATTGAGAAACGCATTGCACGCACTACGTTTCACTTAAACTCTAAACTTGGGATCGTGTTTAAATGCCTTACAACACAATTAACATATTTTGGAGTTTTGTTCAATAATCGTTTCTGAAATAAAGCATCTTTATTTTTACTTTTTTACAAAATGATTGTTCTGTAAAAGTTTTTTTTTACCTTTTAAGGGAATGGCAGCTCTATAGGTAATTCGAAAGAGCGTACACAAAAATCTTTAAAACAAAACAAAAAAAACTTAAAATAAAAACAAAATTAATGATTTTTTAAAAATATCTTTAAATCCTTACATTTTTCCTACCAACACCAAGACATTTCAAAACACGAAAATAACAGATGAACATTGAACTAATGAAGCAAATATATGCTGTTTGAATTTGCTAGCCATGCAGCAATGCTGCTATTTATGACTTTTCCATAGAAAATTCTTGCAGTTGCTGTGAAACATTTTTGTGCAGCTGGAGTGCCATGGCGGGCTGCCATTGAACGTGAGCTTTCCCGCGTTAAACAGTTCAGTTATCGTCATCACCAATCATGTAGCTGGAAACCTCGACATTTTACATTCAAAGTAACAAACTGATTCATTTCCCAGCAGTCAAAACATTGAGGGCGTGTAGGAACAGGCCTGCCTGAAGTCCTTTTAAGGAGAAGTCAAATAGTTTGGTTTAATGTGCTGGAAAAGGTTAAAATCCATGTTGCAGTATGAAGCAGGTCACACCTTTATACACGGCGTCCAGTCAGTACATGTTTTGACTTAAGATAAATGTGTTGAGGGAATGAAAGACTGGTTCAAACTCCAGAAAATACACTTCTCACAGATTTCAGTTTTTCCACCATCTGAGTCAGGCTGTTTTTGATCAGCTTGCATTTATCTGACCTGGCTTTGCGCTTCCGTATTCTGCGCTCCATCTCAGCCTCCTCGTAGTAGTACTCATTGTGGGAGTTGTCTCTCCTCCTGGCAGCAGCTGCAATCATGGCTCGCGACTGGCCTGTAGAGTTGTTGGTTGTGTTTTCTGCAAGACAACACACGCAGAGGGAAGATGAAAGAGACAGGGATTTGCTCACGTTTAAGTGGAATCAAGCGTAGCATAAAGTTTACATCTAAACCCTCACAGGCAGGTTCAAGTACAGCTGAGCTGCAG
The DNA here is from genome assembly GCA_036245035.1 of Adrianichthys oophorus. Lineage (NCBI taxonomy): Eukaryota > Metazoa > Chordata > Actinopteri > Beloniformes > Adrianichthyidae > Adrianichthys > Adrianichthys oophorus. Next base: position 25,488,265 of record BSAI01000012.1, on the reverse strand, counting down.
AAGTTTCAGGTGGAGAGGCATTTACCATCTAGAGAGTAAACCTTGAACCCCGTCATCTTCTTAGACAGAATGGACTTGGGCAGATTGAGCAGGGCGGGGTTGTAGACAGGGAAGTCGCTGTAATAACGGTCCAGCACCCAGACCGCTGCCCGCTGGATGCTAAAACACAGAGAAGCTGCAATGAGTGTCGTAAACAGAGAAGGTCAAGCTTCCAAATGTTTACCTTTTGTATGAATAAACAGAAAAACCCTATTAAACCTACATTTTAGGATTCTTTTAGCCAGCTAAAACACACTCACTACACTATAAGCTGATAGTTTGGATGCAGTATACATGAAAAAAAATATGTATTGGTAGAACCCTCATGTAAACAACCCCACAAACGCCTTGCCTTAGTCACATGGGCCAATGGGAGGTTGACCAGTACTGATGCAGCAGGTTTTTGGGTTCCCTGAGTTTGTGGAAGGTTGTAGAGAGGACGTACGATGATGTCGTACGGTGCCCTCATGCCACACTCTAGTAAGCGTACCAGCTCCTTACTGAAAGCACACAAATATCCCATGCACAGGGTGTGCATGTCAGATACGCAAGTGCCCGCCTAAACTACACTCTTGATTGTCTATTTTCTTACAGTGAGGCTGAGTGCAAGAAGCCCACACTTATCACGTGAACAGCACAAACAGGCTCCTTTCACAGTTTGCAGGATTTGGGGGTTTAGAAAAAAATTACAAATCTATATGACAGGTCTGTGTCTCACGCACTTCACCTTTACATGTTGTATCAGTATTCTTTTACTCCGTGGTGTCTGTAGCGTGCCCACAAAAATAACATTGTGGGTACATTTCCTCTCTACTGGTTCACCGAGTGGTTTACAACCTTGATACTCTGTGAGTGTCTCCTGCGTACCCCGATTAAATTTGACTATTTTCACTCGCAGACAGACTGTAACCACCTGTAAGGCCAGCTGTGAAAAGCAGTTAACCTTGTGTGTTAAAAACTAGCTATTTTGATGACTAAAGAGATGACAGAGCTTTATGGAGACTGTCACTAAGAATGTGCACAAGCCGTGTGATCAAGTCACTCATCCACACAACAAACACTTTTTACCCCTAAGATTAAGGTATTTAATGTTCAGAAATGGTCTTATAGCCTGTACAGGGATCTTATAGTACCATACTTTTCGAAGTATAAGTCGTGGGTCATTATTTGGCCAGGCATGCGACTGCTACTCAAGTGTGGATTATATGCGATTTCAAATGTTCCTAGTTACAACCGCTAGAGGGCACTGTAGGTGTGTGCATCGGTATTTATGACCGACAGCAACACAGAAGAAGACGAGCCGCTCAATCTGATCAGTGAGTGGAGTCCAACAAGGAGAAGAATCTGCACTTTCTCCTCTTGAACTTTTTTGAAATTTTTCTTATTTTCATCGAGATATCCTTACTCTTGTTTTTCCCTCCTCAGACTAATGCAGGATAGCAATTTGTCAAACTGGGTCACAGGGAGATGGAAGTACCGCTGAAAGTGCCATCATTCAGATGCAGCTCCTGCAGTAGATGGTGAAACTCACTTTACTAGGAGAATGATCTCATGAACTCAGACATGGAGACGTGACAACTGATGTTTTTGTAGAGCTCTTCAAATAAATAAAACTGATCTCTCAAAATTATCTGTCTTCCATTAATTATAAATGAGATATACAGTTAATGCTTCATGTAGTAAGGAGTCAAAAAAGTTGATAGTAGCTCCTCCCACATTTGACGGGAGCGTCTAGTTTGTGAACACATTTTTGGACAAGCGTTGAACAGTGAATTTGGCGCGTGAATCGCGTTCGGTGAGAAAGCAGCATTACACCGGGCTTGGTGGAGTTGTTCAGAGGCGTTTCTCACAAAATTGTGACTTTTATATGAATTTTTCTTCTTTATGATGCAGTCTTTGGCTGCTGCGACTCATAGTGTGGAAAATACAATAATAACAAATGTGCAACTGAAAGCAAAAACTGACAACAGTTTTAAAACAGAAGCAACGATTCAGCTGTAAACTTCCAGGAAGAGGAACCATGAGTCAACAACAAACCTGAGGTGGCCCACGTTGTAGAATTTACTGGTTCCATCTGTGCTCCGGACCACCTTAAGACAAAAGGCTGGCTGCAGGTGTCGGACTTCCAGTAACACCAAAGCCAGGTATTGAATGAAGAGGAGGGCATCCACAAGGGAGGCGGCGTACTCCACGATGCCCCTGTAGTCCCTCTCCCGGGGCTCCAGCACTCGCACGCCATAGAACAACCAGTAGGACGCCACGAACAGGAACACCAACACCATGAGCAAGCAGCGGAAGACGAAAAAACGTGGTAGGGTGGCGCGGGGAGGACGGAGGAACAGCGCCCAGGATGAGATGAGAAGAACAAGGAGCTTGAAGGCGAGCGAGACATAGAGGCCTTCGCAAGGCGTTCCGCAGGTCTCCAGGTCGTCGCGCCACAGGACCTGTGGCAGGATGAGGAAGGCTAGAGGCGTGATCAAAGCGAAGACGCTCAAGCAGCCCCCCAGCACCGGGCCAACGAAGCGCTTGCACTGCAGTGGAGTCGAGTCTTCCAAATCTTTGGTGGCGCGGGTCAGGTCCTCGTTTGAGATGCTGTGCTCAGAGGTGCCTGTGACGACGGTGGTCGTCTCCCCCCAGTTATCATCCTGAGAAATGATAGAAAAGGACAAAAATACACCTAAAAAAATGATCAAACATCTTAAAAAATAAAGATCCCCGTGAATTCTACAAAAAAGAGAGTATACTTCATTTTAGTCAGTGAAAACAGGCCATCCAAAAACCAGGTAGGTTTGGAATTTAAACACGTTGAGTCAAATATGCAATAATCCTTTTTCTATCCAGAAAAACCAGGGAGTGTGCTTTTGAAGCTCATTTTAAAAGCTTTTTCAAACTGTTTAATCCCCACTTTCAGTGAAAAATGTCTTTAATTGTCTCAAAACTTTTAGCAGGAGTGAAGCTTTTTACAATTTCGTGTCAGTGATGGTGACAGCTTGGCTTACCGTTACACTGACAGCTCTTCACTATTGACTTAAAAAGCCCCTCTTTGCCTTAAGAAGAAACAAGCGTGTCTCCTCTGCCTCCTCAAGAACAGCAGGTCTCTGGTGTTAAGCTGACGGCTCTTATGTCTTTTAGGAGAACACAAATGTCAACACCTGCTCTTTGCCCGTTGACAGGATTCAAACCAAATCACCAAATGCCCCGATGAAACACAACTGAGCTGATGAGAGAGCGCAAGAACCCACTTAAAAAGAAAAAAGACAACATCTGTGAGGTCATTGGGAATCAATCCTCAACACCTCCTCCATTAAGCAGCTGTGAGGTCCCAATTCCAAAGACTGCTTTTTTTCCTTGGCAGTGGGACTAGAGATGTTAAATTCTCTGATCAACTTAACTAACATCTCTGCATTAAAAGCAGCTTTTTAAAAAAGCCTGACCAGTGGTTTATGTCATAAATAGTTCTGTCTAAAGGGTAAAGTCAGAGTGGGATGAGGAGCAGCTGACCCGGTCATCTCCACGGGTGGACTCTGCATCCAGGAGCGGCTCTCCTGGAGTTTGTATGGTGACCGATTTGTCTCCACGACTGCTGCTGTCTCGGCTTTTGGAGCGGTGACGGTCCCTCCGGTCCCTGGAGGGAGCAAAAAAAGGATTTTCAGGTTAATGACAGGCGCATGAGTTGGCATAAAACATCCCAAAAAACTGAGGTGTTTAGCAATTTGTAGTTTTTAAATTTAGGTTTTTTACCCCTTGAAGCATAACCTTAATTTAGCATCTACTTGAAAGCAAAAACTTGTGTGATTTTTTTTCCATAGCTGGAAATAAATTCAGGCATCATGGGGTTAAAGTACTTTATTAGTTTTTTTAAACAGATAATTCAATCAAAATGATCTCTGTTGGTGTTTTTTTGTTTTTTTCTAGATGAGTATTGAAGGAAAAGTGCAGGCTTTTCTTGTTTCTTCATAATAGGCTGGGCTAAAACAAGCAAAGAGTTTTCAGACTGAAAACAAAACTCTTTCACGCATGTACATACATGTTCTGTTCGCAAGACTTTCTCATTAAATGTGGCCCTGCTGGCTTACTAGAATGTTGTTTTATTATGAAAAATCATATGAAAAAAATAACTGTCAAATAGAATAGCTCATTTCACAACAGTAAATACAGAAGAGGAGTGACAGGTTTGCTTAAATTATGTTTGGATATCCTGGAGCTCCCTTGTTTTCAGCTGCAGCAGACCTTGACCGGAGTCCTTCAGGTCTTTTGATGCTTTAACAGTTGCAATCTTTTGTTCGCTTTGTGACTTTGCTCATGGCTGAAAGCAGTTTACGTAACCTCATAAATCATCTGTTTAAAGCTTAGGGGGAAACTGCATGTCTAAAGCACTGAACTGCTCTGATAAATGACTCAAATCCCCTGTTAGCTTATTCGTGAGAAGCTGCATTCTTGTTGAGTATAAAGAGCGTCACACGCTGGATTTTCATTTAAACATTTTATTCTGTCAATCATGAAAACGCTGCTGCTTCTCGTCTTTGACGTCCTGATTTACTCACCTGTGCTTGCGGGAGCTTCGCGAGTGGGAGGACTTGTAGGAGTAGCCTGAGTACTGCGACTCGTTGTCCATGTCGCGGGTCGGCAGTAGGCGGGCTTTACGGGCCCCACCTCCTCCCCCCTTGGCGTGCTGCTCGCAGACTCCTCCCAGCTGGCTCTTGCGCTCTGAGATGGACTTGGTGGAAAGAGCCAGGGGCAGCTTGAGCAGGTCAACCTTACTCCTGAGGGAATCTATCTTGGAGGCCGATGAGGATGGAGCAGGAGAAGGGAGGCTGGAGAGAGGAAGAGGGAAGAGGGGTGGGAGAGTCCAAGAAGGGAAGCCAGAGGTTCCTGAGATCTGGAAGAAAGAGGCAGAGAGAACATAAATTAAAACTTATCTCTGCCGATAATTCTGCCAAAAGACCCTTATAAGCTAAGCATGATGAGTGAACTAAAACAGCATAATCGGATTAACATTCAGCCTCTTTTCCTGCCTGTACTTCCTGCATTGTGTTTCAAACTGCTATCAAACCATCTCGTCAAACACGCATTCCCTCGAGTCTTTGAGTTTGTCCGGGTTCATTTTCATATTTCACATTGTGGTTTAACTCAAATTAGATGATAAGCATCACTGTGATATTCTGCCTTCAAAACCCATTAAAATGTTTTCTCAGGAATGTATTTACCTAAAGCTAGACTTCAGAGATAACAAGTCATAAAAATATATGTGAAACACTGAGACTTCTCTACTCAAAGTTAGCTCTAAAAGAAATCAAAATTACTATTTTTAGGGTACTAAAAAGGAAAAATATATATATAAAAACAATGTTCAACTTAAATAAACTGTTTATCTCTTAGAGAGAGTCTTTCAGATGAGTTCCAGCACTGTATTCTTGAAGATTCCATCAAGGGGAGTTAATGAGCAAAGACTCATGAGTTATTGCAGATTTTAGGGACTGAAAATCAGAAAATAAAATTGAAAGCCGCCTTTGGCAAAAAAAAAAAAGATCAGATGTGAAATTTTCAGTTACAGACAAACGGTTTGGGGAATGACTATAAGGTAGGGTCTAAACTAGGCCTGGTCATCTTTCCAAAATGTTCAAATATAGTACACAGAACTAAAAATGAAAAAACATTTTTGATTAATTTTTACAAAGCGTTTATTTTACAATGTTAAATAATATTGCTGCAGATTGTTACTTAGTTGGGGATCTGATTTGATTCATAAATCATGATCAGCAATTCACAGATCTAACCACGATTCTTACTATTTATTATACTATGATTGAATAGTTGGTATATGTGTGTCTTTACTGGATTTATAAAAACTACAACGATATCTATTTAATCAGAAGAGGAGATTAGAATCAGTAAAACGTAACATCAGAAACACAATGATTTAATAAAAAAAAAGGTATTTGTCACTTTAAAAAAACGTCACACTCAGAAGTTCTTATGTCTTCAGCAGTAAATAAAACAAATTATCACTGTTGCTTTGGATCATTTTAGAATAAATCCTGAAAATGTTGTTTAAAGTTTTTTCTGACTTCAGTTCCAGTAGATCGATGACAAGAAGATGGTAAATGACGACACAGGAACACCTCAATAAAAATGGAACAACTAGAAAACACTCACAGTTCAGAAATGTTTTCTAAATGAATTACCAAAAAACTCCCACACTTATACTGAAAATCTTACAGAGGCATACAGGCCATTGACTGTATTAGAGAACTGAACTAGGTGAATTTGACATCACCTGTAGAAAATGACTTCACTCAAATAAAGTCAATTCAGTCGTCATTTTTTTGCAATATCGACGACAGCATGTTGGAGCCAGACATTGTCAGTTAGCAGTGATTAGTTCGAATGGTCTGAGTCAACATTTCTATGGCAATCACTTTCACCAATCCGGAGTGAGCTTGTTGGAATGCCACGCCCCTACCACTTAAAGGCGGGTTCAGTCGAATCTGTCAAACTTTCAACATGAGACCGCCTACTGTTATCGAGTCATCTGATTGGTCAGTTATAACTTGAAAAACTTCAGAAAAAAATCATAGGAAAAAAAAAGGTTTATTAAGAACATGTTAAAAAAGGTATCAGGGCAAGAATGGTTATTCTGACAAATAGATTGACTGAATAATAGCTGTTTATTTTTCTTTAGAAGTCTATGGGATTTTGGCTTCTTGGAACCAGCAGAAACTTCCTGTTTGGAACACCTGGGGGGAGGGGATCACTCAGTCCAGTTCTCATATACAGTCAATGGTGCCTGAAAGTCTTTGTTTCCATGCTTACAGTCATTTAACGTTACATAATTGGTCACCAGTTTTCCTAATAGTCCTAAATTCATATTAATTAGTTTTTATTCAAATTAATGACTACATTTAAAACAAAATCATTTTTCAGAAATAGTTTTAGTAAAATGAACTTTTGTCTCATTTTTTTCATCTATGAAAAACATTTGATAGTTTTACTTTGAACCCTCACAGTCACATTACTTTGAAGACTTATTTACTTCCAGTGACAGTAGAGCATTCGGTTTGTAGACTCTTAAAAAATCCGACATTATTTTGCAATTTTGGAGAGACTATTGCATTGTCAAACGTGTATTTTCCTTTACCGTCCTCATAAAGATTGGGAATCAGCGATCTCTGTACTTGTGATATACTCATTACAGCCCTATTAAATAACGCGTAACCTGCAAAATTTTGTTGTGGTTAGTGTTCACAAAGAACAATATAGAAAAGGAAGAAAATGTTATCAGCACATCATTGCACATGAGTTTCATCAGTCCAAGCAGGATGAAATCATATGTGAGGCACACTAATGCTAAACATCACATGAATCCAGCCTGCTACCTTCACAAGCCCACTGACATTAAATAAACAAATCTTTTGTGTATTTAAATGAAAATGTTTCTTTAAATTCCTAATAGAATCAAGAAGTCTATGCTTTAAAAAGTCTAACTCAATACCAAAGTTCTGGTCAAGACTGCACTTACCCTGACAAAAGTTGATTGTTTTTAGAATATATTCATGTCATGTTAATGTTAAACAGAATGTTTGTCATTATTGACATTTGGGAGACCCTCTCTTTTGTTACTAGTTCTATTTTTTTAAATTAAATTAGCCTCTTCCACAAAATGTAATAATTTAATAGGTTTGGTGCGGGCTCTAATTAAGAAGGAAAACACAGTTATTTCCTTTTTGGATCCAATTTTCTTAATCTGATTTGGAGGGAAAAGTCAGAGGTGGAAAAGAAGATGAGCTGTTATTGCTCCCCTGAGTCTGAGAAGTGTTTGTTTCAGTTTTCTCTAGCTTTAAATAATATGGATGTTTCTGCTGCAACATTGCAAATGCACGTTCACTATCATCCTGTGACAAAAATACACGGTTCCAGAGGTTGTGTGTAAAATATGGTGATGTTTATAACTCATCTGTGAAGTGAAACGGCCCTTTAAAGTCCATATTTATCATCTGCTGTGGGAATGTTGCTTCCACTGTCTGAGTGCTGTGATCCATCCACACTAAGCCCCATTAACCCCCTAAACAGAGGCTTCGGTTTCGCTGTTTGCTCAGATCGTGTCTTCCAGGTCTCTGCTGAGGCTAATCATCACACGACTGTATCTCCTCTTCAAGAACCAGCCTTAGCGCCAGCTAGCTGCCACACAAAGGCAGCCATATTGGATTACCATGTTTTTACTAAACTTGTTTGCCCTCTTCCTTCCTCTCACTGGCTCACATTCCCTTCCTCACGCCCCCCATCCCCTGGGAAACAAGGGCCTCTCTGCTGCCATGGCGATGAAAGAGGTCGCTCAAATGGAGGCGGGGGGGTGTGGAAGCTGGCAGTTGTCGTGGAAACCTGACCTTATGCTGCCCTCTGCCAGTCAGCTTTCCACACTGGACTAAAACGTCCATAAAGAAAGTGGTGGCATGACGGATGTCGAACTGTCAAATGCCAGTTAGCTGGAGAATGGGCAGGGCTTGCTGCCTTCAATCGGACCTCTGTGGGAAATGAAGGGGGACATTAGCTGTCATCGTTCTGCAAAGGAAAAGCTCTTTTGGGCTAACTGAGCGAAGCCTCAACGCCCCACCAATCAGACTTTGTTTAAAACTCACTTCCCTCCAAGCATTTAGACCGTTCTGAATACATGGAACTTCTGCAGACCTCATCTCTGGAGGGATTTTTTTCCTCAAGGACTGGAAAACAAACTTTCACCAGATCAGAGGCAGGTCAGGAGCGCTGCAGCCATGAGCTAAACCACAACAACTTGTTTTCTCCAAACCACAAAGTTCAAATGAGTAATCATCTCAGAGCGGTGCATCATTACCAGTTTCTTTGCTTTGCAGCAACCCTCAAAAAGATCATTAAGCCAAAAAATTATCTTCTTTGAGGAGACACTGGAAGAAAAATCTGTTCTCTGAATGTGGGAAAGTCCTGGATTTTGGCAGAAATCGTGAATTATGATTCAAAAAATGTATCTTCTATAACTCAAAGACTTATTTTCTGACCGTTGACATAAATAAGTAAACAAGGGGACAGTAAAAAAAAAAGGTGATTTAAATGTACCAAGACAACAACATAAACATCAAGCAGACACCAAATCATATTTAATGACCATTTTGATGCAGTGGATGTTTATCCAGAGCTGGCCTTCCGTCATACAGACCTACAGAAGATTTAAAAAAAAAAACAAAACATCACCATCCTGTGTGGGTATATCATCTACCCAGTTGAAAATACTAATTAAGCAATTAAAGCACTTCTAGCTGTGTTTCAGAGTGCTGACACTGTTCAACGAAGAGCTGAGGCAGTGTTTTTACCCAAAATATCCATGTGAGAGAATCCTGCCAAACTTCTGTTTGCATTTGAAGATAATTATCAGGACAACTGTGGCTAAGCTGCAACACCACTGGCTTTACAGACAGCAACAGGCTAAATCTACGGGGGGGGGGTTATCATGTGTCTAAAACCAACCATTTACACGACCAAGTATAGACATGAGTCTACGAGGCCGCCGTCTAAGACGACTGATGGTTTTTGAGATCACCAATGTCAAGAATATTTAGGTAAATAGTGGATATTTCTATAGCCCTTTACAGTCATAGTCCCTTTTACCCATTCATACACTGCTGCCAAACACCGGCGCCAACCTATAACCACAACGAGCAATGTGTCAGTGTCTTGCCCAAGGACACTTGGCAGGGCAAGGCGGGAACCAGCGCTCTTCCAATCAGAGGTCGACCACTCTATTTCTGCATCATTGGACTGAGTGATCTCTCCCCCCTTGTGTTTCAAACAGGAAGTACCTACTGGCACTAGGAAGCCAAAATCCCCTAGATTTCTGTAGAGAAATAAACAGTTATTACTTAGTCATTCTATTTGTCAGAATAACCATTCTTGCTCTGATACCTTTTTTTTTAAACATGTTCTTGATAATCCTGATTTTGTTTCTATGTTTTCTCTGCAGTGCAAGTTGTTTAGTTGTAAACTGAGCAATCAGATGCCTCTATAAAAGCAGGTGGTCTCATGTCCAATGTTCAAAACATTTAATTGACATATTTTGTGTAGCCCGCTTTCAAGTGGTAGGGGTGTGGCCTTCCAACATGCTCACGCCTGAATGGTGAGAGAGAACAATCACTGCTTACTGACATCATCTGGCTCCAACATGGTGGCATCTGTATCGCATTTGTATTGCAAAAAAAGGCGGCTGAGTTCAATTTAATTTGGTTGGAGTCATTTTCTGTGGGTGACGGGCCAGCACATTCATTCAGTCCAGTTCTTATTTACAGTCAGTGAATGAACCACACAGAAATTAAAAGTATAAGATGTAAAGCAATAGGTTTTAAAAACAACAAAAAAATAGACCGATTGTGGTCTCATTGGTACAAAACATCATTTTAGGCTGCTGTTATTAGCACGTATTTATGTGTGACAAGCACAAAACAGTGATGGAAATGAAAGTTATCCACACAAATACGTACAGCCAAGATGCACATTTTTTGTGCGTACCAGACTGGATTTTGTTGTTGGCCGCACATATTTAAAATTAAGTTAAAGTTAAAGCCCTATTAACTGTCACACTATTAGGTGTGTGAAACGTGTTCTCTATATTTGATGGAGGCGCAGAAACAGCCGCACTCAAGAACCATTTGGTGGTTTAAACCAACCGAAACCAATGATCCTAACCTTAACCCTTCCACTGGGTCCATGGGGCCAAAAAAGAAAGTTTGTCACTGGCCGTACGCATGTCAAAAATTACATGCGAATAGACACTTTCAAAAGTTTCAAACAGCAGTAGTCACACTGCTTCTTCTAATCCAGCTATCTTTGATTTACAGTTTTTCCAAAAAAGAGATTTTTTTGGGTATTTTTATAGCACTGACCTTCAAATTAACTGCACTTTTGTCATACTGACACCTTTATCTGATCAATGGCTGAGGAGGTAAACAGAGCCTGAAGCGTCATGCCCTCAAAACCAATAAAAGCTGTTTGGAATCACAAAGCATCAATAAACCCTCTGACCTTCAGTGAGTCATGGTGGAGGGGTCAATCTACATGACTCAGCCCTAAATGCTGAGGCATCAAAATGGAAGAGAGCTCTCTTTTGTTTGTCTCCCTCAAAGTTCAAAAAGCCCGTCTGCCATCCCGCATGTGTCCCTGTTGTGAGGCCGAATACGATCCAACACTCGATCTCCACAAGGTGTGGTCCACCTTCCAGAAGGATCACGTTTCTTATTCATCCTTCTGTGCTTTAGCCTTGGCGAAGGACCTCGCCAGGACACCTTTTTGCTCAGTCTGTAAAATAAACTCAAAGTAAAATTCACCCCAAAAATGTAGGAGGTCAAGACCTCTCTAGTGGGATCTGGAACAGCAAAACGACTCCCTGCATGCAGTTTCATACCAGCTTCCTCAACCCAAAGGTCCGTTTGTTTTCATCTATTGTTGTGCAGAAGTATTGTTACCCAAACGGGAGTGTTTACTCCCTTTTAAAAGTAAATGATCATCACTTCTCATTCAGCTTTAGAGCGAGATCCACAGAGCCGGAGAGTCCAGCAATGTGTGCATGTGTGTGGTCTGAGATTAAACAAGTATGAGGCTGGGCTTCCGGCTTGCTCAGACATGGACGTTTTTCAGCCTAATCCGAATGGAGAGATGCCTAAAGTCTCAACTCATTCATGCAACAATTATGTTTTACTCCCATGCAGACGGTTAAAAGGTTTTAGAAACTCACAGGACTGACTTTCATGCTTTATTCAGAAATTCAACAAATATTACCAAATGCACAACAGCTGATTCAGAACAAACAATGAATAACTCACTTTAAGCAGAAAACAGATGTGCTTTAAATGCAACATCACAACTTAATTCACTTGCTTTCTCTGTCATTTTTCCATCAATATCTATTTCAGAAACATCAATGGGAATCTGAAGCAAACACTGAAATGTTTAAAGAATCTGTTTCTGTTTAAAAAGTTTGTCATCCTTTTCTTTTTGGTTTTCAGAAGCTGCCAGCAGTCATTTTTAGAAATGAATGAATCATCAGATTTTCCCCATTGGAAGAATGTACATCCATCTCTAATTTTAAACAGCTAATTGGAGCAATGATTCATAAATATGGAGCAGTCATGTCCGAATGTTTGATTGATACTGTTTACATTCAGAGCAGCAAAGGAACATTCAAACTGCAGTGAGTCAGTCTTTGGGGAAGAAAAAAAATGAGCTAACTGGGTTTTATTTTGACATAGGAGAATGTTGAACGCTAGTGAAAAAAGGAGCTCCAACATTTAAAAAAAAAAAACTTGTGTCCAGTAATTAACAATAATGGTTTCAGTATTATCACTTTTTCCAGCATTTATGTACTATGGAAAGAATTAAAACCTTTTTCAAAATATGACATATTGTGCTTTTTTGCACTTCTAGGATACATAGAATAAATCCACATTGAGATATTACAGCAACAATAAATATATTTTGAAATAAACAAAGATCTAAACCACTTCATGTTTTAGTCCAAAGTCAAGTTGACTTTTTAAGCTTTTACTTTGTTAGAATAAAGCTTTTTTGTTGTTGTTAAACCTCTTTTCTCAGCTTTACGTCCGTGTAGATCAGCCTTCATTTAACATCTCAAGCTATGAAATACCAACAGGATGGACTGCAACAAATTAAGAACAATATTTTTACTGAAGGGGCTTATTTAAAAATGTTAGGGTAACAATGAAAATTTCCTGTTGTTTTTGGAACTTGATATAAGCTAATCTAGTTAAGTTTAGCTTCCTGTCAAGTGTTTAATGATGGAGAGCTAAAAAAATTTCAAAATGGCCAAAATGCTTTTTTTTTTTTTAAAACCTAGTTAAACTTTTGTTCAAAACACACTTTAATTCCATCCATCCACTTCCTGAAAAAAAACCTCAATACTTACATTGAAATGTAAACTTCTGCGCATCAGAGCACACTCACGTGAAGAAATGCCTTTCTCCTCCGCACCACAAGCGTGACGCGGATCACCTTACCGGCTGAGGCCTAGCCAGCCCAAAGCCCCTGCAGGTTCTCCGTAAAAGAAAAACTTTGGACACCACTACAGCCTCAAATGTCCCTACAGGTGGAGCAATAGGCAGGAGTCAGAGGGGTAGGGAAGCAATTTGGATTTGGCCTTAGAGTCACCAAATAACCGAGGAAGTATGTTCTTGAACTGTGGGAGGAAACTGAGACAACCCATGCATGCACAAGGAGAGCATGCAAACTCTCCTACTTTAAACATTTAAGTCGAACCATGCTGAACTGTCTGCTTGCAGGTGCAGAGTACGAGCACCATGTGCAAACCAGCAAAAACATCACTTTAGTCCTTTAAATCCCAAAAGACGGAAAAAGGTCAAGTGGTCATCCAGAATTTTCAGATGTCAGGGAGAAACATCTCTGAAACTAGCAGCTCCACTCTTTAAGCAACTGTGAAAATAAACTCACACATGCCCAGCATGGGAGGATGGTCACTGGGCCACACACACACAAACATGTGCACAGGACTGCCCGTCTGTGACATCACAAAACCCAACGGAGAACAACTGCTACTGTCAACTTTAAAGCAAACCGCCAGAGCGAACTCAAACAGGTGTGTAACTTTATGTTTGAGCAAACTTAACAGTGCATGCATGAAGTCCCACTCCGATCATTTTTTAATCGGTTTTCAAAGTGTTCCCAGTGTTTTTTTTAAATTATGATTATGCTATTTTTAGCCAAAATAAATTTAACAAAACAAACTGTTTTGTCTTTTTGGACAAAGTTTCTGCAGAGCGGCAGGAGTTCAGCAGAAATAAGTTGTGGGCATGACTGTTGGTGTGGAGCAATCCAATTCCCTTCCCTGTTGCCGAGAGCTCTCTGTTTACACTTTCTCCCATTAGCTTACAGCCCCTCACACCCCCAAATTCAAATTAGCTGTGTAACAGAAATAGTGAACAGCATTGGAGCTATCCAGCTGTACAGTTTTGATCCAGATTCCAAGTCAGACGAGGAAAACAAAAACGTTCATGGATCTATTTGTCTGAAAGTGGATGAATCAGAATGGAGCAGAGCTGGGAGCCTGTGGCCCGCCGATTGTAGATTCTACATCACAGATACTTTTTTTTTGGTCTGCTCTTTATTCACCACACTATGAATAAAGAAATACCGTTCATCTTTATGTAATCAAAATCACATTATTAGAGTTAGAATACATTCAGTTTGTTCTATAAAGCATAAAATCAATCAGTTAAAGAAAAATTAAAGTGGAAACTACTACTGATTTCTGTGTCATCTTCTGACTTTTTTTAAACCATGAGAAATTGCATCGTCCCCTTTTAAAGAAAATAAATCTGGAAACTTTCTATCTGGTTTTATTTTGACGCTTAACTTTTCTTTCTCTCTTCATGCAACAAAAGTCGATACTCACTAAAAGGGCAAAACGCATTTCAGGTTCAAAGAATTTGGATCTAACTAAAATAAAAAAAATGCGAGAAAAATACATCAGATGTTCCCAGAGGCTTGAATAAAGATGGATGTTTTATGGTCGGTTGAGAGTAGATAGAGAAGCTTAAAGGGCAGAGGGCTCCATAAAACGGGGTTTGGAACAAAAAGCCAGCATCTCCCTTTGTCCTGAGCTGTGACCTGCCAGTACTTAAGGGCACCATCTGCGGATGGCAGTGGCTGAAGAGAGGGTGTCTATAGGTGTGATGTGCAGGTCGGGTCAGGGTAAATTCATTTGGAAAATGAACTGTAGCGTTTTTGAAAGAGTAAACAAGACTTGAAGAAAGAGCAGAACTTTTTTGTGCCAGACTATAGCAGATAGAGATGGAAGAAATGACTGTAAACTATGAAACCAGAACATTAAAAAACATTAGCCAAAGAGAAGAAATAGACTGAATAACCCTCTGTAAGTCAGTCATGGATTAATTTCTGTTACTAGCTGGTTGTGAAACAATATAGATTAAAATGATGGTTCCCTTTAGCATCATTATTGAAAATACAGTGAAATATTTCTCCTGAATTTCAATCAGTCTTCAGACAAAGGATAAACAGTTAAGATGAGAATAAACCAGTCAAACTTACTGCCAATCTTTAAGTATAACCTCACTATTTTAATAGGGGTGTAATGATTGTTGATTGTTGTTATCCCATCAGGGGTCGCCACAGCGAACCAACTGTCACTGCTTCGCAGCAGTGGTTCGGCAGAGAGTTTTTACGCCGGATTATCTTCCTGACACAAATATCTTCAAGGCACAGGGGGGCCCAGTTGGGCACCAGTGTCAAGGGTCTTGCCTAAGAACACACGTTGGATTAAGCTCAATGCATGCCCTGGGAATCGAACCCAGCCCTACACCCAGCCCACTGAGCCATCCAGCCGCTCTGATAGGGGTGTAACAATTAATCGACTTAATCAATTTTTTTTCCTACGACCAATTTGTCTGAGGCAAGTTGTTAAGTGAATCGACCTATATCATTATAACATCATTTGGAAATAAATCAATTATAATGCATCTTGGAAAATACCATTTGGATTGGTTTATTTTACTAAAACATAAAAACGACCAAGTATCATCACAGCGGACAACACACGAGACACAGCAAAAAATAATCAATAATCAACTGATTATTGAAAAAAATAATCAATTTCAGTTTTTAAAGAAGAAAACTCCATTCGGAAGCATCAAATACATACAGCTGTTAAATTCGTGCAGATAATGGGGACATCACCTTATCGGTATATCAGTGTAAACATTTTTAAAACTATAACTGAAAAAAATCCAGAGGGACTGGCAAAATGATCAACCTACTCAGAAGTATGGTAACGTCATATGTATGTTGAGTTTAAAGCAAAGATTCAACATGAAGTTCCAAGTGAACCATTCAACATAAAAAATAGAAATGAAAAACTTTTTGAGAGTTACACTAACTTAGGCAGGGATCATACATTTAATAAATAAAGCTTAGGCTTTTGAGCAGCATTAATGGACTAAAAAAGTCAACAACATTTATAACTTTGGACATTTAGAAAATGCGCTGGTCTGGATATATAAACCTAGCGTCATGTTTTTCCTCTGGTGGTTATAGGTTGGTTCCAGTGTACGGCAGTGGAGTCGCCATCACTGTGTGTGTGTGGATGGGACTGTAAAGCGCTTTCGGCCTTTGACGGAGGTAGTAAAACGCCATACAAATATACGCCATTTACCATTTCTAACTATTACAAAAAATGTGTCTAAAATTCTGGATGTTAGCCGGAATAAGCGGTTGTTTGAGGTGAAAAAAACAAACTAAAAGTTGGGATTAACGAACAAAACCAAAGGTAATAAGACAATTCCTTCATATTTGCTTGAAGTTAAAACTCAGATTTTGCCTTCATTTCTTTAACATGTTGAGGACAAATACGTCAGAAAAGTTCATTGTTCAAACATGAAGCATCTGACAAACAAAATAATTTAAATATGTTTAGATAAAACATTGCTGACAAAATAATATTCCTTAGCTTCATTTTTTGTGCATTTCTGGCAGGTTTTAGTTATAGTTTCCTAAATTCAGTGTCTTTCTGCAGAGTTGTTGCTTTATGTGACTGTAAATTGTCACTTTAAGATAATATGAGGTAGATTTGTGTGAAATCCACATTTGAATCTCTGATTGTGGGATCACTTGTGTCTTCCTAGTATAATAAAGAAACTGTGCCCAGTGTTAGTGTGGCTGGTGGAGCTGGTTCCTGCTGCAGCATCATTATGATCATTATCCTGCTTCACTTTGAATTTCTGCACATTCAGGCCCTGAAATGCAGCAGCAGGAACCCGGTCAGGAGTCAACCCGCATCAATAATTCAGCCATGTGTGGACACAAAGAGCAGTCAGGAGGGCAACTTACTACCTGAACGGCCAGCAGAAGCAGAGCAGGACGCTAAACGGGACAATGGGAGACTCCCAGGCCCCACTGGTGGCGTCCCCGTGGTAAATGATCCAAATGTTCGATGCCTTCCCCCCTACCCAAACGGGAAGCGATCAAATGAATGAGCGTGGTGGAAATCCTCCCCGGTCCTTCAACAGGCGGAAAATTCAAGCCCTTCGGCCTACAAAGAGGCAGGACGCGCTCCTTCCCTCCAGGCGCATCTTTCTGCCTCCGATCTGATCTACGTCGGCGACGCGCCTCCTCCCACGGTCACGCGCGCTCCGGAGGGCTGCGTGGCCTGCTCCAGAACAACAAAAGAGCCGCCGAAGGTCCCGAACTTTCAAAAAACAGGGCGACCATCGCGTCCTGTCGACGGTTGTTTGTGGAAACCGGAGCTCTCCGCCGCTCATCCCCCGGTCCGCGCGCGCGCGCAGCAGCACGCGGGTCCCCGTCCACCTTTCAACACAAAAACCCGACAAACAAATATCTACTTACTTATTCCAGATCCTGCTTTCAGGTATTTTCTCACTTTTCCACTTTCTCTCCGGTCTAGCGTAGCGCCGGGGGCCCCGCCTCCGCCCCACGTTGGCCCCTCCTCTGGTTGAGTTTTGCCCCCCCTCCTTTGGGAAACAGTGTGGTTCTGCCACAGCTCACCTCTTACCCCGCAGAACTGCCCTGGGATGCAGAACAGTGGCGGAAAGCTGATACAGAACGAAGGAGCTGCTGCTTTCTGTGTGTTTGGGGAGGTTCTACCTCCGTTTCACCTCCTTTCAGGCCTCCTAAAGGCCTGTTTTACCAGGAGGAGGCCGTCCCACCCTTTACTTCTTCACTTGATTTAAGATCTCTTTTTGTTTGATAAGTTCTTGTTTTAAAGTATCGTTTCCTCACATCAGTATTACCGTAAGTCAGGTTTGCACTTCAGCTTGTTTTTCCTCTAAGGTGGCTTTTTTTTTTTTTTTTTTTTTTTTTTTTTGTTTTTGTTTTTGTTTTTGTTTTTTTTAATGTGTCAACCAGCCCTGGTCTCTCATAAATTAAAAATAAATAGTTTCACTTTCAGGTTTGAGCAAGTAAAAACTTCAAGTTTTTTTTCAACCTGTAATTTTTCAGTTTTTTTTTAGTATATTCTTTATGCTGCAAACAAAATTCTCTTTTCTGACAGTAAAAACAAGTTCAGCCTCACAAGAGAAAACAAATCTTTAACAGAATATTGTATCTTCTTCAAAAAAGAGGTTTCTATAAAGCTGCTTTTCTTCACAGATGTTAATAAAGAATATGGTTTCAAAAATCAGTAAAAGCAGTTATTATATCAGGAAAATAAAATATCAGATGTAATGTCCCTTATAAAGTGAGAAAACTCCAATACTGGTCAAACACTTAAAAATATACTTTCATGTTTTTGTTTTTTTATTTTAATAAAACACCATTCTAGTACAGTATTGATGTATTATTGATACAAAAATTAAACTAATATAAAAGTTTTAGGAACACATTTCCTTTTTTCAAATTTAGGAATCTAAATTTACAGGTTTGGGAGATTTCTTTCAATTGTGAGGAAGGACCAATGTTGAGAAGGTGAATAAACTCTAATGGAGATCAGTGAAGGCTTACAGACCCTCCAAACCAGTGTTTTTAACATCTCTTTTTAGCAAAGGTACACTCTTGCCTTGATAAAAACCCCAAAGCACACTACCAACCGGAAATTTCAGCAAATATATTAAACTATAGTTTGTTTTATTAATATACGGTCATTTTTGTTAGTGTCTTGAACCAGAATCAAATAAACATAAAGGAAAAAGTAATTACTTTCATATTCCTAACTACCAGGTGTGAAACCTGGACCTGTTTGGATGAACACAAAGCTGACATCCAGGCCATGATTAATGTATTAAAGACCAATTAGGGGAAACTAAATAATTTCCCACGGCACACTGGTTGAAAAACACTAAACCAAACCATAAAAGCAGTGAGGGAGGGTGCGGCTCAGAAAACAAGAATGAACAGGTGTGAAAGGCAGGTGGGCTTTTTGGAGGTGGCAGGGAGCGTTTGAAGTCTGGTTCTGCTTATCCAGAGATTTAAAAAAAGAAATACATACAATTAGTGTGAACTATTTGAACAGATACGTAAAGTAGCTGTGATTGTGTCAAATTTGCCACTAAAGGTACATTTATAAAGGCACATCCTAAAAATTTCTCTATGAAAAACAGAGAGCTTTCCAACATTTAAATCATAAAACGGAAATCTAAACAAAGGCGCTGAAAAGAAGTGAACACAAAACAGATCAGAAAGAGACCAGTTATGAGTTTGTGTTTGCTAACCATTTCATCTACTAATAAACACATACGAATATTTTATTTCAAATAATTGAGAGGAAGCCCTGGAGAAAAAAAGCATTGTTTATTTTGCATAAAGGCATCATTACTGGTATTTGATTCCAGTCATTGAATGAACCTCATCAATAGAATTAAAACTTTGTGTGTTGTCACCATTTCAATAAAGCTGTATATACACTGTGATAGAAGAACTAAAGACAGTGCACAACCAAAGTACCAGAACTCTGTTAGTATTTACGCTCCGCATTTCTCTCCAAATATCAGATTTCCCAGAATGCCTGTGATTTGATGTTTATTAGGATCGATTTGGGTCAAATTAACTTGCGAGTTCCTCTGTTTGATGACAAGATCAGGAAAATGAAACTGCAGTAGGTCAAAAATGCATAAATATGCAGGAAATACAGAGACCAAACATGACTCATTACATTTTTTTCAGGACCCATAGTTGTACTTTAGAGCAGATTTCTTAGCATTTCAAAATCAGAAATTTACATTTCATTATTTTTTCACAGAGTCAAAGTGGTTTCCTATCATTGGAATCGATTGATACGTGGACTACTCTGACAAAGAAGACAGCTACAGTATTGCACATCCTATTGCAATTTCCGTACAAAGCTCAGACACACTCGCTATCAGAATTGTTCGTACACTCAGAATCAGCCATTTCTCTGCTAACTCACCCCCCCCAAACACACACAAATACGCACACAAACACGCTAAACAATGCTCAATGTGTAGTGCCTATCCCATTACAGTAAACAAAACATTCTTTTACAATAAAAAGGGAAAACGATAACCTAAAAACAAAAGAAATATAAACATCTTCTGCACTGACGGAGCCTGCTGGCGCCTGACCAGTGAGTTCCCACCCGGCCGAGTCCACGTCCATCCAGCCTGTTCCAGTCCAGACAGATGGAGACATCTTGCCTCACATGAGTGAGTCCATGAACACGGATGGGGTTGTAGTCTTAAAGACTCTCTACTACAGAGTCTAACCTGGTTGTTTACCTGCTTGTTTACCTGCTTGTTTGCTTTTAAAATAAGCCGTCCACGTGTGGCTGGGGTAGAAGTAGCTGTAATTGTCGTACTGGTCGCAGGCCTGGAGTGTCTCAGAGGGGATCAGTAGGTGGCGCAGGTGGGCTCCCTCCCTGAGCTGAAGAGTATATCTGCCTTTGAGCTGATTATGTATGTGAGGATAAGAGACATCAGCAGCACGCCCACACCAACTCCAAGAGTCAGCATCTGCAGGAGGAACAGAAACAGGTCTGAGGAACCAAGTCTCGGAACTTTTGAAATGTTCTTGTAGAACGCTGATCTGCCTGTCTGATCAGATGCAGTTTTCAGCTCCAAGCTTTTGATTCTTTGGAAAACTAATATTACCAGTGCAACAAAAATGGTGAACAATATCGGACCTATCCAGGTGTACAGTTCTGATCCAGAAGATGCCAACGAGGAAAACAAAGACGTACATGGATCTATTTTTCTGCATGTGGATGAATCAAAAAGAAGCAGAACAGGGAGCTTGTGGTCTGCCCAGAGTATTTTTTATGTCACAAATAAGCTCTTTTTCTAACAGCAATTTTACATCTGCTCCTGATTTCTGAATACTCAGAAATGCAATTTCAAGCATAATTTTCTTTATATATGTCCTCCATTATGAGAAGGCTGTAGAACTCTTCACTACACACTTCACACTTTTTCTCAGACAGACATGAACGTTTTCAGACTTTTGTCTTTTATTTAAACTTTAAAGTTCCCACTCCATCCATCCATCCATCCATATATATATTATATATGTAATCAAAAAGCCTTTCACGTTTTTTAGACATATTTTATGCCCAGCAGCAGTACCTCATTAGAAATATAATTCTGGTTTGTGAGGGGGACTGTTGGCTCGGAGCAGCCCCGCGCCCTTTCAGTTTGTGAGAGCTCTGTCTGCATGCTCACGCGTAGGCTTATAGCCCTAAGCTAGCATTAGCATTAGAGGCGCAAAAATAATGGCGAGAAATCCCGCCGTACAGTTTAGAGCCAGAGGCCAACTCAGACGAGGAAAATTAAGGAGTGGAGTGGTGAAAGAGACTTTGGCACGCCAATCTCTGTAACCGCGTAACTAGTCTGAGCTTTTTCCAGCATCTGGTTTTCTGAGCCAACACGATTTGAAATACTCAGAAAAAATACTCAGAAACGCAGTTTTAACCATAAATAATTTTATATAGGTCCTCTATTATGAGAAAAATACTACAAGAACATGTTAAAAACACAAAAAAGACAATTTTCATTGGAATGGATGAAAATAAGTCGAGTATTATAGGATGAAAACAAAGATGTGCTTGTGATTGGAGATTTAAGTAAATGTTGGGTGTCATGGCACAAAAAAGATTGACTGACAGTTAGGATACAGAACACAGTGTGCTGAACTAAAAAGAAAATAAAAAGCACAGAAATTTGCTTTGAAAAAAATGTGTGAAACAACGAGACAGCAAAAGGGGGAACCCCAATACAGCAGGGGAACAACACTGTAACCAAATAAAACAAACTGGAAAATAAAGCTGCATTGATCCCAATCAGAGCTTCCAGGAGTTCAAAAATGATGTTTTACCTCCAGGTCATGACTGGCCACCAAGAATATGCGTCCTGTGATGGAATTCCATCTGGACTCCGTCCACGTGGAGTAGTTTTTGGAGGTGTATTCGCCCAGTACGAAGGCAGGAGACACCGCGATGGATTCACGCACCGTGGAGCGAACACAGAAACTATCCCGCTCTGTACTGTTGGGACGGAGCGGGCCTTGAACCCATTGGTACAGATACATCTGACAAAAGTAGAAAAGAAAGTTAGGAGGAGAAAAGTAAAAAGAAATACACTTTGTCTTATGATAAAGTCATTTTCCAACAAACTGTAAACCTTAATCTATAAGGAAGTAAATAAATGACTCCCCCTTTTCTAATAGAATGATCTCAGATACAAAGTCAATACAATAGACCAAGTCAAACCTGACTTAAATCAGTTGGGTTTGGTGCTTTTCTCTATCTGAATTGATATTTAGTTTTGTTTATCAATTTAAAAAAAGCAAAAACATTTTTGTCTAAGTATTTTTATCATTTTGTAAGGTTATTTTCATTTTTGACTTTCTTGGGTCTTGCAAACAACAACGTTCTCTCATTTATTTAAAAACAAGAGACCGTTTTTTATTGTTATTGTTACTATTATGATAAATATGAAATTAACCATTGTTTTTCTTTTGGCCTAAAAAAAAAAAAAAGGAGAACATGCCTTTTTTTTAACTTTCTGACATGCTTACTTTACAGTGAATTTCTAAAATGAAAACCTTTTTATTTTACTTTAACCACAGCAGAGAGCTCAAAGAGCCACATGTGTCTTTGGAGCCGCAGGTTGCAGACTCCTAGTGTAATGCTTTGAATGCCATATTCTTCTACACATTTC
Source organism: Adrianichthys oophorus (assembly GCA_036245035.1). Classification (NCBI taxonomy): domain Eukaryota; kingdom Metazoa; phylum Chordata; class Actinopteri; order Beloniformes; family Adrianichthyidae; genus Adrianichthys; species Adrianichthys oophorus. Next base: position 25,465,538 of record BSAI01000012.1, on the reverse strand, counting down.
TTCACAATTTGTAGAAGCTCAGCTGGTTGTAAACCTTCTATGAGAGATTTTACTTTTTATTTTACATATATTTATTTACTAGATTAGTTCAGATAAACTGAACATTTAGGACATTATTGGGAGAGAATGTTTCAGTGAGTCATAAAGAGTTAGTTAAGCCATCAGACTGTTGTCAGTACTGAAAATATCAAAAATAACTAAATACCAAGAGGAAAAGATCCTCTATTCTGTGTTTCTTTAAGGTTTTACACTTCAGAAACTGAATTTTAAACAAGTCAAAAGACCCTTGATTTATTTTTCTGAAAATTTCTCTTATTTTCTATCTTGCCAGAAAAATTTTTTTTTTTCAAAAAAGTTTTTCAAAAGCAAAATAATCTTAGTTTGACAAAATATGTCTTAGTGACTTAGTGATTTTTTTCTTAAAATAACAGTTCTTGGTAAGACCATTTTTCTTACTCCTTTTACAGATTTTTCGCTTATTTAAAGAACATTTTTAAAATTTGAAGATTTTTTTTAACTTATTTCTAGGGGACTGTTTTTGCTGTGTATTTGAATGATGCATCTTTTTTAAGTTTGCCAAAAAGTCATTTGTAGGTTTCAAATGTTTGTACATCTAATTAATACAAAAAGTTTTCTAGTCTTACATGCTTGTTCTTTTTGTCCTCTTCATTCTCTTTTTGGTTCAGACAGTTTTCTTTGGTGACGTTGACGATGCTGCCGGTCATGTTAACTAGAATGCTGTTAACCCAAAGACTCAATTCGCTGGTCTGTTGATGCACACCAACGTAGAAGTTTGTAGGCCTGTCCTCTGAGGAACATGAGATCACCATTACTAAGTTGTTTACCCTTTTCTTTCTGATCTGTGCATTTCATAAAGCGTCAACTCACTCAGGTAGACTGTCAGGTTAGAGGACACTAGTTGCTCAAACCAGGAGTTATTCACTCGAACAAGAAAAGTGTACAGCATCTTGCTAACCTGAGACAAAATCAGGAAAGGTTAATTGAACATCAGAACTGCAAGAAAATCTATGTAGTTACAAAAAGCATCGGAGTGGAGAAAAAGCAGCACTTTGTCTTTGGATTGCTGTGGCAACAAAAACAGGAAGTTTAAAATAAAAAAAAAAGAAGAAGGCAATATACAAGAAAGAAATGAGAAATATGTTTAATATATAAAAGTATATATTGAAAATAATCAGTAAAAAAGTTTTTGAAAAACCTATTGTGTGAGTTTGTAAAATCCACATACACCCCAAAAGTCTTACCAGCTCGCTGTCCGCCTGGATTCCTTTCAGCTTGGCCGGCTGACCTCCTGCCTGTAGATACAGACCACGAGCCACTGCAGTCGCAACCTCAGTCAAAGCCTTCAAAATAAAAGCAGAACTTTGCTTTATGTTTAAATCCGCAGCCCAACAACATTCAATCAGTTCTCCAAAACCAGTTTTTAGAATAAAAGTTTTTAGCAGGGCTAAAATAATGCACTTATACATTCATCTATCAGGTTATTTGTCTTTGAACATCCTGTATAGCATGGGACCAGGGAGGGGCCAGCAGCACCTTTGCAGCATCTGTCACGACCTCCAGCTGCTCCTCTGGAGTCTGGTTCGGTGTGTAATTAAGCTTGAGATATTCTGCATTGTCAAACATACTTTGGTAGTACCTGCACACAAAACAGAGATACAGATAGTTGGATAAAAACCTTTTAAAACACAGCTATGTTGTGTGTGATAGTTATAGTTAAAAAAAAAAAACAAAGTTACTTGTTTGTAAAACTTGCTTGGTGATTTTCAATAACAACTCCAGGAATGGGTCGCTTTCGCAGGAACTGCTGGAATGATGAGGGGGGCAGCGGCTGGGTGACGTTCGGCTCCTCCAGGGAGAGTTTTAAATCCGCAGCAGCTGACTGTAAGTTACTGACCAGTTTCTGTACCTTTAAGACATAATGTTAAAACTAAATGTGACAAAACACAAATGCACATACAAACATCCATTTTGATGTTTGTGGTATTTTTCAACAATTTAAGAGCATTCTTTCTTTCAATCAACATTTCAACAAATCTCATTTCCACTTTTGCACAAAGCTGACTTAATTTCTGTTTTTGGAGTTTGTGAAATGCACCGCTATGAAGAAAGTAGACACTAACCTCATCACTGACGTTGCTGTTTTTCTTAGAAACAGGATCAGAGTGAAGCCAGAGTCTGGAGTCAGAACCCAGAGCAACCTTGGATGAAAAAAGTGCACAAAAAACAAAAAAAAAAAAGAATCTGAATGAATGTAGTCAACACTGACAAACTGCAGTCATTTTCAACCACACAGATTGTATTTAACAATGATTTTTTTAGATCAAGGTTTTAAACTTGATGTAAATGTTTACGTAGTATTTTTGTGCTACAGAACTGATGAAATGCTAGGACCTAAATGATAAATTTAGGTCTTTAGGTCTCTGACTCACCTGTCCAACCTCCAGGATGGAATGAATGTTATTCAGATCCACAGGGAAATCATTGTTCTCCATATCAAATACCATTCTTGAACTACCAATGTAGTCAAAGGTTTCCTGTGTTAAATAGACAATTAATTTATTATTACAACAAAATGGAAGACTTCTTCCTCATCATCGAGAGTTTAAATTAGACCGACCCCTCGAAAAAAAGTGTAGAGGATGGTGCGGTTCAGCTCAGCTGTGTTGTTGCGAAGTGCATTTGCAGCTGCCAGCAGCGCGACCAAGCCTGTGGCGGTACTATCAGCGCCAGGAGCAATGTCGAAGAAAAAAGATCTGCTGTCCATCTGCAGGTAGAACAGGAGAGGAGAACCAAGACTTTACAGGTAATCCCAAATAAAAGTTTGTTTTAATAAGCAGAGTGGATTAGGTATTCAGTATCAGACACATTGGTACAAAACACAATTGTACACATTGGTACAAAACTGGGTGACAGAGTGTATCCATAAAATCCAGCTGGTTAAGGTTTACCCTTTAGTGGTCATTTGAGGAACTGCATTTCTGTTGGTTTTAGGTTTACTTCAGTTTAAGAAAAGAAATGCTTACTGTACAAGCAAAACATATGCTCAGAAATCAGATTGAATAAAAAGAAACCTACACAAAATGTGTGTTCTACATTTAAGAAAAAAATGTATTTTGTAGATTGGAACTGCATGTGTTGAGTAAAATGCTGTTCTTGTAACAGAGCTTTGAATAAATATTTTCAAGTTTTCCTGTTTGTGCATTATACAGAGTTTTGTGTTTGGATGAAAGGAGGAAATGAAAGCATTCAGAGGCACATGACACGCTTCACAAAGCAACATGACTCTTAGTCATATGACTGCAGAAAATGCTTTTGGGAGTGTCAGCTTTGATAATGTTTTGTGTGATGCACTAACCCGATGAAATGTTGATGAAAACTCACCCTTGCTGCTGCAATGACCACACTCTCCCCTTCCTTATGGCCCTTGGCTGTAACGTTCAGAGCTTTTGTAAAAGCCCAAATATTCCTGTCCCCCAATGGATCACACACAACGTCTAGAGTTAAAACAACAAAATGATGAAGGCACGCCAAGGGTATCAACCCAAGTAAGACAGAAACCTGTTGTACTTGCAAACTTGTTTTCTTTTCAAGTACCTGGTGTGAGGCTGACAGGGATTCCATTTCTCCTCATGCAGGTGGCTGTGTTCGTGACAGCAGCCATATGGGAGAAGAGCTGCATGGCACACAAAGGGTACTGAGGAGTACTGCCATTCACCGGGCGGTTATGCTCCATGTAACACTGTGGAGAGGGAAAAACACTCACATACGTGTGGGGTTCTGCTTATGTCAACATTTCTGAGCCGATTTAAAGGGCCTATATCATGCTATTCTAAAGTTTTTTTATAGTAATCAATATCCATATAGGGCTGCACGGTGGCGCAGTGGTTAGCGCTCCTGCCTCACAGCAAGAAGGTTCCCGGTTCAAGTCCTGGCTGGGGGACCTTTCTGTGTGGAGTTTGCATGTTCTCCCCGTGCATGCGTGGGTTTTCTCCGGGTACTCCAGCTTCCACTTCCGTCCAAAAACATGCTTCGTAAGTTAATTGGTTACTCTAAATTGTCCCTAGGTGTGAATGTGAGTGTGCATGGGTGTGTGATTGTGGCCCCTGCGACAGACTGGCGACCAGTCCAGGAGTGTACCTTACCTTCGCCCATGAGTAGCCGGGTTAGGCTCCGGCGACCCCGTGACCCCGAAAGGGATATAGCGGATTGGAAAATGAATGAATGAATGAATATCCATATATATGATAATATATTACCTTTGGCACACAAAAGAAAATGAAATATGAGTTATTTTTGTGATCTCCTTTCAACACAGAAGTAAGACGCCTCCATCTCTGAGACACCGCCTTTCGCTCCTTGTGGGTTCCACCCATTTTATGACACCAATCTAGAGCTGGCCTCGGCAGCGTGTCTGTGTTTTACCCTCGAAAACAAACATCCCAACACTTGCAAAGATGGATGTGCATATATAATGAAAGCGTTTTGCCGATCACCACTAGCTCAGTGGAGAAAGTGGGTGTTTTTGTTAGCCTGGGGGCAGTGCTGGCAGTGCAGACTCTTCTTGAAAGGGGTTGTTCTCACTTTGTGATGTCAGCTCGTGAGAACCCACTCATTTTTATGGGTTGGGAGGGGCTGGTGCTCAGAGTGGAGGTTTTTAGAAGATGACTAAATAAATGTGTGAATGAATCAAAATGCAGCTTTGGGGTTGTTTATAGTGAAAACACTTAAAAGCTCAAAGAATTTATTTTGCATAGTCTAGGCCCTTTAAAAAGATTGTTTTTTTTAATAGCCACTCTCTTGTATCTAAAAACTAAGCTGCATGCAAATAAAATGCGGCATAAACCCACCAGCACTTAAGCAAATTACAAAAAAAAAAACTCTTTGAGGGACCTAGAAATTAGTTACAACTGCCCTTAAGGGTGGATACAGGAGTGTCTGCAAGTGAAAAATGGGCAAACCTGTACAGGACATTCAGGCGACTCCCACGAAATATCAAGATCGTAGACCACTTGGTGATCCCATAGAGAGAAATATTCAGGCACACTTTTTACGGGCATGTTGTGGGCATGCAGACCAAATTTATGATATTTTCAAGGTCTCGTTCACATGATGCACTGAAGGCTGAGATTCTTACTTTGGAAGGGGTGGAAATTGAAAAAGTATCTACCTATAAATATCTGGGTGTGTGGATCGATGACAAGCTGTATTTTGCCTCTCACACTGACCACTTGCTAAAATAGTTAAAAGCACTCCTGGGTTTCTATTGTAGAAACAAATATTATCTGACCCCTGGGTGTAAGTAAAAGACTTGTTCAGAGCACCTTCCTCCCAGTTTTGGACTATGAGCAAATTCTTTACATGAATGCTACCTCTTCAAGTCTCTGTAGTCTGGACACAGTTTATCACAGTGCCCTGTGTTTTATTACAAACTCTGCTTACAGAACCCACCAATGCGAATTGTATTCTCTGCTCTCTTGGTCTTCACTCAAAGTCAAGCGACAGAGACACTGGCTAATCCTCACCCTTAAGGCCATTCTTGGTAAACTTCCTCAATGCTTCTGCTAACAGCATGTTTACCTCTCACTCTTCACTCATTTCTTCTCTCCATTTCCAGATTCCAAAATGAATTAGAAAAAACAGACTTTTCTATTGCTGCTCCGCTTTTCTGGAGTTCAAAACTCTCTGCTCTGTGTGACCTAATTCCCTTGAATGGCTTTAAAGCGAAGCTTTTTGAGCTTTTATAAGAAATATGCACATCACTCTTGACCTGACTGTATAAATCAAGATTTAACCTTTTTATTACTGTTATACTGTTAATTTTAATTTTATTTCATTTCTACTTTATTGTTTTAACTGTGTGTTTTTATTGTGATGATGCTTTTCGGCCCAGGTCTCCCTTGAAAAAGAGATCTCGTCTCAATGGGACCTCCTGGTAAAATAAAGGTTAAAAAAATACTGCTCTTCAAGTGAGAAGAGCGCTCAAGAGAGCGCTCCTTGCGTGCATCCTGACTGTTAGAAATGAGGAAGTTAGACAATCAGAGCCTATTTTGTGTGGACGTCCAACAGTCATCTTACAGGCGTCCTACAGACATGAATCACCTGCACATTGTGTGCGTGCAGCATTTGCGCATGGTCAGAGCGCAAATGATGTGCTAGCGGGCAACTTACATTATTCTTACAGACACGTCACAATACAATCATCACACACACGACAGTGGCATGTTCCATTGTCATGATGTCCTTTAAGGTGGCCGCATAAGTTTCAAGGGACCTGCAAGACACATCCCCTTAAGATGCAGGCGCTCATCTCTATGACCATCCACTGACCCGGACAACCCAAAAACCCCCAGCACTCGTACGGGTCAACCCCCGTTTGGGCGCATGTGAGTAAGGCTTTAATTGGCACCTCTGTGTTTGTGGTAGCCTGTAAAAACCACTACCGCCATCCAGATTCACGACAACACAAAATGAAAGCTCTTAATAACAGAAACTGCTTTTGTCACAAAAAGGCAGAATGGGATCTGAAACTAAATCCCCTGTGTGAAAATAACCCTGTGTGCTTTCATGGCATTATTCCTTATTTTACATAAGTTGTTGTAGATTTTTGTCATAAATACATCAAACATATATAACTATTAATTAAAGGAGGCAGTTTAAGCACCAAAGACAAAGGCAATAAGAAGGATTCATCTTTACCTGTCGAATGACCTCAGTGTCATTGTTATCTTCCAGGGAGAAGATGGGAAAGTCAAACTCCTCATAGGAAAGACCGGTCCCCAAAGGGTTCCACACAGTCACGTTACAGTGGGCGTAGGAGGGGCCGTAATTCTCTGAATAAACACCTAAGGAGAATAATTAGAGACGTCATGAACTACCAGGTTCTCAGTAAACATGGATGGCACAAACAAGAGTCACATCAATCAAATGAAGCAAGTAATTATGATCTATAAACTGTAAAAATGCTTTGACTGCATAAATAATTTTTAATAACTCTTAAATGACTTTAAATTTTAACCATCTAGCAGCTGCTGGAGAATCCAGCACTGTAAACCAGCCTGTTTTTTTATTGTGAAATTTGTTTTTTTTTAATTGACAAAAGGAAAAAGATGAGCTGTTTTTTTTCTTCAACTTTTTACAGATTAATTTGGGAATGTTATTGCTTCATTTTTTCCTAAAAAAAAAAAAAAAAAAAAAAAAAAAAAATCAAAGTTTGACCATTAAAATCCTTTCTTGCTACATTTTTTTTTTCAATTTAAGTTTCTTTTTCAAACAAAAATAAGAAATTCACATTCACAATTTATTCCCCCAGAAGATCTTTTGTATGATAACAATACAGTGTTCCCTCATTTATCATGGGGTTACATTCCAAAAATAACTAGGTGAAATAAAAAATCCAGGAAACAGAGAGACCCAAAAAGCTGAACCGGGATATAGTGAGGGACCACTGTTAGCGTTTGGTGACATTTCCAAACACACAGAATGAGCTCTGGAACCTGAATAACACTTCTCGACAGAAACATGCTTGAAGTCAGCCTCTCACCCGTGTTCTCATTGGGGCAGCTCGTGTGAGGAGAGAAGCCGTCAGGTGGATTTGTGGTTGGCTTCACAACAACCGCACCAGCCACCCTGTTGGAGCCGTTCTTCAGCTTCATCATGATGGATCTTTAGGACAGAAATATAGCATATAAAACACAGCCAAGGTACCAGTTGCAAAATGTTATAAGATTCACGTTTAAAAATAATCTACATTGTTATTATGTAGTATTTTAGTCAACTCAAAGCAACAAAGTCTTTACTAGTCTCTGAATTACAAACAATAGTCACAACACTGACACACACTGATATAATTTTCTCATGAATCTATAATGGGTTCACTCTTCATAGTTATGATTAGGAAGCTAAAATAAAAAGAAACAAAGTCAGATTTTAAATGACAGAACTTAGACTGTACCTTGTAAAGAGTGTGGATTCTAGGATAACCATGTAAGGAGGGTTAGGTCCAGAGCTGAGGACCCAGTCCAAGTTTTCCTCCGACTCGAGCAGATGGAGCACACCCACATCACCAGAGAAAGAAGCTGAAATGCAAAAATCAACACTGTATTCACCATCCTCTACTTTTACTTAAAGGTCCACTCCAACTACATTTTGATCAATTGTAAAAGCATTCTCAGTGGTCTTTTAATTAGGATTATGTCATTTTTAGCCAAAATTGAAAAGCCTGTGTCATTTTTTTAAGATGTGTTTCCTGCACAGCAGCAGTTCATCAGAGATTTACCTCTGGGTTTGGGCGGGACTGTTGGTGCAGAAGTAACCCTACGTTAATGTTCCACAATTCCTTTGTTAGCACTCTCTCCTGGTAGCTACCAGCCCCTCACAACCCCAAGTTAACATTAGCGTAGAAAAAAATAAAAATAAAAACAGCAAGAAATATCTGAGCTGTCTAGTTGTGCAGTTTTGAGCCAGATCCCAGCTCAGGCGAGGAAAACAAAGACATTAATGGATCAATTTGACTGCAAGTGGATGCATCAGAATTGGAGCAGAGCAGGAGACATTAGCCTGCCCACTGCAGTTGCTGCATCACAAACCTGAGCCTTTTCATTCCACAGGTTTTTATTTACTCTTGATCCATCACGATTTGAACAAAGAAACACTCAGAAATACAATATTAATCTTAAATTATCATTTATATGTCCTCCATCATGAGGAAAATGCTACAAAAACATGTTAAAAAACACAAAGAAGACCATTTTCACTGGAGTGGGTCTTGACATAACAGAGGACCTATATAAAACAATTTACGATTGAAAGTGTGTTTGAGTATTTCTTAATTCAAATCGCGTTGGATCAGAAATCAGATGCTAGAAAAACCTGGAGCTAGTGCCGCAGCTACTCACTGAGCGTGCCAAAGTCTCTCTTACCTCTGTGCCCATTCATTTTCCTTGTCTGAGCTGGCTCAAAATTGTACGTCTGATTGACTTGAGAGTCAGCATGCAGAAATCCCAGCAACAGGTAGAGGACATGGTTGGTCCGAGCCAACAGTCCATCAACAAACCAGAATTGTATTTTTAATGAGCTGCTGCCGCTGGGCATAAAACATGCATTAAAAAATTATAAAGGCTTCTTGATTTTGGCTAAAAACTGCACAGTCATAATTAAAAGACTACCAGGAACGATTTTACAAAAGAAAAAATTATGGTTGGAATGGGACTTTAAATACTTTGGTGGGAAAAAAAAATTGGAGAAGGAGGGTGGGAAAAAAGTTTTTCCTGGAATTTTCATCAAAACAACTGTTTGTCTGCCTCCATGTTAAAAAAAAATACAGAAGGTAACAAACTAAAAAAGGAAAAAAAACCACAACATTAGTTAGACATTTATACATAGAAAAGAACAAGATTTGACGTTAACATTAAACGCCTTTAATTCACAGCTGTACTTACACTGGCAGCCTATTTGATGTGTTGCATTAAGAAGTCGCACACACGGGAACGTCTCATTCAGTGGTATATAGATCTTGTTTTTCACTGAGTTAGAGCAGACACCTGCAATGAGAAACAGTTTTTAATACTCTGAAATGTAAAAGTTATGAACGTTACATTAGAAATGTTCCAAATAGTAAGCATTATCCTTTGGACCAGGGCATGCCAACCCTGTTTGTGTTTTCCAGCCCTCCCTGCACTGCTTGATGCCGATAATCTAAATGATGTGAGTTCAGTCAATCAGGATGTTGAATTATTGCGTCAGCAAAAAGCTGGTCAGGGAGGACAGGAAAACGGACAGGGTTGAGGCTCTTGAGGACCACGGATGGCCACCCTTGCTTTAGACTTTTAACACATATCGACAGAAAAAGCAATGGAACCATGGGAATCACCCAAATTCACAAGTTGATCCTATTGAATTAGGCTTTTTTATACATGACACAAACATCAAATTATTTAATAATAAAAAAAACAACAGTTTAATTACATTAAAGCTGTAAAATATCCTGGATGTACACTAGATACAGATCATTAAAAATATTCATAAATGATTTTAACAGACAACACATATTTTATGCTGTTTTGAACTTTCGCTTACATTTCCTAAATTTATCGCAGAATAAATGTTGACAGAAGTATTTATTTCTTCGTGTTTTTTTAGACACATGTCAGGCGGCGGCAGCAAGAAATCACGAGCATTCATGCTGCTGCTAGAAACTCCTCTGAAGCAGGCAAATCCAGTTTCAAAGTGAAAGGAAAGTCAGCCATACGAACACTTTGCATTGAGATGAACTGTTTTAGTAACTTTATGCGCAAATAAATGTCACTGTATAAACCCGTTTCAAGACAATCTTTTACAGAAAACACACCTTTCTGAAAGGAAATCACGGAAGCTGTTGCTAATGCTAACTAGCATAGCACTGAGCTATATCAAGCACAAAGAAGTAATTTAAGCCGAAATAATAAAAGAAAACACACCTCCGTCTTCAAAGACACGTAAAAATATCACTTAAGAATTTTAGGAACACGACTTACCCACAAAGAGCAAGCAAAGTACCACATAAACTATCCATTTATTTGACAGCAAATCCATCTTCCTGGTTTGAAAAAGCAGGGGAAAAAAACAACCGGAAGTGGCTATATCTGAAACATCCGGGTTCCTTCCAATACATGCTTACGCCCATAGACTGAACCATTACTGTGGTTAGACCGACGAGAAACCACTGACTGTTTGAAACGGAGATCCTTCCGCAATGAGATTCATCATCTATTGCTTAAAACGATATTGAGAACTAAACAGTAATTCCAGAAGTTGAAAGAGTCACTGATGACGCCCTATTTTTTTCTGTCAATTTAGCAGTTTGTTCTAATTCAAGAGCCACAATGTGAAATGTGAAAAAATGTTTTTTTACAACCATCAAACATTTATTTTTATTGTTTTTTCTTGCAGATACAAGCAGCAGTTTTGCTCATTGTAAATCATTTATTTGAAGATATTTTGATCAACAAAAGGGTAAAGTCCAGGCTATTACTGACTTTATTACACAGAAATTAACAGAAGCATGTGCACAGGAAATAAAGACTTTTCTACAGGAACATGGGCTTTAAAGGGAGCAAGATATTTAAGGGGTTTATAATTCCCTCAGCAAACATATGAAGCTATGTGAAGGAACTATATGAAGTTAGTAGTTTATCATCTGCTGTCTTGCAGTTTTTCTGTTTCTTGTCTTCTTAACGGAACTGGAGTGGACTCACACGCAGACCAATCACATCCTTTCCGATCTCAGTCACCTGAAAAATTAGGGGAAATTAAAGATCAAAAAATGCAAGGAAAAAATTTACCAAAAAAATAAATAACTAGGCTAATCCTGTATAAAGTTGCACCAAGTCTGCAGGTGTCAAACATGTGTGATTCATGAAGATGTCATGAAATAAATAATACATTTCTGACTTTTCAGAATAAGAATATTCTTCAAAACATGCCCTTTTCAATGACCATTTTCCATTCATTGAATAGCAGACAACCTTACTTGTGGCCTGTATGAGGTTAAAGCGGGTGTAATATTTCTTTTTTTTTTTATCTCCAATTTTGCTCAACTTTTGAGGGTAACATTTATTGTCATCCTCTAAAATATCTGAAGCTGCTTTAAACTTCTATTTTTCACAAAATTTTGTGTAGGAATAATTAAAATGTGATTTCCTCAGTTCAGACACCAACTTCAGCCTCGGCTAAATCTTATGGTGCAACAAATAAGTAATAAAAAATACTAATAATGTATTTTTTAAATAAAATAAGCATGAATCTATCGTTAGAACAACTGTAGTAAGAGCAACAGTAACCTTAGACACTGTTGCTGCTGAATATTACACGTTATGATTATGGTCTGTGGGAACAACTGTCACAATGAATCAATACTTGAAGTAAAAACTCCTGGTTTTAGTCTTTTAAATTCCACTTTCTATTGTTTTTTTTTTTTTAAGTCAAATACTCTTCTGTATTCTTACTAGCTTTTTCTGTGAAGAAAAAACTTTCAAAATACATTTGTTTTTTGTCAACTTTGCAAGGGAAGGCTTGGGGATTTTTAATTATTTTAATTCAGTGGTTGGTGCAGCCGCTTTAAGCATTGGATGGATTTTCCACACGTGACACAGTGACTTGACATGCGTCAAGAATGAGTCGGACGTGGTGGGGAGAATCCAGTAGTTTTTCAAAATAAAATTTCCTTCGGAATCAGATTATAAATAAAACGGAAAAAATGTTGGCTGTGTGTTTTTTTTCTCTATGATTCGGTGCCAACTGTCCCCCATACTGGTTTCAGTCCCTAGCCAGAGGGTTGTGGAAGGCTTTAAAGCATACATATTCAGTGTAATGGTGTGAATAACTTTAAATTGTTGGTTTGTTTTAGAGCAGTTGTCCCCAACCTTTTTGTGGCTGTGGGCGAGGGGTGTTTGCAATGACAAAGAAAAAGTATACTTGAATAAGAACGTGTGCTTTAAATTTAATAATTAACAGTTCTGAAAATGTATTTGATCATCATTTCATTTAGTCATCTGATGTGTGCATTTTGGAGGATTGATAAAAAAACAAACATAATTAAGGTCTCTTAATGTAGTGTTGTGTCAGGAGGGGTTAAAAACAAGTATATTTTACTATTACGAGATCATCTCATCAAAAAACTTCAATACAATAACTAAATGTAACCAACAAAACTATTATTTATACTCAACAAAAACACGCACCACATCTTTACGCAAACAGACACGGTGTGTTTGTATTGTCTCTTGCGATAAATCCATATTTTAATTAAGACTCCTGGCAGCCTAGTGTTTTTTTTGTCTTGAAGTTGTAGCCTGTTCTTCTGTCTGTTCCTGCACCTTTCCCATTTACAAAGAAAGGTTCCACATGCAACCTTTCTTGTGTTGCACGCTCCTGGACTGCTTTTAGAGCCCAAGTGACTGAAATGTAATATATATATAATATAATGTCTATGATTCAGACTAAGTCATGTTGCTCCCCTGACCAAACTTCACAGCTCAAGTGATCGAAGGTGTAGCTGAGAGTATCTGGTTATTTTTCAAAATAAAAGATTTTCGGGATTCAAAACAAATTTATTATTTCTTCCACAGCCCAGTGACAACTGATCCCGGTGGTTGGGGACCACTGTTCTAGAGGATGGATGGACGGTTATTTATAAGAGGTTGTCCTTATCTACCTGTGTGACCCTGCAGATTTGTCCTTTGAAGGTAGGAGAGTAACAAGCTCCGGACAGCGGGCACTTCTCCACAGGACGGCCGCGGTACAGGGGAACAAAAGAGGCAACGCACAGGTCAAAGGGATTGTGGGGGTCGTAGTTCAGTTGGTGAGCGTCAGTCAGGGTCTTCTCGCAGGCGGCCAAAATTTTTCGAGTCTAAATGACAAGAAGATTTTCTTTTAACCTGTGCAAGAGCAACAACAGTTTTTTTCTGCCATTTGGCTACAAAAGATCAAATTAAAACTCAACCTGCTGTGCAACGTCTGGCTTTGGTCCAAGCTCCAGGAGGCGTCGAGCAAAGCCAGCAGCTGTTTTGAAGTTCCGCAGTTTAAAGAAGAGGTTCAGGGCTGTGCGCAGCACAAGCACCATGTGCACTGGCTGGAGATTACAATGGGTGAAATACGCAGCCATCTGTGTGGAAAACAAAGCAAAAATAATTAAACAAACTGCAATCATATCTTAAAATGACTGAAGTTGCATTATGTCTTCACCTCGCAGAGCCTTTTCTGTTGTTCCAATGTATCTTTAGGCAGTTTCTTCCTTTCAGTCTCCATGGTCAAACCCACTATGTATTCTTTGCAAATTGTTATCAGCTGCTGAGCCTGAAACATGTACAAAACAGAAAATGTTTACAATTATCAAGAGATTTGTTTGCATGCCAACATGTGTAAATTTAAAATTATGGGAATATAAAGCAACAAAATGTACTGTAATGCCCAACAGATTTCTTCAAACTAAAAGTGGATTAAAAGCCTGGTCGTCACCTCAGCTATCTCCTGCTTGTTATCAACCACCAGCAGTGGCACAGAGAGGAGGATGGCTCTAAAGCGCTCAATGGCTTCCTCAAACCTCCCAGCAGTAGTCAGATGGTAGCACTGCTGCAGGCGAGCAATGATATCAGAAAGACGCAGTCCCACAGCAGGCAACCCTTGCTTTGCTCCACAGTCCTAAAACACAGGAAATGCAAAAAAAGTGATGTAGGTTTGCTTTTAGAATTAGGATATCAAAAGCTAAATGGAGCTTTTGGATGAGAAAACTGACAACTAAATCTGTACCTTCCAGTTTCTCTGAGGATGACCACGCAGACAGGGCAGCGAAGGCAGTCCAAGGTAACAGGTGCGGGCTCTGGACAGAGTCTGCATGAACAGAGGCTTGTAGGGGTCAAAGTTCACAACTCCAACCTGGTCGTGGAGCAGCTGTTGGAGGGATGGGGATGAAATTATGAATGAGTAACAGTTTAGTGTGTCAGGTGTAAAATAGTAATATTTTCTTCCTCTATACAGTTGTCATAAAAATGATGAATGATATGATCATACTCTCATAGCAGTCTCAAAGGAGCCCGCCAAAATGTGGTCCACAGGCAGCTGGGAGTTGTTGCACCACATCTGGGTTGGAGCCATGCCTTTGGTGGGTGGGACGAAGAAGCCATCTTCAACTCCTCCACCTGATCCAGATGGGACATCCTGTTGGTTGGGAGAAACAAAAAAAGCTCAACATAAGTACTACTATACTAGAGTAAATCTGAATTAATACCAAACGCAATTTGAATGGCCACTTTCAATTTTAAACCAATGCACAATACAATCAGAGGTCCTGCGGAATGACGTGGCAGCACAACTAGTTCAAATATCAGAACTTTGGCAAAGATTTTGCATGGTGTCTACCAGGAACTCAGCTTTAGCATGTTGATGATGTAAACAGCAGCTGGAGTCCAAAACCAACACAGAGGAGAATTGGATTGTTCTCCTGAACTTTGTGATATTTGTCTTATTTGTATGGGATAATAAAAATAAGGTCCCCTAATTTTATTCTTTAAAAAAAACATTCCTCTTCGGACTTTTGAGGGACAGCAAGTCATCAAACTAGGTCACAAAGAGACGGAAGTAAAGCTGAAGCAGAGGAAGTGAATTTGCTGCACGGATTGCATATGGTGGAAACACAGTTTAACGTGTTGTCACAGTGGTAAGAATCTAAAAAGTCTTATTTTAGTTCTTTAATGTGATTCATATCCTCTCACCAGCTCAGGAGGAAGCTCCACCTCTTCATCAATATCCCAGCCTCCACCCTCCTCTTTCACAATTCCCTCATCTAATCCTTCAGGAGCATCCATGAAACCATCTGCAAAAAGATAAAAAATTTAACATTTTTGTTTTTTATAATTTAAGAAAGTTTTTTGGTTAAAATTGAATTACTGAGAAAACCGTGTTGTTTTCAGCTCGAACTAACCTTCATCCATGGTAAGCTCAGCATCATCTCCCCAGCCCTCACCGCCAGCAGCCTCCATGTCCAGATCTGCGGCCATCTGGCCAGCTTTGCCTATGTCAACAAAGCAACCAAAGAAAACCAACGAAAATATTACAGAGTTCCATGATAAATCCAATGATAAAACCATAGTGGTTCACTATTCATCTAAACAAGAGTATTTTCATAAAATTACAATTTGCCACAACTTTTTAATGACAAAGCTTTTTTAAAACCACATTGGTTTGATTCTCGCAGACTTTAGAGCACCATGAATTTTACAGCACATTTTAGAATTCTTTATTTGAACTTCAGAATAATTCAATATGAATATCTGCACGAGCAGCCATGTCTTGTAACTGAAGGCTTACCCTTTCCTGGAATGGCTCCTTCGAAGAAGCCCTTTGACACGGTGAGAAGAGGCCAGTTGGTGTCCAGGGGGTTGATGGGTGGAGGAGGCTGCAGCAGCTGTGCATTAGGATCAACCTCTGGCACCTGCAAAGACACAAGATCAGCAAAAATGTAATACATTTGTCGAATTTTAAATTGATGAAAGCACAAAAAACATTCACAATAAAATGTTCCAGTTTATGACATGAAGTGTTTGTGAAAAGAAAAGATTTCGAAACCCACCGTCTCCTTTTCTGGGTCAAATGTCTCCTTCAGCGCCTCAGCCTCTTCATCCAGCCCATGAGTGGCTGCAGTGAGATAAGCCAAGGATTCTGCAGAACACAGAACAGTTAGTTAACTATTCATAGGGCTGTAACCAATATCTGAGTACTTGGTTATTGGCTATCTGCTCCCAAAAAAATAAGATTGCTGATTCAGAATCTTTATAAATCTAATGGAATGTAGAAAAAAATACACTTCAAGCTTTGTAATTATCACTCTAAAATGGAGATTGTTATTGGATTTTAGGTACACGAACTAAGCAAAACCACATGCGCTACTGTGATTGTTCTAACCATAACACAGTAAAAGCTGAAAGAACATGCTGGACATCAGGATTAATGTTTGCAAATAGCCTGTGATTTTGTAGAAGTAGAAATTAACTCACTCTGTCCACAGTTCTTCAGGATGCGCACCCGCTCACTAACATCTCCCAGGTAGAGAGCTGCCTGGTAGTGACCACTCATGTCCTTCCTGATCTCAGCTGCACACAGTCACATTCATTAAAGTGTATAAATGATAAATCCACACTGAGCAGAGTTTATCTTAATAACATGGAAAATGTCACGACAAAGTCACAGTAACTTACCAATCTTCATCATCTTGCGTAGCTTGGCCAAATTACCAGTGATGAGATAGAGGAAAGTGAGTTTGTCAAAGTTCTTGGTCCTTTGGTAGCACATTTCTACAACCTGGTGGTGGCCCTGCAGCAAAGCGGCCTCACCCAGACGCTCCCAGCAGCTGCGCTCATCCAGTGCCTTGGCTGCCTCCAAAGCCACCTAAAGCATGCGTGCAGAGCAACAACTATTCTGACTATTGCCATTATTTCCCAGAGTAGATGGGTGCAGCAAGACTTTAATGTTCATGTTAAAATAAGTTTCTAAAAAGTCAACCAACGTAAAACATCTCTGTGCCCCTGTTTTTATTAAAATAATCAACCTTTTATAAATAAAGGGTATAAACCTAATTCCCATTTCCAACCTCAATGTTTCCACACTCCAGAGCCAGACTGAAGCGAGTCTTCTCATCCTTCACAAAGTGCAGTGCTACCTCAGGGTAGCCCTTTTTCTGCAGGTAGGCGATGATTGACTGGCCCACCAGCTTTGCATTTCGAACCATGTGAAGCACCTGGAAGAAGCAGAAGTAAAATTATGCATTCTGAGGGTCTCAGCACATTTACATCATAAAGAGCTTGTGCAAACCAACCTCGTCATATTTGCGGTTGACCAGGGCCAGCTTGAAGCGATACTCTGTGGGGTCAATGGTGAGAACACGAGGCCTGCATTCTCTGTCCAGGCAGTAAACGCTGTTGCCTCTCACACGGGTCACATAGATGGGCAAGTCCAGGGTTCGAATGATGCCATGATCACTACAAATAAGACATCATGCTATTAAATGGTGACAAGGTATATTGTGAAAGGATTTTATCTTCCTGTACAAGCTTTTCAAAAGAAAACAAACTGAAACAATTTGTTCAACTAATTTCACAAAACCATACAACTTTTATTTAATCAGAAAATAATCTGAAACACAGAGAAGCAGCTGCTTCAGTGGGAAAACCTGTCCAGCATCAGCTGATTAGTATTTGCAAATTTCTCAGCCACATGTATATTTGGTCATGTTCAGTTAAAGTCACACTGAATAACTCCTTGAACAGACCCATGTTAATTCAAAAAAAATGTCTTACCCAGAGATGAGGGCATATTTGATGTGATTGGAGGTGGTGTAGATGAAGACCCCACTCTCATCCCAGGCCCCGCTCTTCACCCTGATATTCTCATGAATGTTGCAGAGACTCTCCAGCTTACGGTTGCAGATCATTATTGCTGAAAGGCAGGAAAAAACAAAAACAGATCTATAAATATACATCATTATTTCACATATCAGATCAGAAAAGTGTCATTTCTTGCTAGTTAAGTAATACTTAGCAGTTATAATATTGAGATTCTTTTCTTAGCTGATTGATCTTTAGGATTTTGAAAGGCTTTTTGTCCAGAAATGTTGAAATTGTAGTAACAAACATTTTTTCAAAGTCTTTACTTGTATAATCAAATAACTTTTCTTTTTTTTTTTTTTAAATCAACCAGACTAGTTTTTGTTCATCTGTATTTAACTGCTTGTTTAAAACATTTTGAATATATAACATTGAATTTAACTATGGTAATAATTTCACAGGAACTAAAAGTTATAATTCAAAATTAAAATTAATCATTTTTATTGTATAGTTCTACAAACTGTAAGCAAGTCTTAGCAAAAAAAAAAAAAAAAAAAAAGCATTTTCTTGTCAGAATTAGGAATTTGTGCTCAATTAAAACTCAAGAAAACTATTGCAGGTTAAGTAAAAACAAATCTAATGAACTGTGTGTGTTACAGGCCAGGATGAGAACAACAAAGAACTTCTTGTAAGAATCCTCAGTTTCTTACTGTAAAAACTGAAGTCTGCCATAATTTAAAACAGTTACATTAAATAGTCCCCTAATCAGTGTCATTTTTTCCGGTTAGCACAGATAATTTAAATGAAAATAGTTTGGAAGGGCTGGGATTTTTTTCATGTTTTTTATCATATGACTTTAACTTAAGTGCAAATTACCATCTTTGAACACAATTTTGTTTTTAGTAGAATAAATGGTAATAATCTAATTTCCCTTAGAAATAAATAAGTCATAATTAAAATGCGAGTGTTCATGTTTCCTTTCAAATAATTCAGTGTTTACATATAACTGAGCTCAAACTGACTTTTAATTTAAACTGAATAAAACAGAAACATCTGGAGTTTTTAAACCCGCAGATGGCGCTCTCATCTACTTACCATGTTTAGCTAACAGAGCCACATGGCTGGTGTCGGCGCTCCACACCACATACTTGACCTTGGCGATTTTGACAGTGGCCAGAGAGCGTTTCTGCTGCACATCAAACAGTGTGACGCCCTCAGCATCACGAAGCAGCAGCGAGCCTGTGCCTGCATAGAAGATCTCCTCACAGCTCGGCACCTGGACTTTCTTCACTATTTCATTCTTCAGATTCTTGATCAGAAGCTGCAGAAAAGGAAACAAAGATTTTAAGAAATGATCAAACTGGCTTAAAGAGGCATCTTTTTCCATCACTTAGGCTATATCTACACAAGTGCAATTAAGCTCCTAAAATTCTTTTAGATTAAAACAAACAAAAAAAAAAGAAAACTCTTGTTTTCCCCAAAATATCTGCCTCCACTGGAGAATGATTGAATTTCACTTTTGACATCAGTGTCAATGTACTTACTGTATTTTCGCAGTTTAAGGGGCACTTAAAAAACGTAATTTTTTTTTTTTTTTTTTTTTTTAAATCGGCCGTGCACTCAATAATCCAGTGTGTCTTTTATGAGCACCGAGTTCCAAATCTGTGAAAGTGTTCTTGTGTAACTTTGGGAGACTCTCCTATCGATTGACTGTCGAATCAATTCTCACTGACACAGAAGCGGTGATCAAACAGATGCACATTTTGGGGGACACAGGTGGGTAGCAAACAGTGATTCTGGCAAGGACATTGGATTTCTCTGAGCACTTGTCTTGCAGTCATAGCTCTGTACTATGTGGGATTGGTATTGAGTATACTCCTCGCCCTGTGCACCATGTGCACGTGAAATCCAAATTAACGTGTCATTTTTCCCATAGCAGTTTGTCCCAAGTTACCTATAAAAGGGGTAGCCGTGCTCCTGGGAAACGATGTGGCTGGCGGTGAAGTTGTGCCACATCTCGAGGTACTGCAGTACCCCACGTTTGTGCAACCAAAACATAAAGATTGGCACAGCATTTCAGAGCACAAGCTGTATCTAGCCTGCACCATTACGCATGCAAAAAAAAAGTCTGCAAAAATACGCAGATTTGTCATACTGCATTCCCCTCGTCTGTTTGTTCAGGAGATAATCATGTTACTCCGTCATGTGCTGAAATTGAAAGAATATCCCCCGAGCAGGTGACAACTACAATGGAGCTGATTATGAGCGCTCTGGGAAGTCCACACTCCCCCCACAGACATCTAACCAAATTTGACGCACCTTACGTTTTTCCTGTATGTTTGCTGCACACGACTGCTCAAGAGTCACTCAAAATAAGCCCTGCTGAATTAGTGTTCAACCACACTCTGCGAGGTCCCCTTCAGGCCTTAAGAGAACTGTTCCCGTATACTTTTTTTACCAAGACTGGTGGGCAGCGCCTGAATATTTGAATGGATTGTGGATGCCTGGCCCAAGGTATCTGCTTTACCGGAGTCTGAGCTTTCACTCCGAACAACTGACTGGCAACGAGACTCACCGACAACAATGAGAGGGAACCCGGCATGTTTAAATCCAAAATTGTGTAGCTGTTTATTTCAAACACCAAAGATTAGGACTTTGATGGATTTGTTGGAGAAGATTGACAAAAAATAATGTGAGTGGACTGTTAAAATAGTCGAATTAAGCTCATCTTAACACACTGTTTTGCTTCCGTTACCTTTTTTTGCGCCTTATTTTACAGTGTGCTTTGTGTATGGGTTAAACGGAAATAAACCCAGTCATTGAGACTGCGCCTTATAATACGGTCCACCTTACAGTGTGGAAAATACGGTAATTCCATAAATATTTCAAATAACTTATGTACCAGAGGTTTTCACAAACTAAGCTAAGATTTTTTTTCTCTTCGGACACCATCACAAATCTACAAATGAACTTACAGAGTGCAGACGGTCCAAAACAGCAAATCTATTCCTTGCCACCCAAACTGCCGTCAGACCAGAGGACCTTTTCCCCTCGGGTGCTAAACAAAATTAGTAGTAAATATTTACATGTAAATACAATTTAGATAAATGTTAAGTAACAACTTAGTTTGATTAGCAAATTTAACAACAAGGTATCATTAATTTGTTGCAAAAAAACAAACAGAAGTAAAACAGTTTGTGCTACATTGCTTAGCAAGCACAGAAGACTAAGAAAATTCTCTATTTACCATCAGGGTTCTGGGAGTCACTTTCTTTGGGAATGGAATACAGGTCATAAGTGCTGTTCTCCAGGTTGGTGGCTCTCTGGGAGCAGCAAAAAAAAAAAACATTAAAAGTTTGGAAACCCAAACCTGAATGAGTGCATTCGTGTTTATTGTGGTTTCAGGGTCATACTTACGGTGCAGAGGAGAACTGCATTCTCAGCTGGGTTGTAAGACATACTGAAAACTGGGAACTTTGAACCACTGAGGGGAAAAAAAAAAACACTATAAAACTTTTACCTCTGTTTAGTTTTGAGCACCAGCCGCATAATATTTGTTCAACGAAGAACACAAATATTAAACAGAATATTTTGTAACAATTGATTTTTTTTGTTACAACTATGAACAGATACATCTGAACCAACCTGCGGAGCTGCATGACAGCAGTGTCTTTGCTGCTGTTAAAGTCCAGCTGACGGAGGAAGCGGTCCTTCACGTAGTAAAGCATGTTGCCATGTACGGCATATGCAGGCCGTTCCCGCTCCAGTTTGAATACAATCATACCACTGTCATGACCTGAAAGTCACAAAACTTTAGGGTTAGTCTGAAATCTACCGTATTACATATCTATTACAGCTAATCTGTTACAGAGTGCACTGGAACTGAAGTGCTTTTCTGTGGTTTTGCAATTAATTGTTTACTTTGCTTATTTAACCTGAATAAAAAAACATACCAGCTGCAAACAGGTTGAGGTTTGGATGTGCTCCCAGCACCCAGAAACGGTCATGATCCCGTCTAAAAGTCTGCACCCCGGTCCTTTTGGACATATCCCATACCCGGATGCTCTTGTCTTCAGAGTTGGAAAGGATGAGCTCTTGGCGAGGGTGGAAAACCGCACAGGACACGTTGTTGTAGTGGCCACGGCAGGTATCAAGCTCCCATGCTTTGGACTCTGAAAAAAATATTTTTCAAAAATGGATTACACAAAAAATTAATATCTTCTCTTTAGAAATACCTAAGGGACAAAAACATCTGTTTCCTAAATTCAGAATCGTTCAAAGTGATATTTAAAGATCTTTAACAGAAAGAGTACATCAGCTTTAATTACTTTCTGCCTCATTTGAAGATGGAACAGTGTACATAGGTTCTATATTAGGATGCCTACCATTCATCCTCCAGATCTTCACCTGCCTGTCATCAGCACCAGACACAATGAGGGGCATGGTGGGATGGAAAGCTGCCCAGTTGACACCACGGTCATGACCCTGAATACAAAGACACAAATGTAAGTCCCTCTGCTCATCAACAAAGAACAACCTAGCTGATGTGTAACACGGAAAAAAAACAGGATCCCAGTTCCTTATCCTGAAGTAGTCTTCGTGATGAAAAAATAATTTTTGGAGTTTTTAACATGTTCTTGTGGCATTTTTCTGATGGAGGATATATGTATAAAGAAATCAAGCTTTAAATTGCATTTCTAAGTATTTCTTTTTTCAAGTTGTCGTGAATCAGAAGCACACAAATGAAAGGCAGTTGGAAAAAGCTTGCAGGTGTGAAGTAGAAGCTACAACAGCAAGAAAGAAGCTCCTTACTCCGCTCCATCCTTGTGCATCCACTTGCAGACAAATAGATCCATGTACGTCTTTGTTATCCTCGTCTGAACTGATATCTGGCTCAAAAATGTATGGCTGGATAGCTCCACTATCGCTCGCCATATTGGTTGCACCGTTAATGTTAGCTTGGGGGTGCAAAGTACTGTAAGCTAGTTGGACAGCATGTTAACAGGGACTTCAGTTGTAGGTGATGGAAGTGAAGGGAGGGTTGCTCTGTGCCAACAGTCTTGCCCACAACTCACAGGTGAATTTCTAAAAAACTACTGCTGCTCTGCAAAAACTACGTCCTAGAAAACAACAAAAAAATTTTTTTTTTTAAATTTTAGCTAAAAACAGCATAATAATAGTTAAAATGCCACTGGGAACACAAAAGAGCAAAAGATGACTGGAGTGAGACTTTAAATATTACATCTTGAAACTTATTAAATTCACTTAAAGACAAGTAAAGTATTTTATCTCTTTGCCTTGGTACTGCTAAAATAGCAATACTATTAAAAATGTATTTGGATCATTTGAGAAACAGGCTATTACAAGTTAGACAGAAATGAAATTTATCATTTAACAAATTAATCACAATCTTACAAATTTTGAGAACGCAACTCCTTTTAAATATGATTGGTTGATTTAACTGATTGTTAAAAAACCCTATTTTCATGCTTTATTACAGTCATCTGTGAAAAAAAATCTAAAAAGGTAATACCACCAACTACAAATCTTATTTGAAATTTAAAAAAATATCACACCCATCCAAACAACAACTTGTCAAAGAGAAACTTGCATCATTGTTAAAGAGAAATGTAAATATTTTTTTACAAGAGCTACTGAGATACAAAGTATATGCATTTATAACACCTGCACATTAAGGTTGTAGCTCACCTCGAGAACATGCTTCACAACAGCATCGGAGGCACCAAAAAGGTCAACCCCAGAGATGCCACGCACTTCTGTCTCCACTGCACCCGGAGACAGGTTTTTCTTCCTCAGACCTGAAACCGTCATAGCACAGCGTGCAAGGAAGGAAAGCCATTTTCATGTTAAACAAAGCACAGTCACAACACAAGGCAGGAAGAGAAAAAAAAAAAAAGATTTATGTAAGCACAATCGTTGCAAAATCACTGAGAGGAATAGCCAATGAAACAAACTTAAAATAGAACTGTTGAACTTCTGGACACCGACAGTGGGTTGAAACAAGCAGCACAATCTCTGATTTCTGATTACCAATTTGGTTGAATCAAGAGATGATCTCTAATGTTACAAGAGAGTTGATTGGGTTTAATGAAAAATGAAAACAACAGGATTTGACTAGACTGTAGAGTGAGATTAAAAATCACCTCAAAGATGAGTAATCAGAAAACACTGATTGCAACAGTAATTTCACCCAAAAAGACAATGTAGTGAACAAACAGCTCAAGAGCCCTGTGAGAAAACAGGCAGGGGAAGGCATGAAACTAGGAACCCAGGTGCAGGTGTGGATGTTTCCAAGAAGAGCATGGGGCAAGGTGGACATGGGGAGTGTGGACTTGGCTGATGGGGATGGGGTGGGTGGCACTGTAAAGATGTGCTCTGGTGGGGCGTTGAATGAAAAACATGAACATGAGTTTGTCTTCTTGAAGACACATGCATTTTTTCAGGAAGGTTTAATGACTAGCATTGTTAACAGATCCTGGAATGTGATAGTCAAGGGGTTAGTTGCAAAGTTGATTCCACTGGGGTGACCATGTCAATGCTGCTTTGTATTATCAACCATGCTTAACCAGGTGAGTAGTTACCAATATTTTTTTTTTCCTAAAGCAGGTCAAATTTATTTAAAAATATGTTAGAAAAAAAAGCATAAATGCTAAACAAGTGCAGAGTGCGCTTAAATCAAATTTGATCATGCTGAACAAAAATGTATAGATGGGGGTTGCACATGCAAGGGTAGGGTTTTTCAGAGATAAAAATTCAGTAGAAATTGATGGAATCATGCTCAATACACAAAAAAATCAAGACAAGAGAGTCACATAACCTTAACTTTTAAGAATCTTACACATTAAAGTTAAAGCAAGTATCAAAAAAATAAATATTTTGTGGAAATATATAAAATAAAGTGAAAGGAACAGCGAAAAACATCAAGATTGTAAGAGCATGCAAAGGCACAGAAACACCTCTTTTCTCTAACACTATAACAAATATAGCAAATGTTTGATCCTTTTCCATTGAATTCACAAATATTGCAGCTTTTCCTCATCTGTGGATCTGTTGTTTACATCTGTCCTGAATGAAGAGGTGTTTCTGCAAACAGCCCACATAGTTATGTCCTTTACGAGTTGGAGTAAAAGAGAAGGTTCAGGACTTGATCTGTCCTGCTCCTGTCTTCTTTCTTGTCCTTAGACCACTCTGTACCCAACCCCCCCAGCCCCAAATCTAGCCCACTTTAAAATTTGCTCCACTGTCCCCAAGCTCTCACCAGAGATATCCCACACTCGCACAGTTTGGTCCAGACTGGCTGAAACCACCAGGTCTTCAGAAGGGTGGAACTGGGCACACATCACATAATGGTTATGGCCGGTCAGAACACTGCAGAACGGAGAGGAGAAAAGGAATTTGTGTTAAGTCTGAACTCTTCTCGCAAAAATGTGCATTCAAATGTAGCATCTATATCTTACCATACACAGGTTCTTGACTGCCAGTTCCAGATGCGTATGGTTTGATCATCTGACGCACTGAGAATCCAGGGATATTCCTACAAGAGGCCAACATTACTCAATTACTTCAAAGAATAATAAAATATTTTAGAAATAAACCAAAAAAATCTCAAAAGCAAAGATACCAGGTAAATACATGGCAAAACACACTTTTAACAACACATGACCACCTATTAAGCTGTTTTTCTGCCACTTTAACTCAGTCTCTGTAACGTTGGCATGTTTTTTTTGTTTTAAACTCATATTATTGCTATAAATTCCAGTATTTGGCTTAGATATTGCAATTTATCTACAGAAAATTGCAACTGTGTGCAACTGAATTTGCAAAACCAGATTAATACAAATACTTAAAATAATATGCTTTACATAAATTAAAAAAGGCAGGAGGAGAATTATTAGTGTGAATGAGGTGGCAATTGAAATAAAAAATGTTACGGGAAAAACAGAGATGGCTGTTAAAGTCCAGTTCGTGCTGTTGTGGAAGTTCAACTCACGTGGTGAAAGAAGGTTGTTCTGATGTAGTCCAAGTGTCCCAAGAGAGTGAAGAGGCAACGTCTCAGTTTATAGTTCCACACCTGTTAAAAACAAATGTATTTTTCTAACATTTGTAATTGAATCAACAATATTAAATTTGCATTAGTTGTGTACTGAATGCGCTGTTGATTGACGCCATGGTGCACTTGCCTTGATTTTGTAATCATCTCCACCAGACACAAAAAGAGGTTGCTGCTTGTGGAAATCAATTCCTCTAACAGGACCTGTAGACGAGACCTCGTTAGAAAAAAAAGGGGTCCGGCCAGGATAACTGTTTTATAATTCGAAAAATTGCCATTTCTTACCATCGTGCTCGTCAAATTTGTCGATCAGTGTGCACATCCTATAGTCCCACAGCTGGATTACTCCGTTGTGCAGACTGGCAAGAACCCATGGCCTTTTGGGATGGAAACTTAAGCCTGGAATAAAAACCAAGCGGTTTAACTATTATATAACTTACATATACAACTGCGAAAAATTTCTATTTTAATTAATATTACAGATTTTTGTCAAATCAAAATTGCGCAGTAACGAGTATTAGCTTGTTGGCTACATAATCGCACCATTAACGACTCTTTAGTAACGCTACATAATATGCATTATAATACTTAAAAATGATGTCTGACTAGTCTATTATTAAATTTAGATAAACATTTGTTAGCAGTTATGGCATTAATACGGCGAACATATAAAACTAATGTCAACTGGCTAACTTTAGCTTGTTTGGCTAACTGGTTAGCTTACCTTTAACACGGGCCGACTTCGTCTCAAACTTTGTTAACATTGTCACTAGAACGTTGTTATGCTCACAACCTAATGCTTGCGACAAAAATCAAAACAGCCAAACAAGAACAAAAGTCTAAATCTTGCAGACAAGGTAACTTAGACGGCCCAACTGCCTTGGCCCATTTAGTCACTTCTCCCTTTTCCTGACACGTCGCTCGTTTTGTCTTCCGCTTTTGGACAATAAAGTTATTGAAGTCAAAATTTGACGCAAAAAGCTCCACGACAGCAGCAACACGCAGGCGCAGCAAGAGTACCTTGCCTTTCTAAGCAATTACTGGACATGGGGGGCGGGCTGAGTTTTCTATTGGAATGTAAGGATTCCAACTTTCACAAACAATCTTTTTTTTTTAATCCAGGAAATAACACATTAATTGTAAATGGAGAGGTACCAAACAGCTCTGTCTATGATACAAAATGTGTTACAGCTCATTTTACTCATATTTTTTTTGGTCATCAAGAAATTACTGTATATTATGCCTTTTGCACAGCCCTATAACATTATAATGTTATATAATGTAATTATCCTCAAATGAGAGATTGTATGTTAGTGTGCTGTGATATGCTTCAATTAATAATAATATTAATCCCACGCTTTAACCATGTGGCTATGAATACCATTCTATAGAATACCATCTTGGAATACCATAGTAGTTGTACACAGTACTATCACAGTACTTGAAAACCTATAGACCTAGTTCTAAAGTAACCTGCAATTCCTGGCTTACGTACATGTAGAGCCTGTTTAACCAGTGAGGTCTGGTGTAGACAGAAGATGAACTCTGTACTTAGACTTTCCTTTTAGTGACTCAAAGCCCAAACTCCATACACAAGTGACAAAAACAGCACAATAAATGAATCTAAAACACATCCTGACTTCTGTAAAGGTTAAAATATGTGAATAAAGTTGCACAATAAATTTAAAAAAGCCCTTCTAATAAAGCACTATTATGAACCCACCTTGGCAGAAGCTCCATTGACATTCTGTTACAATTTACTTTGTTTGTATGAGCAAAGTTTTTGTTTTGCTTTAAAGTACACCACATCTTTTAGACAAAAGGCACTGATGTTTTTGTCCAGGTCCCTATCATACTCTGTAGCTTCATCACAATGATGGAACCCACAATGAAAGGACCATAGGAGTGGCTTATCAGTACAGTTATACAAGCAGATATTTACATATATTGATAGGTATTAAAGTGACTTTTAAATCTCAGCTACTATTTATCATTAAATTAAAAAAAAAAAATTACTTCTTTTTATTTTATCCTTTCTAAATCTTGTATGTTTTTTAACCGACAAAACAATTAACTTGGAATCAGTAACATCTATAGTTTTTTTTTATTTTATTGACATGTTCTGGAAATTTAAAGTAACAATGGCTGCTGGAAAGCCACTTTATAAGCATCAGTAAAGTTTCAGTTTATTCACCTGTTGACAAACGGTATTTGACTTTTAGATAAACCTTTGAATTTTTAATAATAATCTCTTCACTGTAAATATCATGAGTGCTATGAATAATGGATTTTATATTTAGACAATGGCTCTGAATTTAGGATAAAACATGTTTAAAATGAAAATGACCTCATGTTGATCTTTACAGCATTAATCTCAGGAGTGCCAAGAGTGCAATATTGAAAAATGAATGTAATAAATATGAAAAACAAATTAAAACCGAAATAGAAGTAGGACAAGTAAAACACAAGTCACAGACTCTTTGTATCATATCATAATTTTAATTATTATATGTACAAAAACACAAAAAAGTGTCCAATGGGTCATATTATGAATGACATGGTGGATTTGTCCTGAGAACTAAACAGCTCACAGTCTCCCTGTGATGAAAACCACAGGTCTAAATAACCTTCCATAGCAGCCTCCCTTTGGCTGTCCTGGATGCAAATCTGATCTCCTCTCTGTGCATAGCTGCCAAAACCCTTTGACAGAAACCTTTCATTGTGCAGTTATGAAGAGCTGTTGGTCCTCTCGTTTCTGGACTTCTCTGATAACACAGCAGAGAAGCCATTAGAAAAGTCCAGCGGTAATCACGGCTGATGAAAACACACCAGCCATCACAAAAAAGTGCTAACATCAGGATGTTCTATTCAGCAATGCATCTTCTTTCAGCACACTCATGTCAATATGATGTTGCTGGTTTTTCTAGAAATAAAACAGACACTTTGAAATCCACCTCTGGGTGTTTATTTGACCTCGTCACACCCAAAGAATCTTCACCACACAGAAAAACCACAGGAAATCACATCTGCACAGCCACTCAAAACTGATCACTGCGGTAAACACAGCAAAAGGTTTTCAGGGGTCAAAATCACTCCAAATCAGTAGCTGGACATGAGGAACACCAAAGAGAACCTTCTCATTAAAGGTACTAGAAATGCCAATTAAGATATTCTCTTATTTTAAAGTCTTTGAAATGATTAACCAAAACACAGGTACATCTTTGCATATTAACAGTTAACCTGTTACCTCTACCACAAACTGATTTGGGGTTTTGTTAAATAAAACAAAAAAAAGTTTACTTTTAAAGGATGCTTGGCTGAAAGCTTGGAGATTATTCAATGTTTCAGAGCCTAAAATTATATCTTGGTTCTTGTGAAAAGGCACTGTTCAAAGCTGTGAAGTAGACTCCGGGCTAAACGTCATGTAAAAACAACACAAAGAATGGCAGTGGTCATTTCTTCTTATTGGAAGGATTCTGCTAAAAGAACTCTGAAGGAGGTGTGGCTTCTGGTGACAAACTACTGCAGAAATGTTTGTTTTCTGTGTTCACATTCGGATTTTTACAGAGACTGTTGGCGTTTAGTGTTGATTTTAGTTGCTCCTCTGCTTGTTTTCACACCCATCTGAAAAGTCAACAGGGTTTATTGTCAGGTCACACCACTGCCTGACCTTTGGTTCTCAGACGGTTTTTCTCTGACTCACACAGAGGAACCGTTCGGCACCAGATCTTCTGATGAACCACGCCATCCCCTCACATGACAGAGCACTGATCAGTGGCCCCGGCTCCAAGGCCTCCAGGGAGGTTCAGGGACTCCATGTCAAAGTTTAAGCCTGGAGGCTAAAGGTTGAAGGAAGGAAAGTTGTAGCAGAGAAGAAACTTTTTTTGGGTGGAATTTAAATATTGAAAATTTAAACTAAAATTTTATAATTTGCATCCTCTAAAACAGTAGTCTCAAAGTTTTTTTTATTCGTTGCACCTTAAAAGTCAGCGTTTGATTTTTTAGCTTCTACTTTCACAGATATGGGTTAAGGGAAAATCTGCATCATATTTTAATGATTCCTACATAAAATATATTAAACAAATAAAGTTTAAACCAGCTGCAGATATTTTACAGAGGATGAAGATAAACTTTACCCTCAAAAATTAAGAGAAACTGGAAGCTAAAAAAAGAAAAAAAAAGAAATTGGACGTCCACTTCAGCCAGCCGTGTACAGGCATTGCTGTGAAACTATTGTTCAATTTTAAACTTTCCTTGTCTGAAAAAAGTTGGGGACAAATTATATAAAACCTATTCTTTCAATCAGAGTTCACCAACATTGCTTAAAACACGTGGAGTCAGCAAGTAAGCAAGTTTGAGCATCTAATCTCTTTCATTTGGTTTTTGAAGCTGTTAGACTACAAGTCAACTGAAATAAAGTCTCCTTTCTCACAGTGTGTGTGTTATTGTGGTTCCTTTTACAGCAGACAAGGGTCTGCTTTAACTTTCTAGTCTGTCAGTATTTTAATTTAAACAAAAGAACATTTGATTAGATAGTTTGAAACATTTTTGTGGCATCTATATTGGATTGTTTGGTCTGTAATGAGGCTGGCTTGACTTCTTTATCTTTCAGCTCGAGGTTGAGTCAAAACAATGGGAGGTCAAGGTAAAATGAGCCTTACAAAAAAGTGTTTGAGCTAATTGAAAAAAAGGAAAGTATAACAAAATAATAATGTCTTTCTCCTAATAATTTGGGACACAGTAGAGGCTGTTGTGTTAGTTAGCAAGCCTCTAACCCAGGAATAGGCAACTCCAGGCCTCCAGATATTCAAGCCCTACTCATGACTGATTACGTGGTTCAGATGTGTCAGCCAATTACAATATGCCAGAGCATGGTATGTTAGAAAAAATGCAGAAATGCATCCCTCGAGGCCTGGAGTTGCCTATCCCTGCTCTAAACTGATTTATTGGAGTTTGTGAAAACTACAGTGTTTTATTGCACATCAGAGCTTCTGCTATTAACAGATACCAATAAACATGTTTGAGACACTGTGAAATCAGTATTTATTTAAAAATTATATAAATGAATGTAAGAAGCAAGAACTTACCACATCTCCTGCCAATTCCTTGGGTGGCTGGCCTAAGTCTTGCAGCTACAAGGAGATAATTAAGCACAAAACAGTTCCTTCTTGTCCAACAACAAAAACATTGCATAGGTTAATTATTAAACACAGCATTTTTTGGGCCCACAGATTTGCTTAAAGGGACATTTTTAACTCATAACAAAAAAATAGCATGGGAAATTAGTGCTTAAAATGTATTTTTGAGCTGATAACATCTAAACTTTTAAATTGTATGGGTGTATTCAGTGAGCTTCAGCATTACAATTCCATCCTCTGTCACTGTTCTACAAAGAAACGAGGGGCAGTTGGCACTTCAATGTTAATACTATTATAATAAAACGTTCTTTTTAATAATCATAACTTTTAAAACAAGTTTTCAGGGAAACAGCTTAGTGTAATGGAAAGTATCAATAGTCCAACACGATATTAAAAGAGCGTTGCAGCTTCCATAAATAATAGAACTCCTGCAGCTGAATCTTCACAAAAGTGACGTGTTATGACTTTTACTATGAATCAGAATAATGTGGATGATGTCAACAAAAAACATAAAGAGTCCTTTTTCCTGTAACGTTGAAATATTGTTGTAAATATTGTGACAAAGCTGCATCACCTGCTGCATCAGGTCCATGATGCTCTCAAAAGTTTTCTCTTTATTTTCTACTCCTTGTTCCTCGGTCTCAAAGAGCTTACAGATGTCTCCCATGACTTTGGATTGCTGTTCATAGCGCCGGTAGTCCTCTGCACTTAAGCTGGGCTTGTTTGCTTCTAGCCATTCTGGGTACTATGACGGTGAGACACATTACCAGACATTAATGGCTGAAAGAGTCGATTCAGAGTCTGACAACACGAGTGAAAACATTTGCAGACCTTAGTGGTGATTTCTTTGAGAGAAGGATAAAGCACTTCTTTAGAGAGCAGATTCTGCATGATGGACTGCATGACAGGCAGGATGTTCCCATCATCTCCTTCACCGCCCTCATCCAACCCCAGACCCTCAAGAGCCTTAACCAGGTCATCTCCAGCTAGACCTGAAGACTGGATGAAACAAATTAATAATAAGTATTTTTATTCAAAAGCTTTAGAAAAATATTCTTTTATGTTTAAGGAGCCAACTTGGAGGTTGTCTGCGTTCTTTGCAAGCCCACGGAGGGTGTCCTTAAGACAAGAAGTGAACTCCTGCTGGGAAGCAGTGTCTGTCCCTGTTTGGAGCAAACACACAATTTAGATTGTAAGACCAACAAACTAAATGTAGCAATAAAGATTCACAATAAATAACTTATCTTACCAACTTTGCCTGCAGCCTCTGACAGTTTCTGGAAGTGCTCAAGCAATTCTGGCTCCTCCTGAGCCAGCTCTGACATGGCCTTCTCCCACTCCTCCTTGGCCTGGGTCGCCATGTCCCCCTCAAAAAGACTCTCAAAGAGTTTGCAGTCCTCAAGCAGGGGAGGCTACAGGCAGACATGAAGACAATTTCATAGAAGGGAAAAATCTGCTTTGTTTCGATGACAAAAACTTGTATATAAACTAGTGCTGTCAATCGATTACAAAAATTAATCAGATCAATCACACATTTTGATTGTGATTAATCATGATTAATCCCAATGTTTTGCTAGGTAAATTTTATACGATGATATGCAGCTTTTGAACAATAAAAGTCCAGAGAGAACATCTTCCCTTCATTTTTACTGTTTGAAATGTTTTATTTGTTAAATAACTCAGATATCCAAGAAATGCAATGTGTGCATGAAACACATCAAGGTAAGACAGGAAGAACTCCAAGAAAACAAACATGCTGATACACAGCCAAAAGAAACAAACATTGGGTTTCTGCACTTTAAATGGTCCAGGTGAACACAAAAAAGAAAGATGTTCCGGTCACAAAGCCTAAATGTTCTATATCACTGCACAGGCTTGTTTAAAACCCTTTAAAGCCGAACGTATCATTTTTGAAACACGAGTCTGTCAGCCCGCCACAAGAGCAATGGAATGGAAATACAAATTTGTTTTTTTTTTTGTCTCAGAATATTTTTGTTAGCTCAGGAAAAAAATATATATTTGAGCTGCCTAATGTATCAGATATGATACAAAATAAAATTTATATTCAAAAAACAAATTTTTTTTGCTTGTTTGTTCAGAGTGACCTATAAATGCTGCATATCTAAAGAATTTGAATTTTCTGTCAATTATTTAATGGTTCAGGCTTTACAGGGTTAAAACAAATTTCTACTTCATCTTCTGGACAAAAACAAGCGGTAAGAGGTGAACTTTCTTTCAGCACATGTATCACTTTGCTTTGCCACTGCAGTCGAGGTCTGCCGGCCAAGCGACGCATTGTGTTACCGTGACAAAGGGCCACATAACATATCAAATCATCTACCTTTTGTGAAAAAGCAATCTAAACCTAAAAAATAACATGAATAAGGTATTAAAAATTGATTTAATATTTATTTCTTTTGTAAGTAACCATGTTATAAGTGGGATAGTGCCCGACGAAGTGTGTATTTTCAGAAATTAACGCAGTCCCTGGAAGCCTGAACCGTCCGACAGCAAGGGGAACACGGTTGCTACTTAATCTGCGTTAATAAACATTAACGTGTTAATTTGTTTTAAATTAACCGCGTGCGTTAACGTGTTAATGTTGACAGCCCTAATTTAAACCAACATTTACTTAATATTCAACTTCACAAATTCAGTCTAAGCAAAAGACAGTTGAATAACAAAGAAAAGAAGCAGATACAGACCTTCTCTGCACCACTGCTGGCTGAGGAGGAGGATGCTGCAGGTTCAGCAGCCGGAGGAGAAGATGCCTTATCAAAGTCATCCAAAGCACCTAAATGAAAAAGACAACATCAGGACAAAGACCGTCTATGGCACAACAGTAAATAATTAAACCAGATTAATCAATTAGGCATTTTTTATCTAAAAAAATATTAAAGGCCTATATTATACTATTCTTAAGCCTTTCAGAGTAAACTACATCTATAAATATAATACTATATTACCTTTTGAACACTAAAAAATATTTTTTACAGATGAAATGCGAGTTATTTTTGCTTGTTCATTTTCCAAGCCGGAAATAAGACACCTCGATCTCTGACGAAGGGTGTTTGCGTTAGCCTGGGGGCGGTGGTGGCAGACTCTTCCTGGAAGCGTCTGTTCTCACTTTGTTACATTGTGAGGACCCAAACGTTTTTGAAGATTGGTCTTTCAGACTGTTTCATTCTTTGTGGGTAAATAAAATCTGTCATACTATTTTTTAGGTATTGTTTGAAGTGCTGTGAACCCACCAGCCTCTCTGTGGTTCACTTTCAGCCAATTGTAACTGACCTAACTTAGAAGAAGCTAGCTTGTGATTGGATTTCATTTGTTTGCACCACATGTACATAAAAAGGCAAAGACAGTTGAGACACAGCAGAAAGATAAACTCACAATAATCTGAAATCAAATATTTACTTCCTGATCAATTTTATAGATTTTTAAAAACAAAATCTTGTTTGTATTTGAGGTTTTCATTCGACCAATACCGCTGTTACTATCAGTGCTCGGTCAGTTTTTTTTAAAATGTATTTCTGTATCTTTTACATCCTTAATAAAAGTTTAGATTAAAAGTCAAAAATTCTGCAAAGGACTAGTTAAAAATAAAAATGGCAAGCACTAAAAGTGTGGGTGGATATTACTAATAATGTAGTTTAGAATTAAAATTTCTTGATAATTACATAAAAATTTAATAAATATCAATTTATTTGTCAAAAATGTTCATTTAAAAACCAATTGTTTTGAAAAATGTTTTTTTGCTTTCACTGAACAAAGATAACGTCATTGAAAACGTGCACAATTGCCATTAGACTCCAACAGAAAATCAAAAAATATTTACTTGAAAAATTCAAGGAAAGGATTTCAAAATTAACATCGATCCATATATTTGATGTATAAAGATTCAGACTGATCTAATTTAAGTTTTAAAAAGCAAAACTTAAAAAATGAAATTTAAGTGAATACAACAGGAGACAGAACGAACAACAAAAGTAACACAAAGTAACGACAGACAACACCTTAGAGACATTTATAAATCAACGAGACAAACATGTTAAAATCTTACTTGAAAAACTGTTAATAACATTAAAAAACACCTAAAACAGCACTTTACACACAACGCTTGATGTGTTTTCAACATCTCTAAGATTTTCTATAAACTATATCCAAATAGCCCACATTGTTTTAAAATTAATTGTATCAAATGTTTTTAAAACGGCTTAAATTGCGTTTATTTTGATGCTCACACAAGCTGTCAGCGATACTTTGGTGAGTGTGCTACCGAGCACCTGAAGCTCTGACACAAACATTAGAAGAGTCTCAGCAGCGAAATCTTCCAAGCAACAGACGGACACGCGAAAATGTGAACATAATAATCCTTCCTGACAAACTTACTGTCCAGTAATTCGTCCAGTTCTGCGTCTGACATTTCTCCCCCTCCGGACGCTTCTCCCTCTCCGGACGCCATGATGCTCAGACAGCTTTGTCCCACAAAACTGACGTGTTGGTTATAAGAAGTTAAAACGTCGCATACACTTACGTCACAAGCCCAAATCGAAATCTGACACCACCTAGTGGCGAGAATAGGCATTTCAGCTTTTCCCTGCGGATCACACGAAGAAGGATCAACATGTGACGCTTTGTTCTTTATTTTCGTAACCAACGACCAGTTTATCAGCGTAAAAACGTTCAAATCAAAAGGTCGGTGGGACAGTTTTATGCTCTGTAACTTCACATTGAGTCTTATTCAGAAATATTTGATTTCAAAAAGTATTGCAAATTCATTTAGAGTTGTATCATTATTACCAGTGTTTCAAAGTTTATATATATAGATATATATAACCTCAAAACCAATTTTAAAATAGATTTTCACTCTTTTTATTTGTTGTTTTTTTTAAAACAGAAACAGCGATTCTTTTCAAGTAAATTCAAATTTTGGGTTTTTCATGATTTATTCTTATGCACACTACATTTAGTCACAATTATTGCACTACTTTTAGAGTTTAAATAGTCAAAATAAATAAAAAGTAAACCGGTTTCTAGAGGCTACACAGATAATTTTATTTATCAATGTTAAGGTAATCACAAATAAAAAAGAATTTTAAAAGTAAAGGTTACATTTGTTTATCTGTTAAGGCTGAATTTAGCCGATTTCTCCTTCTCTGCTTAGGATTTATGACCAACATTTGTTGCAAATCTCTCAAATACAGTTTCTAAAATTTTGTGTTGAGTTTATTACATGTTTGAAATATCATACCATTTTATCTTTTTCTCCTTTCAAATAAAATTACATAATAATGAAAAATAACGGAAAGTGTTTATAAAAAGTAAATTTAACATTTGTTCCTAAAATTCACCATACACTACCAGAAAACAAAAACATTTGAGTGTGTTTTGTATTGTAAAGTTGTTTATTAATCAAGAAATAAAAAAATTCTAATAACGTTTATAAAAAGTAGAGTAAATTACCACACTGAGCTACAAATGGACAC
Organism: Adrianichthys oophorus; assembly: GCA_036245035.1. Taxonomy (NCBI): domain Eukaryota; kingdom Metazoa; phylum Chordata; class Actinopteri; order Beloniformes; family Adrianichthyidae; genus Adrianichthys; species Adrianichthys oophorus. The sequence continues at coordinate 25,428,967 of BSAI01000012.1, read as the reverse complement.
CAATGCACCTCACTTTGTTTATAAATCAGACTTTTATTTAAATTACTCAGAAGTTAAAAAGAAAGTAATTAATAAAACTTTGTTTTACTATAACTTATATAAACACTGACAGACCCAAGTCTATTTTACTTCCTTGTGGATTTATCAACATTGTTAAATTTAAAACTATATGTGTACATGGATAAGTAATTGCATTAAATTATGATAGTTGGCATTCCCTTTTTGTATTTCACACCTTTTATATCCTATTTTCTGTTTGTTCTTTATAAGAACTCCATCATTAATTGATAAAACTTATTTGGCTGGAGGAGACTGAACTCTATCCTTTTGTAGTTGTTTTATTTTGTGATCTTCCTAACAGTGTGATGCACATTTGTGGCCTGATGAATGAAAATCCGAGTCTCATGAGGCTACCGCTTCAAAACATCAAGCAGAATATTAACAATTGCATTCAGTTCTTCTCTGTGTGTCTCTCTGTAGTTTCTAAATGCAGTCCTCTTATCAAGAAAAAGTAAAGCTTCAGAGAGAAGAAACTTCCTCACCCTGGGTGTGGGCAGCAGCGGTCCGGCCTTGAACACAATGTGGGAGGAGCTTAGTCACATATGAATAACGGTGCAGATATTTGATGCCTAATTTGGTTTTCTGGGCGGGGCTCTCCTCCTTGGATCAACTCTAGAGCAGCCAAGGGGGTGAGGATTTACAGTCCGTGCTTTACTTCCACTGCACATCTTGGAGAAAAGAGAAGAGCTGCAGCCAAGTTTCAGAAAGGTAAGGAGGCATGAGGGGTTGGAGTGAAATCCTGAGAAATTATGTTTTAAAGAGCTATAATTTGACACCAAATATATGTGCATGTACGTTTTGTTTGCTGTATTTTTATGCACATTTGTTTGTTTGTTTTTTTCCTTTTTCCAAATGTGTTGCATGTCTGTAAATTGGACAAATCAAAAAAAGGTTGACACACTGACACAGAACAGTGTTGAAAAACATCTTAAAACCACACATGTGGATCTGTCTGAAAGTTCTGTTTCTACTAACTTGTTCTGAGTCTTGTAGACAGAAATGAGTCTGGCGGCGCAGGGTGGGGACAGCACACCCACCTACACTGTCAATGAATGAACCTCTGCATGGGTTTTCACAGTGTGACACACATGGCACATTTAGGAAGAGGATCAGCTCTCTTTTAGCCTTTAATTGGACCAAAACCTGCCCAGATTGTTCTGGCTCTGATGCAAATGTTAACCAGAAAGTTCTGTCTGAACAGAACCGAGGACAGCCCTTCATTGTTTTTTAAGAAGACTGGTCTGCCTCATTCAAACCAGAGATAGTGTGTGTCCTGATGGTCCAAACCTGTCTCAGATAACTGTTGTAAAGAAGAATGGATATTTGGGAAAAGCTGGAACCTTAGTATGCCAGTGGTGACTCACACGCACAAGGATAGCTTTCCAACACTGAGTGTTTTGTTTTTTTGATCCACAAATTGGCTGTAAGTGAATTAGAAGCAAAATTGTGTAAGTGATGCTGCGTCATGACAATGAGTCAAACAACAACACACATGACCTCTCAGCCTGCAGCAAACAGGTTTCCTGATCAGCTTGGTGTTCACATGTCAAGAGAAGTTGCAACAGATGCTGTCTTCTGCTGCTGTGTGAACCTATTTTTGGCTCTTTATTCATTTGCAGAAGTCTGTTTGTGTCATGTTTTCCATGCTGCGGTGTGAGGAGAAAGTGTTTCCACACTTCGAATTCTCCCTTGTGCCATTTCCTCCTCCCATTTCTTTCCTGATTTTATGCCATCTGCAGTAAAATGTTAGTGATGGGAGAAGCAGTGTTGATTTTTCCAGCCCTAACCCTAATGAACTGGTTACTTTTTTTTTCAACTGGAGCTTAATTAAACTAGATTGCAAAGCTTGACAAGGAGTCTTAAACAGGGATAACTGATGGAAAAGAGGGAGTAGCCACATACTGGGACCATAAGGAGAGCAAAAGGAACAGCTAGGAAGGAAAAGGCTTGGCAAATATGACAAAGTTAGCAGTTGTTTAGCTGCAGTAGACTGCAGCACATCTGGATCACATCAGCTAGTTGGAAAAACCTTACAAGAAATCAAGGAGGAGGTTAGGGAGGGAAAGAGGGGTGGTGAAAGATGAGGAGCCTGGTGCTGACTCACTCCAGTGCTATTCTACTACTTCACTGTGTTTAAACTATGTGTCCTTCTGCGGCGGAGGCACAGGGCTTTCCCCGTATACTCCATCCTTTCCCCTCCCTTCTTTTCTTAGTCATCCTGTTGGGTCACTCTTTCCACCTTTTGTTTTTTCTTCCCCCTATTTGTTTGAATCCATACCCTAACACCCCACCAGCTCTCTGCCTCCTCAGTCTCGACTCTTTCATAGGGGTGTAAAAGCGCTAACATAAACAAGCCCCATATCCATGTTTATAACCGTCTCTCTGTGTACAATGGGAGCGAGGAGGAGACTGAAAATGCCAAGTGGTCTGCTAGAAAAGACAGCGGCTGTGGTTTGCATCTCCATGCAATGAAAATGCCTGTCATGTCTTTTTGTGGCTTCAGATCACCAGTACAGTTCAGTCCATGTGTTTGAAGGGAGGCCACAGACTTCAAATGCTTTTTCTATAGGGTTTGGGTTTAGATCAGACAAGCTGGATCTGGTTTGAGCAGTTTTCATAAACCAGAAAATCCCCAATGTGTGTAAGCCCTGTCAACTAAAAAAAGAAAGTATGCATTTAAAGTGCAAGCTGCATTCTTAAAAAAAAACAAGAACAAAACCTGATTTTCTTAGAAAATCTAAGTTCCATGCCAGTTGTCACAACAGTTCAACATTTGCAGCAAATGTGGTATTTTGTTTGGTAAAATGTAGCTTGAAAGTGTTTAGTCTGACGCTCTAAAGGGTCCGCATTCTGGGACGCCATCATGTAAATAAAACTACATTAGAAAAGGACTTAGATGACTGAGCGAATGTTTTAATTAAATGGCGTCTTCTCACCTGCTTTGTTAAATTGATTTTTTAACAGATTGACTTCACAGTTTTAAATAAACCTCAGAGTAAAACTAGTTATAGAAAGTCACAAGTTGGACTCAGAAAATTCCCATTTCTCCTTTTATGGATTAACCTCTAGGAAAGTATCAGTTCTATGGAGGTCCAGAAGAGACAATATTATATCAATATATTTATACATATATATATATATATATATATATATATATACACCATTAAATAAAAGTGTCATCATTTAAAATTGGCATAAAATAAATAAAATTAGAAATAGTTTCTGCAGAGCCGCAGTATTTAATTGGAAATTCACCTCTGAGATGTGGACGGGAATCACCCATAGCTGAACTCTCTGTTTACACGCTCTCCCCATAGCTTACAGCCCATCACACCCCCACCCTAACATTACCGGTGCAACAAAAATGGCGAGCAATATCGTGACTATCCAGCCGTACAGTTTTGATCCAGATTTCAGCTCAGACGACAATAACAAAGATGTTAATGGATGTATTTGTCTGCAAGTGGATGCATCAGAATGGAGCAGAGGGAGATTATGACCCGCTTAGTGTATTTTCCAACCAACAAATATGATATTTTTCAAACATAATTTTTTGTCTGCTCCTGATTTACAACAATTTAAATAAAAAAATACTCAGAAATGCAGTTTTAATCTTAATTTTCTTTATATATGTCCTCCTTAATGAGAAAATTGCCACAAGAACATGTTAAAAACACACATTTTATTGGAATGGGTTTTTAAAGAACTCACTTTAGATTAGATTAGATTAGATAACATTAGATTAGATAACATTAGATTAGATAACATTAGATTAGATAGATTAGAAATGGTTCATTTCAAGCAATGAAAGCAAGAATAGTGCATAAACAATCAACAGAGGTTTACATCCTTACAAAGTGATGTCAAACACAGAATGATTAGGCATCAAATTATAGATTGCACATTTGGAAATGGGTTTAAAACTGTTATCTTGAATTTAACTCATCACATGATGTCACCTGTGAAAAATGTGACATTTACAGTTCATATTCCATAAAGCAGGAAAAAAAGTCAGCTCTCTGGGAGTGGAAGTGGAACAAATCAGGAGGCCCATGTTTGTAGCTCGATGACAGATAGACTGAGGGGTCAGTGGAGATTGTGGCGCCACTCCCATCACTGAGGATATGAGCAATGAACAATGTCGGAGTGAAACTTTACAGCTGCAATGCTGTTGGGTCTGCAGCTCGATAAGCTTGAACAAAAAAAAAAAACATGGTTTTCACCTGATGGTTTGCGACCACAGTGCAGTCATTATTGCTGATTTCTGTTTGGTTTACAATCTGCATTGTTGTGTCTGCTACTTGGGAGATGAAATGACAGCTTCATGACCATGGTTTGCAGGTGGACAAACAAAGTCTTTCTCAACAAGAGATCTTTTATTCATCTCTTTCATGCCTTTTTGTTTCTTCTTGTGTAGGAGGCTGAAGATAAAAGGAAACTTGTGAGTTAATCTGCTCCAATACAACAAATCTCACGATGGCTATCGTCCTGCAATCCAGCCCTCTACTATGGACACGACTTGCAGCCCTGGCTTTCTCGTGTGTGGCCTTCTCTGTGGCCATACATGGTGCCAAAGCTGACCACGGCACAGGAGACTGGTGCATCTTCTGCTGGACCTTCAGCTTCGCCGGCACGCTGCTCGTCCTCCTTGTGGAGTTGTTTGGCCTCCAGACCAGAGCCCCTGTTTCATGGAAGAACTTCCCAATCACGTTTTCCTGCTACGCCGCTCTTCTCTGTTTGTCTGCCTCCATCATATTCCCGCTTTACTACCTCAAAGAGTCAAATGGCCCCAGTGAAATCCGTGACTTCCGCATTGTGTCAACTGTCTTCTCCTGCCTGGCCACCATCGCCTACATGATCGAGGTGAGCATCAGCAAGGCGCGTCCTGGCGAGGTTGCCGGCTACATGGCCACAGCTCCCGGTCTACTGAAAGTCTGCGAGACCTTTGTGGCTTGCATCATCTTTGTCTTTGTCACCGATCCCGTGTTGTATGACCGCCATGATTCTTTGAAGTACTGCATGTCCGTCTACTGCATCTGCTTCATCTTGTCAGCCGCCATCATCCTGCTCTGCATCGGAGAGCTGACGGGCTACCTCCCCTTTCCTTTCGCTCGTTTCTTGTCAGGCTACGCCCTGCTGGCTGTGGTCCTCTATTTGTCAGCAACCATCATCTGGCCCATCTTCAACTTTGACCCAAAGCACGGAGGACAAAAACAGAGGCCGTCCAATTGCAACTCAAGTTTTGGGTTGTGTGTATGGGATAAGACTGTGGCGGTGGCTGTGCTCACCATAGTCAACTTCATCCTCTATCTGGTTGACCTCATCTACTCCACCCGCCTGGTGTTTGTCAGCGCTTGAGGGTACAGCAAGGGCTACCGGCACTGTGCTCCACATGAAATTGAATTTGGCCATTTCTTTGAAAGCTGTAAAACTGCTGTTAATATAGTGCTGGCTGGTTTTTGGTGGGGTCCAACTGCTTGCACTGGTTCTGAATGGAACTATAGTAACAATGTGTGACTGGAAAGCACAATGAAGTTTGAAAAGGTTTGGTCAAAAACAAAAGTTTTACACTCTTAAGTGCCTCCAAATAGCTTTTTACAATGCCAAATTAAACTTTTAATGAAGTGTAGTGCAATGCTTTAGGAAGAAATTGAGGTCAAGTCTTGTTTACATCAAAAACAACAAATCTCATATCAGTAAAGCTTCATGTTTTGTTTCCAGTGGCGTTTAAAAGAGACACTCCCATGTTTGGCCCTTGGAACATGCATTCAAACACAAACTTACATTTATAACCAGTTAAAATATATTTGCTTCAACAAAATTTTAGGAAAAGTGCTTTTGCATAAAATTATTTCATGCAGAGAACAAATAGTTATCCTAAGATGCAAAAATACTACATTTTTACAGAACACAAGATGAGTAAATCACAAAACATCAGAAAACTCACAATAAGATCAAATAAAATCTCAAACAATACAACAACACTCTGTATCATAAACTATAGACGGCCACAAAAAATTCTGAGACAAATGACATCAACTTCAAGCCAAAGGGCTTTAAAAATGATCTTTTTTGATGTTGTTTTCTAAAATATCTTACATTTGTGTACTTGTGGTGATACTATTGTGTTTTGATTTGAGTTGCATTTTGCAACTTTGGGTGACTATGGTGTCAAAACAGATAATTTCCTCAGTGGACTGTACCATTAAGAAATTAAATAACCAAAATCGCTTTGACATGTAACCAAAGACCAGGATGAAAACCCAAGAACAGTCCCAGTAAACATTAGCTTACGTTGTGTTCATATTTTTAAATAATGCATGTTATGCGTTGATGTGACCCTACATTTTTCCCTGCTTAAAACAGAAAATCTGTTTATGTTGTTATTATGAAAAGACAATCCAGTAATTAATGTTATATTTTTTACTATTTTAGATTATTTCATTTTGCTGTATTACTTTATTTGAAGATCAGCTAAAACCTAATGCTTAGAGATCATTTTTCTATCCGTATTCATTGAAACGCTTTTATTTTAGTTTTTGCTATATTTACATTAATGATATGCTAGCTTTTGCTTCCATGGTTATGTTTATCTACAAGAATAAATACAAATATGTGTATAAACAATGTTGGTGATAATAAAAGTCAGTACAGTGATCAGTTGAGTGTGTCTATGATCCACAGTTGCTCTGTCTGCATTTATTCTTACTGTCTGTAAAAATGCAAATGGTCTTTTAACATCAAAGTGATGGGAATGCAATGCTGAAATATTAACTCTCCTGCAAATATTGTTACTGTTATGGAATTTACAATAATTTTATTCTAGCAATTCCAGTGTGACAGCTGCATCAGTATCGTGAGACACTTATAATCTAGTGTTTCAATAAAGACAAGCTGTTAAAAGATGATTGAGTTTAATTTATGATACAAATTACATTTTTATCTAGTCAGTTCAATAAAATAAAATGTTAATGTTTTTATTTACATTTGGTTTTTACCTAATCTCATTCAAGTCTTTGAAGCTCACTACCTCAAATGATTAACAGAACATTCAAATTTTTTAAAATTAAGATGTTTTTTCTGATTGATTTGGTTAATTTTCAAGCATAAATTGGATGCAAAACCAAAAAAAAAGGCACAAAGGTTCATCAAACTCATGACAGTTACAAATATAATTATTTTTTTGTCTTTATCTTTTAATCAAGATATTTTGAAATCCTGATGAAATCCACAAAAAACTATTTTTTTTTAAATCAAATATACTGTGGAAAGTATCAATTTAATACATTGTGTGATTTGGTAAGTTTTTGTCCCCAATAATATTAAGTAGGTTTAAGAAGTAAAAATATTGAAGTGAACGTGAGTGTTCAGAAAAAAGCACCATATTTACCCACTGTCTCAAACTTGATCCACATATTTTTAACACGCTGTAAACAATTAATTATCAACAAATGTTGCATTCTTTCAATACAAATAATAAACATTTAATAAATCAATAACAATAGATGAGTTATTCTCCCCATAAAGTTTTAAAAATTAGCAAAACTTTTCCTGTCAAAATTGTTTTTGAGATTTCATGGAAGCAGCTATTTTAAAATGAGCAGGAAAAGCCCTTCTACTGTCCCTAGTGGAATGATGATGAACTACAGGTCAGAAAACATAGACCAAATTTTTTTTTCATTAGGAAAGTTTGATCATGCCAATGAGGTAGGAGACTGAGAAATGCGTGGATAAAATATGATATAAATTGTTATATAGGGTTAAAATTAAGAGCACTTCATGAATCATGTGCTCTTGTTCAGATTAAATTCTGTTCATCAAAGAGAGAGCACCCTGACAGTTTTATTTGCTGATAAATGAAAATCTCAGTGTTCTTTTGTTTCTTTTACCCCGTCTCCAAGTAAGCTTTGCTGCTGTGTGCACTGTAAACAGTCTTGTGGGGAGTGACCCTCCTACTCCCAGCATCAGTAACTAAATTAATTCTTGGCATTCCCGTTCTCAGCAGTGCGAGGAACAAAGGTTAAGTCATTCGTCACACAATAGCTTGATACAAATAAAAGACGTCACAGAAAGACCTCTGTCTGCAGCGGATCTTTGTTTTCCACAGAGACAAGATTCAACTGGAGAGCAACAACAAACATATATTCTGAACCCCACATTGTGCTGTGGGTGAGGCTGACCCCTTCTAAAGTTAAAATCATTTGCAATAAAGTAATTGGCACTACATATTTCCTGCTTGTCCTAAGTGTTATTCACATAATAAGTGATTAAACTTCAAATATTTGGATCACCTCCTCCTGACATTTTCTATTGCAAAGAAACTATGCGGGTCAACATGACCCAGCAGTAAAAGAAGAGGTTGAATGAGCCAGAAGTGTCAAACAATATTTGTTTCTGTGCAACTCAGTGACTATATTTCATCCCTGTTTTACAAACACACGCACAAGCTTTCCTTATTCTCTTAACCTCATCCTAAATATGCAAAGATGCAAGCATCATTATGACTTGAATCCATTCTGCAGGTTTAGAAACGATTTTTCAGTTATAATAAATAAAATGGAAAGTGTTTGAGGGGAAATACTGTACTTTCATCAGGTAATCCGAGCAAGAGATTTGCATTCAAAAATGGCTTTAACACAGAAAATCCTTCTCTAAGTGACTAATTCTATGGTGTTTTTTTTTGGGAGGGGTTTGAAGGTGGTGAATTTATATGCATTTTGAGAGGTCAGCATCAACACCAAAAAATCTGTCTTAATCTGAGTTTTTTATCCTCATTGAACCAAAGAACAAATAATTTAATGTTGCTTTACTGAAGTTATAAACAGATTAAAGCTGCGAGCAGTGTTGTGTGGCCCCCAGGCGCCCTCGTGGCCCCCTTTCTACCTGCCCTCACTGGCTCATCCTTCTCCCCTTCTGCCTCCGCCAGCCTGGTCAGAGCTGCACATGACAAATTGTTGAAGAAAACACGTTTTACAAAATGACTGCTGATCTGTTGGTTTTATCTCCATAGCAACCCATTAATTTATGGTCGCCTGGGGGTGTTGAAAAGATCCACGTAATTTCAAGAAGGACTGGCAAGAGTAAACTTTTATATTTCCTTGGCAATTGGGTTTTTTTTGTTAACCATACTGACATTATTAATATGTTAATGTCATTTAGTAAAACATGTCCAACCAACATGGAAACGCCATGTTACTGCCCTGAGCCTTGTGGGTCTGCTCTTGGTGCCAGCCGTTTTTCTCCTCCTCCTCCTGCACATGTGCAGGTGTTTAGACATCAGAGCATGGAAATGAAGGATCCGCCCTGGATGGTGTGCGTGCTCTCCCTTCGGTCTTCCTACCCAGCCCAGACCAGACCGTTGCTGCAGCTCTGCGCTGAGTCATCAGTCTTCTCATCATTCCTCCCTGTTTTGGTACCATTGGTTTGCACAATTTACAAACATACACTTCCATTCCCAGACACACATGCAACATCACATCTTAACACTTTCTGTTATTTTGTTGTTAATTACTTTTTAAATATATTAAAATACTTCAAGTGCTAAAACCGGTTTTGTCTTACCTCTTATTTGTTAAGGTCAAGAGCCAATCATAACACACCACTTTAACAAGCTCACCGCACTAACGCAGATCAAAAATTTGAACCTCTGATTCCGACATTTTTTCCCAACTAGTTTCCCAATGATGCTCAAGGAGTTGGGAGAAGATAGATCCCTAGGACAAGTTCAAATTTGTAGCCATACTGCTAAAGGTGATTTTTCTTTTTAATTGATGGCATCTTGTTTCCAAGGTCAAAGGTCAATGAGCTGGTTATACTGACCCAGAAGCATGGTTGCTGTTCTTGAAATAAACACAACATGAGGGTTGAAGGAGAACAAGGCAAGGCTTGTGTGCAGTGGGCTCACAAGGGAGCGGTCTTTCCTGCTGTGAAGACCTCAGTCGATTCCAAATCTTTCACATTAGTCGGACCTTCCCACTCACCCGGGGTTCAACTTATAACTGCTTTCCTCTCCAAATGTGAGGGTTTCACCATCAGCCAGATGTTCAGACTCTGAGTGAGTCACAAGGTATTTTTCTGGGTTGATCCTCAAAGTGTTTCTTTATTTTGACAAATTTCTCTTAGCTCTAAGACCTCAAAAGACTCACTGAAAAAAAGGAAGCTAAAAACGCCAATAAGTAGAAGAGTTATCCAAACAGATTTCCTCTTTTCAGGTTGGATATTGATGTAATTTTTGAACAAGGTCACTTCTTTCTGCTCCACTAGGTTCCTATGAGGACAGACATTCATCTTAGTCAGGAAAATCTTGTTTCTTCAGGTTTCAAATGCAATTAGTGTGTGCTGTCCAGTGCAGCACAGGGCAGTCCAGTCCAAGATGCCCAATGACAGTAGATCAGCCTTATTGAATTAGCAGTGGACAGTTGCTGGGTTACTTTGCATTCTATCTCATACAGGATCCAATGATGTGTTTTTCACAGCTTTTTCTCATTTTTCTCATCCAGATCTGGTTTAAAAGTAAACAAAACATTATTTTACAACTTTTTCACGTTCTGCTTTTTTTAAAAAATGACATATTAGTTTGTGATAAATGTTACTACACAATAACTGTTCAATCTTCAAGCTTACTGTAGATACTCATAAAAGCACAAAACCTTTGTAGAAAAAGTCTCATCTGTAGAGTAAAGGCTCCACATGATAGCAAACAAACTCTGAAAAAGGTTAAAAGTTCATGTACTGAAATATGGGTCATTTCCTTAACCACATGCTTAGAGTAATACAGACCTTTTCCAAAAACATTGAATATCATGGAAAAGTGGATTAATTTACATAAGTCCATTGAAAAATTAAACTTTTATAGAATATAGATTCAGAACTGCACTATTTAATAATTTTAAGTATATTTTTGTTTATTTTTACATAAATCGAGGTTCCAGCTCATGCAACCCACAAAAACAGAATTTCAGAAAATTAGAAAGCGAAAGAAATCAGATGAAATATTTCAGGACATGAATGTTTTTAACTAAGTTTCGCCAACTAAACATCTTCTAAACTCAAAGCACCTGTACAGGTTCCCCAGAGGTCATTAAATTGGTTCAGTTTGGTTCAATTGTCTCAGTTCAGTTCAATATGGAGAAAACTGTAGACTTGATAACTAAGCAGAAGACCATCATTGATCCCTTAGTCTGTGTAAGTCGCTAAAGTTCATAGCTATGGAGGTTGGCTGTTCAGAGCTCTGTGTCCAAGCAGATCAACAGGAAGTCTAATAGAAGGGCAAGTGTGTCAGGAGAAGATGCACCGCCAAAAAAGACGTCTGTGGGCTTCAGCTGACTATCAAAAGATTAAAGAACCTGCAGACATCCAGAAAGAGTAGAATGAGGTGAAAGAAAAGCTTCAAAAACCACCTCGTTCTGGAGTTGGACTACAACTGTCGGGTCCCTCAGGTTAAACCTCTTCTGAACCCAAACCAACAGAGGAAACATCTCAACTGGACCAAGGAGAAGGACTGTGATGTTGGCCAGTAATCCAAGGTTCTGTTTTGTGATGAAAGTAAAGTATTTGTTTTATTTGGGAATCAATGTTACAGAGTTTGGACGAAGACCGGTGAGGCGCAGAACCCAAACTGTTGGAGGTCCACTGTGGAATCTCCACAGTCAGTCCTAATTTGGGCTCCAATGTCCAGCGCAGGTGTTGGTAAACTCTGCTTTCTTCAATCCAAGATCACTGCAACAGTCTACCAGATTGTTCTAAAGCAGTGTTTCCCAACCCTGGTGCTCAGGGAACACTGTCCTGCATTTTTTTCAATCCAATCCTGCTCAAACACACCTGCCTTTGATGGCTGTCATCAGAGAGTCACATACAGCAAAAAAAAAAAAAAAAAAAACTGGAAAAATATGTGCGTAAAGTTTGGTTAGATGCGCAGCGCACGGCATGCAGCCGCCGTGCACATGAGGGCAGAGCGGAGTTCCTGGAGAGCTCGAGATCAGATGCGTGCTACATTGTAGTGGTCTCCTGCAAGGGGAAAAACTGTCCATTTCAGCACATAAAATACGTAAAATTTATTTATTGTACACGTAAAATGATCATCTGTGTACCTCAAAATGCGCACAGAGCGCTCATTCGTCCGTATGCCGCTCTCATGAAGGTGCACACAGTTTAAGTGGCCACTTTCTAAGAAAACTCCATGCAAACGTGCGTAGAGCAGAATTTCGGACTTCTTTGCACATTTGCATTAACTTTTCATTAAAAGCAGCCGCTTAAACAGAGTCTACGCAGCCAGCCTGTGTGCACCTTCAGCGAGAGATGATCCGACAGTCAATCAAGCGGACCCCTTCCCAGAGTCACACTAGAATATATATATATATATATATATTTTTTTTACAGATTTTGAAACTTGGTACACAAAGAAGGCGCGCTGGATTATTAAGTGGACGGCTGATTTTTGAAAAAAAAAAGTTTAGGATTTTATGTGCGCCTTATGGTGCGGGAAAATATGGTAAATAGTGATATCTCCACAGTATCCTAATTTTCTGAATCCTGTTTTTGGTGAGTTTTAATAGTTTGAACCCCAAGTTATGTAAAAAAAAAAAAAAAAAAACTTGACATCAATTAAATAGTGGATCCTCAATCTATATTTTGTGAAAGTTTAATTTTTTTAATTGAAATATAAAAATGAAAACCCATTTCCAAGACATTCCAATAATTTAGGAAAATGGTCTGCATTATTTTAATTGATTAATATTGTTTGGAAATCATTACTTTATCTTACAATTGTTTGAAAAAAGTTTGTACTTTTGACTCTACAATAGCTCCATAAAAAGGTTTCTGTAAGTCAAAGCCTTGTTTTCATCCAGCAGATTTAGGTTGACTGTTGACCCTGCTGTCCTCACTGCTGCGGACCATGCGGGAGGTCTGCATCTGAGGCCATTTTGATGAATGACAGACACTTAAAGTGAGACTTTGTGGGCGCTCGTCATGTTTACGTTTTTTTGGGAAAATAACTCTCACTTTCTGTGACTTTTGCTACTATATTAGAATTCTTCTAAACTTCATGTGTTTATTTCTAGATATTAAGTAGGTCAAATTCTGCCAACAGTGGCTAACTGTTGTATTAAAAGATGAACAAATGTATGGTAGAACTTTTAGAATTTAACTTTAAATCTTGGAGAAAAGCCCACGCATGAAGTATGTATGTATGCTGTGGAATTAAATTTGTTTTTAACTGAGTCATTCCACAGCTCTCTATGGAAAGATTGTGTTTGGAGGCCCCAGTGAAACTTGGCGTTCATCATGTCATCACAGCAGCTTTGTGTCGTCCTGGGGAGTCATTCCATGAAGACAGCTGCTCCACAAACCTGCATGTGCTAAAAAAAGCTCTCTAAAGCTCCCCCTGGAGACAAACACAGTTACTTCATGTGCAAAGTTCTGTAAAAGAAGGGGAGGAGAAAAATACTTTTATAAGTTCATCAGACGGATATATATAAACTTATATTGACTGCTGAAAAGACATAAATGTAAATTAGGTGTTTGTCACACTGACCTTTTTGGAGGCTGGAAAACATCATCAGACAATAAAAACAAGAATGCAAACAACAGAAGTATTTTTGACAAAGTTGTTGCAGATTGTGTTTTAAAAAGGTCAACTCTCCATGAATAAACAGAAGGAAATAAGACTAAAAACATAGAAATAGCGCATCTAGAAAACATCAGTTTTCATACTTTTTATTTTTATTATTTTTAGCGTTCGTTTTTTGGGGTATTTTTTTATTTTGGAACCGTGTATAACTTTTGACTCCATCTGTGTTTAACTTCTGGTAAATGTTTTTCCAGTGTATTTTTGGATTCAAGTATCAATGAAAATAATGTCTCATCCATATTTTAAATGCTGAACAAATCCTAGTTAAATTATATAGGGATTCATAAAAAACACGGGGATTCTATTCAATTATTTGAGCCTTTTTGTTAACTTTCCATAAGTAACAACTTTTCCTGAGCTTCATCCAAGGAAATAAATAGAAGGAGCAGGAGCTGGAAAAGATGCTGTCAGGAGGGAATTATGGCTGAACTGGTACTACAGTAAATACTTAGAAATGCTCTGAGCTCCACAGCAGCTGCATCATATCCCAAACCAAAGCGCTTTTTTTTTCTAGCTTGAGCTCCCCACATGCCCATATTTGGTAACCCCTAACCATTTAGACTATAAACCTCTCGCAGCTTCTCCCTGTAACTATGGTGGATTTTTACTACCTTCACTAATCTGCTGCAAATTAAGACTTTTATCCAATTTCATTGTTGCTGCAGTTCTTTTAGTGAAGGAAGTCTATGGAGTAGAAAGGATGACCTTTGAAGTTTGACAGCAGAATGAATGATATCAAACATCCGCTGATTTCTCTGATCCAGGTCTTGCTGTTCCTCAGGAGCGTCCTGCTCCACACAGAAGCAGACAAACTGTTCCTCTTGAAAACTGTTAACATACTGAAAATTAATAATAAAACATTTTGTAAAGCTAAAACAGTGTGTTTGTTGATGTTAAACTCACTGTGGAAACATAGTTAATGCCTCACAAACTCTTCTTTTGGTTTCATTTGAATCTACTGAAGACAAAGAAACAATAAAGCATCCTCAGTCCAAGCAATTTGTTGTATAATTTATATTAGAAGCATTTTAAAAACATTAGATTCCCTTTATAAAATGGATATCTGTGGTCAGAATCAAATATTTGGGTAACCAAAGTCCCAAGTCAAAGTCACCCGCCACTGCAGAGAAGCAGCTTCATACAAGGGTTTTGAAGTGATTTGAGAAGATGCTGAATGTCAGTCAGGGGTAGCGAGCTGCTCTGAGCTCAATTTGGCTGGCTGTTGATGTGTGAGCCACACTGGTAAGACTGCATATCCTCCCCAATGAACTCTGACACTGTGGAGAAAAGGAAAACATTACACTCACAAGTCATACAGCACCTTCATGCTTTTCTACCAAGAAATATGTTGTTGGTGAAAGAAGTTCAAATAAAGCCTAAATTTATCCTGATACTCAAATCTCTGGTGACCATACCTGAATCATTGTAAAAAAATCTGCAAGAAGAAGCTTAAAAAGCTTTAAATACATATGATCAGGTAATTACATAAGTTTTTATTAGTACATTTAATTTTTCCTTTGATATATCTTCCTCATTTAAACTGCCAAACAGGAACCATAGAAATAAGTCAGTAATTCTTATCACATTGGCAGATTTTCTTTAAAATAAAAAAAGAAGCAAAAAAAATCTGCCAATACACAATGATGCTCGTGGAAAAATGGCGATTGAATTGGCCTAATTTCGCTGGAACCAGAGGTAAGGCATTTTCTATGAATGGCATCAGATCGGGCTCTGTCCATTTTCAGTCAATAGGCCAAACACACCTGATCCAGGTAATCAGTAGCAGATGAGGCAGGATTTTTGGAAAACTAGTGGGAGGCCTGACCTCGAGGCCTGGATTTTGACACCACTGCCTTAAGGTGTGTCCAGCCAATTATGCCAGAGCAGGGTGTGTTGGAAAACATGCAGGAATGCGGCCCTCAAGGCATTGAGTTGCCTATCCCTGACATAGATTAAACAGAGAATGTACTGTTGTGCCTGGAATGAAAGATTAACATGTAGTACTCTAAAAAAAAAATCTTGTTTTCACAACTAAAAAAAAAAACATTTCAGATGAACTTCACTGAAGCGTGTCTAGATGTCCATCTGTAGACCTGTCTCACCTTCTTCAAAGGTTAGGTGATGCATTGAGGTGGAGCTGGTGAACTCCAGGGGGCACTCTAGGATCTTGGCATCCCCCTCCCTCCCATGCCCCATCCCTAGCACCCTTCCATGGGGGTCCCACCCTTC
>BSAI01000012.1:25400859-25413038 GCA_036245035.1 Adrianichthys oophorus | reverse complement strand
GGGAGAGTTTGAGATGGGACTCCCAGTTGGGAAAGGACTGAGAGAAGAAGAGTGGGAGGGGGATGGCGATGAGGACAAGTAAGGTGAGTCCAGCCATGGCGAGGGGGAGGGGGGCTGTGGGCCCCGGGGGTAGAGGGGAGGGAGAAGATCGGTGAAGCCCAGCTCCAGATTTTCAAAGCTGGGGTGACGGTCGGATAAGGCCCCCCTGGACCCGCCCGGTTCCTCTCCCAGTGCGTCAGGTTTGGAGCAGTACTCATCATTGTAACTCATGGTGGGGCATGGGGGCGAGTAGGTGGTGGGGTATGGGTGCAGCTGGAAACTGAGACCTCGCTCATCAGACACAGTGAGGCTCCGGTCCATCCTGGGTTGAGCCCCCACTGAGCCGGAGGTGCCCCCCTCCTGAGGCGGAGCGGAGGGGCGGGACAGCAGAGGGTCCTCCTCTTTGAACATAACTGAGAGCAGAAAAATAATGGCAATTACATTCATCTTTTAAATAATAGGTCTTCAATCTGTTTCCCAGATTCAACCACTTTAAAGTCCCACTCCAACTATATTTAGAGCTATTGTACTCTAATCTATTGGAAAATCGTTTCCAGTGGTCTTTTAATTATGATTATGCAGTTTTTATCTAAAATAAAAAAAAATAACTCTATCTTTTTTAAGAAATATATTCTGCAGAGCAGCAGGAGCTCATTAAAACTTTGCCTCCGAGTTGCAGGCGGAACTGTTGGCGCAGAAGTTAGCCTAGCTAATTTCCCAGCATGCCTTTGTTTACAGTCTCGCCCGTTAGTGACAAAAGCCTCAAAAGCACAAGCTAACATTAGTGTGGCAAAAAAAAAACGTCAAGCAATATTTTAAGTATCCGGCTGTACAGTTTAGAGCTAAGACGAGGAAAAAACAATCAATGTAGACATGTATAATTTCTATTTTCATTGATTTTGGTTAACTAACTTAAATACAAACATATTTTTTAGGTTATTTACATATTTTTCTTTTGCAAGTATGCCAAATGAAGTGATTAATAAATGTAAATATGCTGCTGCGAGTGTGGGTTTACTAATAGTTTATCTGTTTTGTCCATCATTGCTGTTTTCCATGCAGATTGTGGCTTCTTCTAGACCAGAGGCTACTGCCCGCTCACTTGTGGTTCTGCATGGAGAGGTGCACAGTTGCTTGCACTAAAATTGATTTGGTTAAGCGGTATTCTAGTGTCTGTGTGACCCCCGGTGACAGTTTGTTCTGATCTATTCAAATAACTTTAGACCAGGCATGTCCAAAGTC
This sequence comes from Adrianichthys oophorus, assembly GCA_036245035.1. NCBI lineage: Eukaryota > Metazoa > Chordata > Actinopteri > Beloniformes > Adrianichthyidae > Adrianichthys > Adrianichthys oophorus. Next base: position 25,411,757 of record BSAI01000012.1, on the reverse strand, counting down.
CGGGCGGTGGTCCAAATGAGTCCCACGTTCAAATTTCCACCGGCCTGAAGGCTCCCGTCATAAAATCAAAAACATGTGTTCTCCAGCACTTTCTAAAAACTGCAATTCCTTTATTGTGATTGATTAAATTATGTCACAGACATTGTAAACCTGTAGCAACAACCTGTAGCCACTTGACCTTCTTGCATTTCGAATGTCATCATTTTTAGCTCCTCCCCTAAATGAAGCAAACCTATCCCACTCTACTCTAACATTTACCTGGACTCGTAAATGCACAAAGATGTCACATTTTTATGCATGGACACACACAAGCTCTCCGTGGATGCAAAAAAGTGCGACTGTGGACTCACCGGGCAAATACTTGAAGCAGTGAGTGCTGCTGCGTTTTCTCTTGCCGTTGGAAACGTACAGACTGACGGACACAGGCCGACTAACAGAGAGGTCACTGTATGCTGGAACCCTCACGCACAAGAGACTCTAAAACAACAAAAGTGTTAAAGGGAAGTTTAGAGTTTAAGGGTTCAACAAATATGACTGCTGAACGTGCTTCACCTCATTACTGCTGTCACGGTCAATGTAAGCCTCCTCCTCCCACTGCAATTTACCATCTGATAATGGAAACACAGAGTTAAAGTATTATTGACTTTCACTTATATTAAATACTTACGTTTTAATTTTCACTTTTTATTGACAGCATATGATCTCCTTCAGTCATCTTTAAAACAAAAGTTGTGTATTTTAAATGCCATTTATAAAATGTATCAGTTGATTATTGTGTGGGCTTTTTTCCTCCAAAAAACATCTGTATTTAGCTAAATTTTGCAAGAGGAAAGTAGCTTGGATGAGGCTCAACACCTTGTTTTCATTTAATAAACAGATATATAAGATCCCACTTTAGTTGTATCTAGTCATGCATGGCTTTTACAATATTAAGCCTGGCTGGTTGTACTTTTTTGGATAAATTATTACATAATCTTAAACCAAATAAAAAGTCTTAAATTGCCAAATATCTTGCATTGGGAAGCATCATAATGACCATAAAGTGGCCTAACACTGATTTTGATAGTTTCCTTCAAATAAAAGAAGGTGTTTTTTTCCTGTAATATGCCACAGACCTGCAGACTTGAGTGCACATTTACCTGTGCCTCTCTCCATGAAAAGGACTCTGGAGATTGGCAGGAAGTTGGTACCGCTCAGCAGTAACTCTTCCCCTCCCTCCATAGAGCAGGCGGTCAGACTGACCGACTCAATGATGGGCAGTTCCTGTGCTGAACGCTGAGCTGAGGAAAGAGAAGTTTTGGACATCAAAATTTAAATCTTGCATTAAAGAAATATTTAAAATGAAGTAAAAAGCACATCAATAAGCTTTTCTCGGCAGGTTTGGAAACAAAGATGACTCACAGCATTCAATGGGAAGAGAGGCAATCTGCAGGGCCAACAGTCGCCCAGCGGGGGCCACAGGGGGCACTACAGGAAGATGGGTACGAAAGACCAGACGGACACGGGTGTTTTTCCTGCCGACGTCTGTCTCTCCTTTCCTCAGCTCAATGTCTGAGTTTCTCAGTTTGAGAATGCCGGCACAGTCGATCCTATCACACACACATTTATTTGATTTGTGAGTTTACAAAGCAAAATTTTCTTCTGAAAAAAAAAACAAAAACAAAAAACCTTGTTTTGTTTTGACAGATTCAAGTGTAGTTGAATCTGGTTGAAAAGTGTCTCACTGTGAGAAGTCGTTCCATTTTTAACATTATTTAGTCCCATGTTTCAATCAAAGCTTTGATTAAGGAACAGGTTTAATAGTGATGGAGCAGGTACGCAAAATCGTACAGCTCAACAGTACTTATCTCTTTAAACATCTAAACACAAAAGAACATGTTCACATCAGGAAGAACATGTCTTTTTGTTTTAACTTTAGTCAGACAATAGGAGTTGTATACTTGAAAACAAAACAATATGAGAAAAGTTTCAAGAAAGTTGTTTTTCAACAACATTTTTGGGAATTGGCAATAATTAGTGGTTTAAAAATAAAATGTCTAAAAATGAAATGATCTAAACATCAACATTTTACGTGTAAAATAAAGAAGTGAAAAAGATTATTTGGTAAATGGCGAATACTAGTAAAGCGCTTTTCTACCTTCCTTGAAGGCCCATAATGCTTTACAGTCACAGTCCCATTCTCACACACATTCACACACTGATGGCGGCTCCACTGCTGAACACTGGCGCCAACCTTCCATCAGAGGCAATGTGGGGTTCAGTGTCTTGCCCAAGTACACTTTGGCACATGGGCGGGCAAGGCAGGAACCGAATCTGCAATCTTTAGATCAGAGATCAACTGCTCCATATATTTAATGAGCTAAATAAGTTTTAGGTGAAGAAAACCAAGAATTAAACTAAATATTTTAGTAAATGATGACAGTTTTTAAAGGAGAACACTTTCATTCTGACAGATCCGGTTCCTCAGATCTTTGCTCTTGTTTCTTCACTCACAGTGCAGTCATGTTGTTCTCAGGACTGAGCGGGATGTCCAGCAGCTTGGTCCCCGCCTGGATGCTCTCGTGACTTGCAGTGCCGACCATTTTTCCCGTCACCCTGCAGGGAGAGAAACATCTGAACTTCAAAGAATCTGAACTTGAGCCAAAATCCAACTCAGTCTCATACTGTCTGATCAATCAACAGTTTCTCTTTCACATTATTAATGGATTTCAGCAGTTCAGACTGCTCACTCTTCTTGGATTATCTAGAAGGGGTAATAGAAAGGCCACCAGTTCTGCTGGGAGACTTTAGATCTCATGTGGGTTATTACAGTGATACCTGGAAGGTGTGTGATCAGGAGGAGCTGCATTTCTAATTGAACTGGTGTCTTGTAACTGAACTTCTGTTCTAGTCATGAACACCATGTTTCCATCAGTGCATGTGGCACCAGGACACCCCACCCAAGAGGTCGGATATCGGCTTTGTATTTGTGTAGTTCTGACTTTCAACTTTCTGTCTTGGACACATTGGACTCCTGCAGGGAGCACTCTTTTACATCAGTTTTGTTTAGAATTGTTAGAGACAGATGTTCTAGGCGCAGTCTGGGCCCAGGGGGAGTCTGGTTCGAGGACTGTGGTGGTTTTCCCTTTCCAGATAGGTGGAGAGCTCCTGCCTCAAGAATCTTCGACGTTTTGTTCCAGAGTTAGGGAAGGATGAACAGGCGGTTGGGTGTAGCAGCTGTACTAATACAGGTGCCGTACCAAGCCGTTGTATTCAAGAGTTTAGACAAAAGTCAAATTTCAAAAACCAAAAAGATGGATGGATGGATGGACGGATGGATGGATGGATGGAGGATGGTTTGGATGCTTTATTACATTTTTTTTTTGGATGAATCATTCAGAAAGACAAAAGATGTTGACGGAGTGTGGATTTGACAACAATAACATGCTAATGATCACTTCACTTTGTTTGTTCTGTAATTGGCTTCAGAGTTTCAGCTGAAAGATTGCTGTACTTGAAACCACTAACAGATAATCTTCCAAAATGAACACTGATCTTTTCAACTTTCTCTAAGCTTTTATCTCCCACATGTTTCCACTCCTCGTACATATATTCTTGTCTTTTCTTGCAGATTATTTCATTTCTTCCATTCATATTTCTAAGCTATTTTAGAATCACTGTTTTAGCTAAGAGGATTTTTTTTGTTTGTTTTTTAATAAAGAACACAAAGAACAAGAAATTACATTAAAAAAAAATCAAAACAGCAGAGGAGAAGGTTGCAATTTATTTTTAAAGTCGTCAGTTGTTTTTAAATTAACTTCCGGAATAAAAGATGCAGGAAGATTAAGAAAGAAACCCAATGAAATCCATACCTGTGTATCTGATAGAATGGATGTGGCCTGATGGAGCGGTCGTCAGCTGTTCCAACGAAAACCTGCAGCGAGAGTGGCTTCCTCTCTGCGTATCCACACAGCTGTGCAGACATACACACAGAGAGGAAAGGCATCAAACTGTGAGGAGGCCAACAGCACTAGGATATGACATGTGACTGCTTAAAATCATGAGCACAATCTCAACAGAGAAACTGAAACAACAGTTCATTTAAAGTTACCCCAAAATCGAAAAAATAAAACTCTCATCATCAGTCTTTTATCATCTGACCTTCACAACGGGATGACCCGTTGGCGAAGCTTTGACTGCTCCTCTGCTGCCCTCTGTCTCATAGTGAGCTCGGTGGTGGGGGCGAGGCTGCACCTCGATCCGGAGCTCGTACTGATCAAACTGGGACGGGAGAGGCCAGTCGAGAGGAGGAAGGGCGTTGGACCTGTGTACAAACAAACTGGGTTATAGTTGCAGTGAACAAAATCTTTTAGCAAATATAAATCTGTCAAAACATAGATTCGCATATGATTTGACATTTGATGTGAATACAGATCAAATCCAAAATATTGACTGTGCATAAGAATGCACTAAATGCTGGCATATCTGTGACGGAGCACGGATGAAGAAGCTACAAAAACATAAATCGACAAGACACAAAAAACTAAAACATTCTGAGCTGAAAGTTAAGTTCCAGTGCTCTTAAAAAAACATTTTTAAACTTTAAATAAAAATTTAAAAGATAAGCTTTTGTGCCTGATTCTAGTCTTTAATTTTGTCATTGACATCCATTGGAGTCATAACAAACAAAAGAAGCTCCTATTGTTCTTTGGTCCATCCTCTGTTTGAAGTGAACTCTTTAGTGTTCAGATGTTTCTTTAAAAGTGGTTAAAAAACTTTTGTTCCTCTAGAAATAGAACAAAACAAAAACAGAATAAAAGCTTCTTAAGTTCAGTGTTTGTTGGAGTTCAAACTCTCATGCAGCAGATTATGGATGAGTACCAAAAGCAATTCACATAAATCCCAAATGTGTTCGAAAAGTATGAACTTTTGAGTATCAGAGTTTTTTTTTCATATTTTCAGGCCTATTTAAAAGTACAATATCACAAACACACTTTGTTTTCTGGTTAATGTTCTAATTTCAGCTAAAATCTAGTCATTGTAGTCATTATAGGAACATTTTTCTCTGCCACTAAAGGTTACACAGTGAAAATGCAGTTTCTTAAATCTGAACTACTTTCTTCAACACAGGAAAATAACTTCACATAATTAAACAGATCTGTGCAAAGGTCAGTTATAACCTATTTTGGCTGAATATTTTCCTGTAGTGATGGTTTCATAATGCACATATCTCACTACTGACGTAATTGAAAACGTAACCCAAGATTATCTTAAAAAATCTTTCTTTTTGATTGGTTTTGAAGGATTGGACTCTTTCTTCCAAACCACAAAGTTGAGCTGAAAGAATAGCAGATCGCTGGATTATTAGACAATACAATCAACAATCAACCAAACTCTTTGTGTCTCCTTTGTATTGAATAAAGTGGGAAAAAAAAGTTTTTTTCTTTTGGGTATACTGAGACATTGAGAAAATACTTTCTTTTTTCTTAAAAAAGACACCTCTGTTGTCATAAATGTTTGACTGTCCTACTCCGACCATCTTTTGATCTATTTTCAAAGTGTTCTCAGTGGTCATTAACTATGATGATTTTGTCTTTAATCAAAATCTAAAAACCTGTGTCATTTTCGAGGACATATTTGCTGCAGAGTGGCGATAGCTCATCAGAAATTCCCCTCTGAGTTGTGGGCGGGACTGTTAAAGCAGAGTAAGCCGGCACTGACTTTCCATCATCTCTTTTTTTACACTCTCTTCTGCTAGCTTACAGTTCCTCACAACCTGCATGTTAACATTACTGGTGCAACAAAACATGGATCTATTTCTCTGCAAGTTGATGGATCATAGTGGAGTGGAGCAGGGAGCTTGTGGCCTGACTGTATCAGATACGACACAGCTACAAGCTTTTTCCAACTGCATTTTTTCCTGATTCACAACAATTTGAATAAAGAAACATTCAGAAATGCAATTTTTGACTTAATTTTTTCATATATGCCCTTTATCGTGATTAAAAATGCCACAACACATATCCAAAATACCAAAAACACAATATTCATCAGATTGGGTCTCTAAAATGTAATGTGTTTTAGAGTTTTCTGTTGCTATGGGTACAGTTTCTAATAAAATTGACTTTTTCTATTTTTCATATTGAAATAGAGTTTTTTTCTTGCCTGAAGAGGGGGCTGTGAGCACTAGCTCTGGTTCTGCCCCAGGCTAGGGGAGGGGGCACAGAGAGGTAATTCATGCCCAGTGAAGGAGGCTCTCTCCTGCTCTGCTGGGTGTCTGGAAGGGGGCAGGGGCAGCAGTGTCCTGGAGCTTGCTCCTTCTCCACCTCCCTCGGGGACAACTGGAATTTAAAAAAAAGAGAACAATCTTGTATTTATTTAATTAGTATCCAAAAAGTGGATCAATTACAAACAGCAACACCTGCAAAACAACTAAAAAAACTACCATCTCACCTGTTCCAGGGACTTCTTCCTGGTTTTCTGAGGGATGCTTAGTTCACAGCTAGTGGGTGGACCTTGTGAGTGAGAGGTGAGATCTCCACTTTCCAAATTGCACCCCTGCAGGTCCTCAGAGTAACTTCCTCTCCGTGATGTGCAAGGAGAAGCTAGAGGAGAGTTTCTTCGCTTTTTCCCCCCTGGTGACGTTGGCCTCGTAGATGGCGACAACCCAAAACTGATGGTGGTCTCATTAAGCTCCTCGTCCTCCACCAACAGTGAGTCGCAGCTGGAGGCAGGACTGAGCCATCCTCTGGAGGAGGGACTGGAGGCAGGACTGGGGCTGAGGGAGCCTGGGCATCTGTCCCGGTAGGTGAAGGGATCCAGCAGGGGGAGGTAGAGGCGCTCTCTGTCCCAAACACCACTGTTGCCCATGTCCCAGTAGCTGGAAATTGTGGGTGCAGGTTCATCTTCAGGTGAAATGGTGGTGATCTGAATGCTGGGACACTCGACCACTCGAGATTCAGAAACCTGGAGGAAGCACGAGAGCTTTAAATAGAATCTTCCAAACAGCCAACTTCTTTTTTTGCCACACAAACGGGATCTCACAAAGTCAGCATTAAAACTCTTCCCTGAGTATGTCCAGCCAACAATCCTTTTCACGTGAGCAATAAAACTCACTCGCTGTGAAGTTTACAGCATCATACATCTACCACAAACACAAGGCAGCAGCTCTGTGTCCTAAAATGGTGCAAACGTATGATGTGTATAAACAAATAAGAAAGGAAATGGCTGACAACAACTCAGTGTATGGATCTCAAACAAGCTTCAAATTCCCTTAAGGTTGATTTTCATTCCCCTCTTCCTCCTTAACGTCTTGGATGAATATCTCATCATTTTGACATGGAAGCAGAAAGTGTGTGTTGTTGCTTGTTAAACTCTGTTTTTTGGTCTCCAAAGAGTCTTAAGCAAAATAATTGGAGTATTTTATGTGCTAACCAAGCAGGCTCTAAAAATCCCCAGTTATTGCTAGGAAGCATGTCGATCTTAAAGACCCACTCCAATGAAAATGGTGCTTTAAACATGCTCTTTTAGTATTTCTCTCATTATGGAGGACACATATAAAAGAATTTAGCATTAAAACTGCATTTCTGAGTATTTCTTTTTAAAATCGTAATGGAGCAGAAGCAGGTAAAAACCTGCAGTTATAAAAAAGCTCAGGTTTGTGATGCAGCAAAAGACAAGGCGGGTCAAAGTCTCCCCTCTGTTCTGAATCCTCCACTTGCAGACAAATAGATCCATTAACATCTTCGTTTTCCTCGTCTGAGCTGGTTTTAAAACTGTACGGCTGAATAGGTCTGATATTGCTCACATGTTTTTTGCACCAATACTGTTAGCTTAGGCTGTGAGGGTCTGTAAGCTAGCCAGAGGGAGTGTAAAAAAAGGAATGCTGGGATATTAACGTAAGATTTCTTCTGCACCAGCAGTCTTGCCTACAACTCAGAGGCAATGAATGAGCTCCTGCTGTTCTGGAGAAAAAATGTCTTAAAAACAAGAGAGGCTTTTTGATTTTTGCTTAAAAACTGCATAATCATAATTTAGAGACCACTGAACACTTTTACAATAGCAAAAAATAGAGTTGGAGTGGGACTTTACATGCAGAGGAAGAAAGAACAGTTTCACTGGAATTATGGGGCTTGGAGTCCATTTAGGTTTTAATTAGATAGATCTTATTCTCCACTGGTTTTAGTTTTACTCATGGTCGCTGGATAGTCAAAAGCCTCTTGGACATAAAAATAGCTCACATGGACAACCATACAAAATAACATGAAGAATTTTGATCAAGTTTGATTTTAAAATATCAGCATACCAACATGTTTGCATTCTTCTTGTGTGGATTTTCCTTTAATTTGACACAGTGGAATGGGTCAATTTGATTTATTAGTTCAATTATTTGAGTTATTTATTACTCAATGTGACTCACATTCAGTCACAAAATCCTTGAAAACAAAACCATTTAAGAAGGATATCCATCATCAGTGATGATGTTATTTTTTACAAATTTGTAATGTCTGTAAGGCTTGAATAGATCATTTAATTTACATCATGCTGGGAGAATCCGGAAAAACGTATGGTAGTTATTGTAGATCTCAATTGTAGAGCTTTCTTACAAAAACAAAAGCAGTTTTTGTAAAGATAAATACATTTTTAGCTGAAAGAAGTTTACTGTTTGAACAGAACATAGAAATCTCTCCCTCATTTTACACATATGGTAAAACTTTGAACAAAATGAATCGTTTCAAATTAAATAATATCAAGCGGAAACTTGCCAGTGAGGGATCCTGGAGATCCATTCCATCACCCACCTCAGCTTAATATAAACATTCACCTGAACACAGATGTCAGCTCTCCTTTGCACAAATGGTAAGAGTGACAGAATGAAATCCTTTACTTGTTTTGTTTTGTATGCATAAGTGTGTGTGTGTGTGTGAACTGTAGTTGTATTGTGTACATATTGACAAGTTTGTACGTAAAGATGTATGTTTGTAACATCTGAGTGTGAGGACAGGCCCCACCCATTTCAGACAAACAATCTCACCTGACTATAATGATTATAAACTTCCAGCATCTTGTTACTTGTTTTATGATTCTACCCCCCCTCCTCTGTAATCATCCTCCAATTTCTTTAACCCACCCTTTTCCCCTGTTTTGTGCCCCCCACCCCCCACCCCATCCCTCTATCTTCTTCCCCCTCTTTCTTTTATGTCCGGTCCAACAAAAAAAGGATACAAACATAATCAAGGAAAACAAAGTTTAGCCTAAATTACAAAAGGGGTTTATACAAATATACATCTTGTGTTTCTGAAGATTAATAACCCCCGATTGTAGCAGTAAAATCTGTCCAACACAAGAGGCTCTCACCATGTGTTTGTTCAGCTGTGGACAGGACAAATAAAACAAATAAATAAATAAACAAGATAATAAATAAAATGTAAATTTCACACACACTACAGTCACACTTCAACGACAAGGCCCCTAGAACCAAGCAAAAACATTTTTTTTAATTTAATTTAATTTAATAAATGTACAATTATCAAACGATCTGTCAATAGGGTAAGATAAACCATTTTCACAGAGAATTCCTTTTTTAAGAAAAAAATTCTAATCACTAAGACATATTTTCTCAAATGTATTTTTTTTTCCGTTGCAAGAAACAGAAAATAACACAATTTTTCTTGAAACAAGTTTTTTTTTTTTTTTTTTTTTACTTTTTTAAGAACAACCAAAAAGGAGCAGCTCAATCAAACGCGTTTCTGAATGCAACTGGCACGTTTCAGTTAGTAAATACAGAAAGGCTTTTAAAACACACTTCTGAGATGCTTCTCATTGTACCTTCACAGAGCGTGCCGGCAGGCTCTCGTAGGTCCCACTGAACTCTCTAATGGGGGCCCGGCGTGGAGGAGGGGAATGCATCCCCGCCCGCTGACTGGATGAGAGTGGTGGGCTGGGAATGCAGATTGTCTGTCCTGCATTTGAGGCAGCAAGGTGGTTGTCTCTAACTGAAAAAACAAACAAAAAACAAACAGATGTGTGTTTTTGGGTGGACTTGCTTTTGCATATCCAGCATATTTCATGTTAAAAAATAACACCCAAAAAAGTCATTTCTCTGATAATATTTATTGTATGATGAACACTTCCACAGGAAAGCAATTTAAATTCCAAAAGCCCATCAAAAATACTCTAAAAAACTTCTATTTTCTGTTTCCTCTGACATCACATGTTGTGGGTGTTGGTGTGTTTGTGATATCCAAATCATCGTGTATTTTCATAACCACTGAATGAAAGCACTGAGAACCTGGTGGGTTTTTTTCCCCTCAAATGGCATGAGAAGAGTTCATTAAATAGTGATCAAAAATATTGTAAACAGAATTCCTGGTCACGTAAAAATTCATTTTTTCAAACATTATCATGCCTTTTGCATTTGTTTCCCATTAGTTTTCCTTGATTTCGAATAACTGTTTCCATATGGAAAAATAACATTCTGAACCTTTTTGTAAGAAAGCCAACAAGCTGTGGTTAGTTATTTGTTTCAATGCTGTAATCTGAAGATCAGTAAGGGGAGCTCATTTTTGTAGGTTAACATGTCTATTTTTGTTGTTTTTCTTAGAGGAAAAAAACCCAAACAAAAGCTGGTTTTACAGAAGACTGCATCAGAGAATGAGAAGGAACTGTTGACACCTGACTTTAGCTGTTACTGGTCAAATAAACTGTTCATGATAAAGAAGTAAAAATGTAGTTTTCGTCATAACTTGTGTCCAGAAGGGGATTAGCACTCTCCATCTGTGCTAGAGGTGGTTCACGTGCAAAGTTCCCTGATAAAGCGAAAACAGGCAGGACACTCCCCGGACAGGTCATTGGGTCACATACATAAGCAATCTCACTCACTCACTCACTCACTCACTCACTCACTCACTCACTCACTC
>BSAI01000012.1:25242843-25400849 GCA_036245035.1 Adrianichthys oophorus | reverse complement strand
CTCACTCACTCACTCACTCACTCACTCACTCACTCACTCACTCACTCACTCAGCTAATCACTCAGCAGAGGTTTTAAAGACCAACTCAGATTAAAAATTGTGTTTCTGGTGTTTTTATTATGTTCTTGTATAGTGCTTTTCTGTTGATGGAGAACATATACAAAGAACATTAAGCTTAAAATTAGTTTCTGAGTCTTTCTTTATCCATATCTTTGTGAATCAGGAGCAAATAAAAAAAATGCTGTTGGAATAAGAGCTTATTTGTTGTGGAGAAAATGCGTTGGGTGGGTCAAGGTCTTCCTGCTCCGCTCCAATTCAGATGCATCTACTTGCAGACAAAAAGATCCATGTACATCTTTGTTTTTCTCATCTGAGCTGGAATCTGGATCAGAACTATACAGCTGAATAGCTCCAACATTGCTTGCCATTTTTGTTGCACCGCTAATGTTAGTTATAGGTGACGAGAAGTGCGGGCTGGCTTGCTTTGCACCAGCAGTCCTGCCCACAACTTAGAGGCAGCTTTTTAATGAGCTCCTGCTGCTCTGCAGCAACTATAATCTGGAAAACAACAGAGAGCTTTTTTTTTTTTGGGATGCCTGGTGGCGCAGTGGTTAGCGCTCTTGCCTCACAGCAAGAAAGCCCCCAGTTCAAGTCCCAACTGGGGGAACTTGAAACAGTGTCACCAATGGGGGACCTTCCTGTGTGGAGTTTGCATGTTCTCTCTGTGCATGCGTGGGTTTTCACTCACCATCCAAAAACATGCTTCATTTGTTAATTGTTCACTCTAAACTGTCCCTAGGTGTGAATGCAAGTATGTATGGATGTGTGATTGTGGCCCCTGCGACAGACTGCCGACCAGTCCAGGGGGGTCTCCTGCCTTTTCCCATGAGTGGCCGGGTTAGGCTTCGGCAGCCCCGTGACCCTGAAAGGGACAAAACAGCTACAGAGAATGAATGCCAAGCTTTGCCAAAATCTAAAAACCTGTGTTGTTTTCTTGAATATAGTTTCTACTCATTTGGCTCCAAATGGCGGCGTCCAGAAAAACGGCAAATGAATTGGCTGAATTTTGCTGGAGCCAGAAGTAAGACTTTTTTTTTTTGAATGGGTGATGTCACACTTGCTCAGTCCAGTTCTCTTATACGGTCAATGATCAGCAGGGAGCTTGTGGCCTGCCTAGCATATTTTCTACATCACAGATATGATCTTTTTCAAACTGCATGTTTTCATCTGCTCCTGATTTATAATGGTTTGAATAAAAAATACTCAGAAATGAAATTTCTTCATCTTAATTTTCTTTTTTATGTCCTCCATCATCAGAAAAATACTACAAGAGCATGTTAAAAAAAACTATTTTTATTGCAGTGGGTCTTTAAACTGAGTTTATTCATTCACAGTCTAAACCTCCCTGAACATATTTGAAAAAGCAAAAAGGTCCCCTCTCCCCCTTTGCTGTGAGTCATGATGAAGAAACTTTTCAAAAGTGGAGCTCAGCTTCACTTAACACAAACATAATTAGAGGCTTTGGATCTTAAAAATCTATTTAATAAAAAACTGTCTGGCAAGGTGAAGCACATTTGAAGATCTAAAGAAAAGAAACATTTATGCTATTGTTTAAAGAAAAACACATGAAAAAAGGAGCAGATATGCATCCGTCTACAAAGTATTGCTGAATGTTTGAACTGTTTCAGACTAGAGACCAACACAGAAAGTAATTATCCAAAAAAGGAGGGAACATGAAGCAGCAGAACCTTCCTGCACCAAACAACAAGTGAGTCCTTTTGTTTTGACTGACAAAAAGGGCAGCCACAACTGTTTTACAAAGGATAAACACAACACCTAAAGAAGACTGCAGGACTCTTTTGACACAGTTATGATTTACCAAAAACAAAGTTTTAAAAATTGCATCCATGAGAAATGAGAAACTTTAAGGACAAACACACTGCTGACCAACACAGCACAAAGACTTGTCTCACAATAAACTAATAACAAAACAGAGTGTCTTATTGAATCTGCCTTTATACCCAAACTGCATTTACTAAAAAGCTACAGTTAAGCACAGTGGTGGTTGTGTTGTGGTTTGAGGCTGCTTTCAGCTCCAGGTTTAACACTCCACTGGAAACCATTAAGGACAATGAATGTGCATCAGAGAGGCTTAAAGTCTCACTCTGATCATCTTTTGATGTATTTTAAAAGTGTTCCCACTGGTCTTTTAATCATGATTATGACATTTTTAAATAAAATCAAAAAGCCTGTGTCATTTTTTAGGACATAGTTTCTGCTGAGCAGCAAGAGTTCATTAGAAATTCACCTCTGAGTTGTGGGCGAGACCGTTTGCAAAGAGCAAGCCCTATTTCCTGATACCCCTTCCTGAAAACTGTTTACACTCTTCCACTAGCTTACAGCCCCTCACAACCCCAATCTAACATTACAGGAGCAGCTAAAATAGGGGGGCAGCATTGGAGCTATCCAGCCACACAGTTTTGATCCAGACTCCAGTTCAGACGGGGAAAACAAAGGGATGGATTTATTTGTCTGCTCGTGGATGTTTCAGAATGGAGTTTGTGGCCTGCCCATTGTAGCTTCTACATTTATTGTATTTTATTTATTCTTTATTTCAGATCAGCTGAGCACACGTTCTCATTTACAATGATGCTATAAGCTTTTTCATTTTTCATTTTCGCATCTGCTCCTGACTTACAACAATTTGAATAAAAACATACTCAGAAATGCAACTTTTATGTACTCCATCATCAGATAACTGACACAAGAGCATGTTAAAAACACCTTTTTCATCAGAGTGGGTCTTTAACACCTTGACTGTGCACCCTAACAATAGTCCAAACACACCTGCTATTCCATGAGTTTCTCAGCTCATTTGCTCAGCTAAAACAACAATTACAAGACCATAATACTGCCAGGAGCAAACAGCAGCTGTATTCACGTATCATTCTTTAGATCCAAAGGGAAAGGTGACCTATTGGTAAATTCATGGGCCTGGTTCAAGTCCCAGAATGAGAAAACAGATCCCCAAAGTGTTTGCTCTTCATACCATATAAACTAACGGAGCTGCTCAGGTTGGCCTTTGGTTGTACTGAAAAGCCTCCAGGTGTAAAGCAGAATGAGGTGTCCTTGAAAAGAACTGCACACTCAGAAGGTCTCCAGTGTACAAATAAAAATAAAGCTTCAAACAACTACTTTCATTCACACAGATCTTTTTGGTTTGTACAAAATGTCTTAACCTCAGTCTACAAAGGTTTGGTTTTACACATGTATGCTGAAGGGAATCCATGTGCTCAGAGACACAATGGAAATGTAACAGCCTGTCCTGATGGTCTATCATAAACATCATGAATAAGGCAAAGAAGTTTTCAGCAAAAAAGCATCAGATATTATTTTTTATAAAGTTTCTATTCTAAATTGTTCAATAGCTTTCAACAAGAACCTGAACAGAAAAAAAGTAGAAAAGGGGAAAAAAGAAGTCAAATATTTTTTTTATTACAACACATGCATACAAGACCGAATCTGACTATTACCACTAATTTGTGCATATTTATCTTTTCTGAGTCTGCTGTCAAGTTTTGAATAGAAATTACAATCAGATCTTTGAGTTCCAAACCTCATCACAGTGAGAAACACACACTGAGATGCCAATATTTATGGTAACATAGAAGTGTTTTTTACAACACAAAGTTCTTCACTTTACCCAGAAACCTCAGGACACAACCCATCCAGACCACATCATTTCCACTGTGCAGTGAGCACGCTTCCACACCAGGCCAAACAGAAGTGCTTCTGTAACAACAGAGGTTTCTTCTGATCTCTGTTGCTTTGCAGTAGCAGTGAAACCATGCACGCAAACTTTCGGGGCAACGCACAACAGAAACCGCTAACAAATTACGAGTGGGGGTAAAAAATCTCCTCAACTGTTTCCTGGCAAAAAAAAAATATTTCCAAGTGATTAAAGCTGCAGAGCTGCAACAACTCCACCAAGACTTCACTTTTTTTCTTTCTATTTTGCATTAAACGATGTAGATGTGTTGGTGAGCAGGCCAGTGGAGGACTTTATGAGCTCTGAAAGCTTACCAAACACGTATTGAACACAATAAAAAAGCTAATCCAGAGACCAACAAATGGCCTGAATTGACCTGAGAATGAAAGAAAAGAAGAGCAATGGCTACTCTGCCCGCGGAACACAGCCTCACAAGAGAAGGAAGGATAAACCTGACAAACAAAATGTTTTAACAAAGAGCTTACAGGTTTTAATTTTCATTTCCTTTTATTTTTAAACAGGGACTTCTTACTTGTTTGAAATTGTGCATTGAAATAAGTTAAATTTACGAACTGCTAATAGAACAAAGACTTATCAGATTCTTTCTTTGCAAACTTTTAGTTGTCCATATAGTTTGTGTGTGTGTGTGTGTGTGTGTTTGCAACAATTTGTCCACATCCCAGTCAGTATTTTGACTTTTGTGAGTTTGCATAACCATGAAAAAGACTCATTGTTACAACTATAAAACCTGAAGCTCTCCACACATCCATGTGCTTTTAATGTTACCATAGCAACAGTTTAGAAGTGAAGTAAGGCACAGCTTTGAAAAAAAAGTTATGTTATAAAAGTTTGTCAACTACGCTTTAATAAATTATAACAGTAAAACTTTTCATGTTTAGTCCAAGACAACAATTATAGTAAGATTTTTACCTCTTAAGAAGTACAATAATCCAAAGCATTGTCATGGCAACAGCACCAATGCCATTCATAACTTTTCTTGTAATGAAAAGAGTATTAAAAAAATCTGTCATGAAGGTTTGTCAAGTACACTAAAACTAATCATAACAGTCAAACTTTTTGTTTTTACTGCAAGACAACTTTTATAGAAAGATTTTTACTCCTTCAGAACTACAATGATCCAAAGCGTTGTGGTAACAGAGCAAATGCCACCCATGACCTTCATTGTAATGAATACAATAATACAAAAAGCTTGGGGGTTTCTTGACTAATAAATACTAATTGTGGACAAGTATTTAGGACAATTCTGTCTGAAAGATCTCAGAAGTTCAAGTCAGAAGATGTCATGTGTGATGTTAAAGTCAACTATTATTTTAAATGATGTCCCTTTAAATCCATGTATCATCAAACTGATAATAGTTGATCATTCTGTTCCTAAAACTTTAAAGAAAACAAGGTGTCAACTTTTTTTTACACCTGGGTTCAAACTAAAAGTAAAAATGTGTTTAAATAGTATTAGATAAAAGTAGAACAGCAGCAACCCAAAGAGCAAAACAAGGATTTTTTAAAATTTTGTTAAGGAGTTTGGGAAAAGTTCCCTTCAATGAACACGTGATACAAATGGATAAAGTTTGGACAGCTGGAGACTGAAATCTGAAAGGTCACCAAAGACCACCTGCTATGATGTTTAGAAACGCTGAAAAGGTTTCTTATATGAAGTGAAGTCTTGTTCTCTGGCGGTGAGGCTTTCATGGTACCAGCATGCCAGCACTGCCCTGTGTTACCATGAAAGCCAGCATGCGCCATGCCAGCATGCGCAAACCAAACTGGTGAGCGGAAATAAATAGGTGCGCGTTTGTGAGCGCGCTCGTCGGTGCTGGGGTCAGAAGGGAGGGGGGCGTGTTTTGGGTGACGCGTTCAGTGCACACGGAGCTGGGGTTCCTTCCCAGATGGCAGCTGTTAGCTTCGCTCACACGCACAGCTGATTAGAAACACATTGAGTCTGCGGCTGCACGCACGCACGCCCGAGCGCACACGTGCAAACAAGAATACAGTAAGAAATGCACGCAGACGCATACCACGCTGAGAACAAACACACAAGGCGCATTCAAATGCGGAAACAGGCACGCAAATAATGTTTAAACACAAACGCGCAGCTCGCACGCAATGATCCCCCGGGTTCATGGAGGTGACCTGGAGGGCCACTTCCACAGCACTTTTTTGGACTAACCAAGACTATTGTTGGTGCTGGAGGAGTCCAGCTGCAACAGCGCGGTGTCACTCTCCTCGCCGGCAGCGGCACTCTCCGGCTCGGCTGCGCGCGCAGGCGATGACCCCTGGCTGCGCCGCTGCGGCGGATCCTCCTCAAAGACCAGCTTGAACTCAAACTCTCCTTCCTCCCATCCCGAGCCCGGCGCGGCCCCCATCGCCCCCGGCAGCGAGGACGGGACTCACAAACAGCAATCCACTCTGATCTCCTCACAGGCGGACGCAGCGATGGTTGCGTCCTCGGTGCGCCAAAAACAGAGGAAAAATGAACTCGAAGAAAACTTTGACCCAACTTTTGTTCTTCTTCCGTTTCTCTATTTCTAACTAAGGTAGATTAATTCCTCTCTTTGGATTATCAGATCACTTGACACAGTTTCTTCTAGTTTCGAGCGGATTTCTAACGGTCCACATCAAATCTTTGCGCAGGAGAAAAGTGCAAAACTGCTCCAAAAGCTCCAAAAAGACCGGGTCTCCCGTTGTAGTCCCTTGGGATTCTGCATAGCTCCTGCTTCCTTTTCTGCCCGGTTCGAGACAGGGAGAAGAGGGAAAAGTTTATCAAATACTTTTCTCGTCCTTTACCCTTAATTGCCCATGGGTGGGTGGGTTTCCCATCTCCTGTTGGTGGGTTCCTCCTTCCTCATAGGACCATAAACGCGTCAGTCAAAAATCCCCCCTGCCCAACCTCCAGCCTCCATCTCCTCTGCCCCCTCTGGGCTCACTCCAAAAGTTTCTTTATAAGCCACATTCACATCCAGGCAAATGTGGTTCTTTCCAAGTTTGTTTCTGATCATCCCACCATCACTTTTCTGAAGTTTTTCAGCACTAAAAGGATTTTCACGTCTGTTTAATTTAAAGTTGAATCATTATCCCAATTGTGAGCTTCTTCTGTAAAACTTGCAGCCACCAAGAATGCAATATGACTGTCACTTTCTGAACATATAACTGGGTCTATTTCCTGTCCCCCTGCTCCTCCTTTTGGTTGTCATTCTCTCCTCTCCGCCCCTTCTTCTTGATTTCTCCTTTCCCCCTTTCCCTCAATCCTCTCTTCTCCCCTCCCTCTTCTTCCTCTCAACCAAAGATCTGTTTCTCATTATCCTCTGTAGTCTGCTCTCTGTCTGAGTCAGGAGACGAAAAACTTAAATAAACACACTCACCCTGCGCCCCCTCCCCTCTTTTCTGTCCTCCTTCCTCCTCTGGTTCTCACAATCATTAGGGGCCTGGTGTACTGGTAAGGAACTGCATGGAGGCCTGTCCCGCTCTCTGTCATCCTCTTTGGTTTGTGTGGGCAGACCTTTGGATCCTGGACTGATCTCATGATGCTGCAGTGTGATTGGTGAGAGGGAAAACAGCTTCCAACAATGTAAGTATTTCTAAAGCCCTCAACAGGATTTGTTAGGCTCTGTAAGCTACCTCCAACAAGGAATCCCCAAAGTATACAAATGCACTGAAATATGACAATGGAAATGGGTTCTTACTAGGAAATATAATGAAAGGATGGCCAAAGAGAAGACTGGCTGGCTATGTTTTGATAACGTTTGCTTTTGAGTATACGTACAAGCTCCATTCAGTAATTTAAATAGTGACGGATAATCAGCTGTCTGCATTTAGGGCGTAAAAAAATCAAAGGCAGCTGCAGACAGGAAGTGCTTTACAGTTTTTTGGATTTTGCCTCAAAATTCACAACATTTTTAGGTTTGAAAACCCATTCCAATGAAAAATATGATTTAGAGTTTTCAACATACTGTTGTATATTTCTCATGATATACAGTATGTCAAGAAATATAAACTTAAAAGTGTTTCTATGTGTGTTTTATTCAAACTGTTGTGAATGTAGTTGTTATGTAGAAGCTATAATCAGCAGCTCACAAGCTCACTGCTCCCCTCCATTCTGATGCATCCACTTGTAGACAAACAGATCCATGTACGTCTTTGTTTTCCTCATCTGAGCTGCCATCTGGCTCAAAACCATATGGCTGGGTAGCGCCAAGTTTGCTCTCCATTTTTGTTGCCTTGGTAATGTTAACTTGGGGTTGTGAGAGGCTGTAAGCTAGCGGGAGAGAATGTAAACAATGGGATGATGGGAAACAGAGAAAGGCTCACTCTGTGTCCCACCCACAACTCAGAGGTGAATTTCTAAAGAACTAAAGAACAATACTGTTTTTTTTATTATTATGGCTAAAAATGACAAATAAAAGACCACTGAGAATGATTTTACAATAGATCAAAACATTTTTGGAGTGCATCTTCAAGTAACTAAAATTTTCTGTTTAAATTTCAGCTATTAGTAGCTGATCTTCCCGTTACAGCTTTTCTTAATCTATGGAGCTTCTCTTCTTCCTTTTCCTCAGCATGACTTTGGTATATTTTTTCTTGTTTTTTTCTAAAAGCTAAAATTGCTCCAAAACTGCTGTTACAGTTTTTCCATAGTCTTGTTGCTGAAATGTACTGATTCATTCATCTTTAGGGAAGTCCAAGTCTGTTTTTGTCTTTTATTTAGATCCCATGATGAGTTTTTCCCAGATGTCTGATCTGACTGATGTCAGTCAACATGAGATCTATTCTGGCTAAGAATCAGACATCCTGCATCTTAGATGCTGTTGGAATAGAACTTTGACATGATTAGGAATGGAGCTTTGATCTCACAACAGGGAAATTGATTTATTAACATAGCTAAAAAAAAAACAGATAAAAATAAAATGAACAGATAACACCAAATCATAAATAACACTAAAATACAATAAATACAACGAATTAAATCACAATAAAGTGTTGAATATTAAGTTTTGAT
Organism: Adrianichthys oophorus; assembly: GCA_036245035.1. NCBI lineage: Eukaryota > Metazoa > Chordata > Actinopteri > Beloniformes > Adrianichthyidae > Adrianichthys > Adrianichthys oophorus. The sequence continues at coordinate 25,392,066 of BSAI01000012.1, read as the reverse complement.
CTTTGGCAAAATTCTGTTTTGGAGAAGTTTGGGTTTTTTTGAAATGCAAAGTAAATTGTTCTGTCCTAAAAATGATTTGATAGCAGCTGTAATCTGAATAAAAATGTAAGAAAAACATATTTCTCACTCATTATTTGACAGAAAAATATCAACTTGTTAGTATACGCTCATGCATATTTGAGACTTTTATTATTTTAATTGTTAATTTTGTGGTGATTCAGATGAAAATCAGCAATCCATTTTCTAAAAACGGCAAAAGTGAACAGCTGAGACAGAAGTTAGAGGGTTAAAAAAGAGGAATTGATTTGTGAGGATGTGACTCCCTCATGTGGTAAAGTCTAAAAAACTTTTAGCAAAAGCTGCTTCAAATATAAAAGTTCTTTTACACCAGTTATATTCATTTTCCACAATGAACAGGTTGCCAATCACACATCAATGTTTGAAAACAATTAAGAATAAATTACTACAAAAGTGCTTGAGCAGAGAAGTAGACAAACAAATCGTGATATTTATTGAATATAAACCAACTAGAATAAATCTTATTCACAAACTAACAGTTGATTCCTATTTGCTCATGCTGTTAGCAATGATGACCGTTGATCAATTTTCCTGTTTCTACGCTGAATCGTGGAACTGACTGGGTCTTTAAACCAGCTGGATTCCTGATTTTTTGTTGTGTGTTTTTACAAGCTACGACTAATACAGCCTGAAGTATTGTGGTTTTTTTCAGCACTGCAATATGTCTTAACCTCTGCTGACTCAAATATTCTCGTTAAAGCAATTAAATAACTTCACTGAGGTCTTTTCTCAGAAAAACAGCAAATATGAGAGTATGTGCTGAAGAACTGATGCTGCGATGAGTCAAATCTGAATGGTGAAATGCCTGATTTGAGCAACAGGTAGTTAACAGAAATGGTAAGTAAACTCATAGGGCTTAAAGAATTAATTATAATAACTAATCAAGAACTACATTTTCCTGTTTTAAAAAAGGGAAAGTGAAAAAAAACCCAAATCTGTCCACCTTGAGAGGCAAGCTTCTTCATCCACATCTGCATAATTTCACTGAAACCGGATTTCCCATATAAGAGACTTGTTGGAACAGGTGTTGTTCCGCCACAAGTTTTATTTTGCTGCTCCATATTCATGTTAGTGCATGCGTGATCAGCATCCATGACATGGGGAGCTTGAGCAAGCACTTCAGTCACTTTTACTCCCATTTTTTTGCTTGCTTGTTACGCAACAGTTCGTAAGCAGAAGATGCCCCAGGCCACATAAAAAAGCTCTAAACGCATAGATTTTTTTTTATCAAAGAAAAATCCTATTTACGTTGTAAAGCCTAAGGTTATACACTTTTGCACAAATGATCCAGCCATTTCATGTGAAGACAACTGTCGTCAAAGCTATAAAAGCCAAAGGGAAGGACACACCTCTCTGCCTCCTTCTATCAAACAACAACATGTTGCAGCCTGCAAACCCAGGCTTCAACAGTTATGCAGCATTTATGAGATAAGACGAGAGAAGCACCATCATACTTCAGTTGGAAACATCCTTCCGAGGAGGATTTGATTCCCTGTAAGGTCAGTCAGATACTCTGTTGTGGACATTTCACTGAAAAACTTTAGCGGAGCTCGTCCGTCAGATGGATTGTGTTTTTAAAGACAGGAAATAGTTAAAGGCTTCCTCTAAATGACCTTGTTCTTTTTTGATTCAAGTGCTTTCCAATGAACTCTTTCTCTCATGAACATGTATTTTTAACACTGTCTTTAAATTTCAGCAACAGTTTCCAGTCTAAGTTGTCGTTCCTGTGCTTTTTTCAGAATAGTTTTGTGCATTTTCACACAATATGACAAAATAACAACATATATAAATATTTTGTTTTGTTTAAAACAAGTTTACTGGAAGAAGATTTGAACTTAGTCAGAAAATAGACAGCTAATAAAATAACGTAAAAAAAGAATCTTCACTATGCTTCATCTCGGGTTAATTATGTTGTTGTACACACAAAAAGCTGCTAAGGTAACAGTTTAGTTTTCTGAAAGCTATTTATTTCATTGACTCAAAGGTCAGCCATTCCAAACCGTCAGTGTCCATGTGAAACAATCGAAAAAGAGAATAGAATAAAAAACTGAGATCAGTTTTTTCCCCCCAGAAGTAGTTTGGCATGTTTTAGCATGCTGCTTGTAAGTTCTCTAAAAGGCGTGATGGAAATACTTCAGATGCTACGTCAGGTTGGCAGAAATCCTCTGGTTCTCTCCAGAGCTCTTGACTCCTGTCATTAAATCAGAACGTGTTTTAAGGAAGCTGGATTAGGACATGTTCATCCATTGTTTACAGTGATTAACCTTCTCTCATAAACACTGCAAAACTCTTTGCTCAAAAGACACATTTTAATATATTAAATCAGTGATATAAACACGTTTTTCACAGACTACCGGTAGTGTCTGTGAATCTCCGCTGCAGATTTCAGGAAGACAAAAACAAGTGAAGGTTAAAAATGGGAATGCTTCCATACGTAATTCAGATCTTATCAGAGTGAAGGCAATGGCTGCTATAAAGAGAAACTAGGATTTAAGTTTTCCATTTTTGCAAGACTGTTTTAAAAAATAAACACCCGTTTGTTCATTCTTGTCATTAACTTGCTTTATTAGCAAGAAAAGACAAATGAATGAAAAACATTTTTGCAGAGTTGAAACTAATTTTTAAAGACCCAATTTGATAAAAAAATTGTGTTTTTCACATGTTCTTGTAGCATTTTTCTGATGATGAAGGACATATACAAAGAAAAATGAGCATCTTTATTCAAATCATTGTGAATCAGGAACAGATAACAAAATGCCGTTGGAGAAAAATCACATTTGTGATTTAGAAAATACGCTGGATGGACGGAACACAAGCTCCCTGCTCCCCTCCATTCTGATGCATCCACTTTCAGACAAATAGATCCATGTACGTCTTTGATCTCCTTGTCTGAGCTGGTATTTGACTCACACAGATACTACTCACTATTTTTGTTGCAACGCCAATGTTAGGTTGGGGGTGTGAGCGGCTGTAAGTCAGCAAGGGGAGGGTGTAAACAGAAAGATGTCGGGAAGCAGGGAGGGCTTACTCCGCTCCAACAGTCCTGCCTGCGACTCAGAGATGAATTTCTGATGAATCCCTGTATTTTTGAGAATAATCACAATTAAAAGACCACTGGGAACCAAAATAGATCAAAAGATGATCTGAGTTGGACTTTTAATAAAAAACAGTTAGGTCATATTCCTTTATTTTTGTTGCCTGTGTGAGGCTTACGTTGCCACAATTATTTATTTTTAGATTTAATGAAATGTAATTTAATGCATTTTATAGAGTGCATTGATAAAATTCTATGTTTGGACAGAATTTTGTCCACAAAATCGTTTGTATTTTTTTGTTAGTGCTTTTTCTTTTAATAAACTATCCAGATTTTAAACAAAGAATCTTAGAGAAAATAACACATTTCAGCCCCACTTCACCTGCCATCTGCACCAACCACTGCCAGCCACAGCTGGTTAACATATTTGAGATAATGAGGACCTTCATAGGAGCTATAAAAGATAAATCATGTGGACTGCCTTCTCTGTCTGGTGCAAAAAGAGAGGAAAATGGCTTTTGAATTTATGCATAGACTTCCACCACATTCCATAATAGCTAAGAACTGAGCTGCAGTGTAAACATGTAAAAAATGGTTCTGCATTTGGAAATAAACAGAGAAATTTAATTATATGTACAAAGGATGCTGGAATGACCATTTGATGAAGCTGTTGGGTGCAGATGACATGACATTTGAAAAAATGATTGTAACACAAACAGTTGCAATGAGAGTTCATTAAAGACCAGCCTGAATGTGTCTCTGACTGTAGAAAAGACCCTTGAAAACACATTTTTATGTGGTATTTTCAAGGTCTGAAACCCTGTAAATGTATGGTGTTCTGAAAACTGGTTTAATGTTTTAAGCATATAAATATTTCTGCTATTTAACATTTTGACATACACTTGTAATATTTTGAAACAGCTTTTGATCATGGACGTTGATATTTGAAGGAGTTTGAATTTGACACAAAATGAATTCTGGGAGAAAAATGGTACTTCATTATTTAAGGACACCCTCATTTGTTTGTCAGCATTTTAAATCATAATCACTATTTCTGTCTGTGCTACTTGATGTAGTCCACTTATGGCAGCACTATCTAGCCAAATAATGTCTTTCTGTAAATGCCATTCACCCAAAACATAGATTGGATGGACCATTTCTGTTAATCTTTAACTATAAACTTGTGGTTTATGATCTATTTTTCATCTCCAGGTTAAAAATTTACTTTACAAAAACATGACGACGAATAGCATAATTCAAGAGGACGACAGCGCTGTCAACAACGACTTCTCCACAACAGTCGGTGCCCTCATCCTCAGCTTGGTCTTCCTATTGGGTGTGCCTGGCAACTTTTTTATCGTGTGGAGCATCCTGGCTCGCATTAGACAGCGCTCAGTAACCACCCTCCTCATCCTCAACCTGGCATTTGCTGATGGGTTTATCATGGCCCTCACCATCTTCTTCATCATCTACCTGGCAAAGCAGGAATGGATCTTTGGTGAACCCATGTGTAAAGCCATGTTCTACTTGTGCAACACCAACATGTACGCCTCAATTTTTCTGATCACGCTGATGAGTGTGCACAGAATGGTGGCTGTGCTGTTCCCAACGAAACTGTCATACATGGTGACCAGGAAGATTGTGAGAAGAATTATTGTGGGAATGTGGATACTGGTCATGGTGATTGCTATTCCATCACTGGTGTTTCGGAAGGTTATAGAAGTCTCAGATGACAATACAAACCATACAAAATTGGTTTGTGCAGCAAATCACACCCAGGCTCGACATGTAAGTCCACTGAATGTGTATTTTTATACAATAAATAAAATGACTTCATAAATGTCTTGATTAGGTTTTTAGTCTAAGCTTTAAAAAATCCTTTTGTAAAATAAACAATTCTTTCCTCCACCTGGCTGCAGGTGAGGTTCCAGTACGCTCTTGAAACTGTGTCAGCATTCATCCTTCCATATGCTGTCATCATCACCTGCTACATGCTTATTCTGAAACGCCTCCGGGAGACCAAATTCCGCCGCCACGTTCGCAGCGAGAAACTCATCCTGGCTATTGTGGTGATGTTTGGCTTGTTCTGGCTGCCATACCATGTCATCAACATGGTTCAGGTGAGGGAGGATGTCCTCACTCCCATTAATACAATGAAAGCTCTTCATATTTGCTGCTGCAGGATCAGTTGTCTTCCTGAGTAAACACTGAGTGTATTTTTTTTTGTTTAAGGTGGCAGCTGAGTGGTATCCAGAGGGTTCACGCACAAGAGAAATGTAAGTCAACCATTTTTAAATCCATTTTAGATATATCTTTTATTTTTTACACCCAACAACCAAAGCAAGTCTTAAGTTTTATCTGCCATTGTTTTAACTAATGGTTATGAGAATTAAAACCATTTGTTTCAAAAGCAAATAAACATTCCAGCTGATCTTCTGTTGACAGGCCACTAGGCATGAACACATCTATTAGATATCTAAATCATGGCTATTTCAAACGGCTTACAGATATGCATTATGCATTTGATAGACATCAATTCATAGAGGTCTATTGAAAATCGCAGTTTAGACCTCTAGCAGACCACCTTTCCACAGCTACAGTAATTGCGTTGTGGTACCATCATGCCTTGAGCGTTGTAAACAAGCCATTTGGTAATTCTTCCCTGCACATGTTTATTATTAATTTACATCTATTGTAGATGTATATCAGATAACTAATTGACATCTAAAATAGAAGTCTTTTAGTAGACATCCATCTCTGTTTAGTTCTCTTGCTTCCTCCCAAAGTTCAATAACACGATTCAGGTTGACTGCTGTCTGTAAATTGCTCCAGTGTGTTTGTGTGACAAACTGGTGACTTGATTTGGGTGTACTCCACTTTCAACAGTAGCTGGATTGGAACCAGCACACCTGTGACCCTAAAAGGGGATTCAGCAAGTTCAGAAAATGAATGGATGAGAACTTGCTGTATTTTTTTAACTAGTAAATGTTTTAAAAAGTACTCTAATAGACATCTAAAAATATCCCAAGATTAGATGGTACAAGCAGCGAGCAATTTCGGAGCTATGCAGCTGTACAGTTTTGAGACAGATGGCAGCTTAGACAAGGAAAATGAAGATGTTAGTGGATCTATTTGTCTGCAAGTGGATCCGTTAGAATTGAAGCAGAGTAGGGACTTTGGTCCGCCACTGTCAGTGCCTGCACCACAAACCCAACCTTTTTCAAACTGCTGGTTTTTATCTGCGCCTGATCCATCACGATTTGAATAAAGAAATTTAGTCATTTTAAATTATTTTACGTATGTCCTCCATCATGAGAAAAATGCTACAAGAACATGTTAAAAATTCCATTGTCAATGGAGTGGGTCTTTAAATGTTGAAAACCCCTGGTCTAAGTTAAAATGTCTGATGTGTCCACCTGCAGATTGGACCATGTCCACTCATCCAGCCGTGCAGTGACGTCACCCTTAGCGTTTATTAGCAGCTGTGCCAATCCAGTTCTGTACACTTTTGCTGGAAAGTCCTACATCAAGAAGAACGGTTTTGCCTTCATGGCGAAGTTCTTTGAAGGCACATCATCAGAGCAAACAGAGAACAAGAAGTGCCGCAAGATGTTCAAGGATGGAATACAATCTAAAAACAGCAACAACACTTTGCCTTCCTGTGGACAGAAAGTAACTCCTGAAGTCATTTAGGCCATGAAAAAGACTGTGCATCCATAAAAGCGTCACACAGTTCACCACCCGCATCCCTGCGCTGCTTCTGTCTTCAACGGCATCAAAGCGAGTCACAGGAAATGAGAGATGTTTCAATTTTAATATGTCCATCAGTTTTACATGTGGTTTTTATGTTAATAGTGTTTACAATGTCTACAAGAAAAGTAATGTCAATGCAATGCTGAACTTTCAGTGTACATTAAATTGACTAAATTAGTGTAAGTTCTGTTAAATAATAAATGTTTTATTCATTCATTCATTTTCCAATCCGTTTTATCACGGGGTTGCCGGAGCCTAACCCGGCTACTCATGGGCGAAGGCAGGGTACACCCCTGGACTGGTTGCCAGTCTGTCGCAGGGGCCACAATCACACACCCATGCACACTCACATTCACACCTAGGGACAATTTACAGTGACCAATTAACCTATGAAGCATGTTTTTGGACGGTGGGAGGAAGCCGGAGTACCCGGAGAAAACCCACGCATGCACGGGGAGAACATGCAAACTCCACACAGAAAGGTCCCCCAGCCAGGACTTGAACCGGGAACCTTCTTGCTGTGAGGCAGGAGCGCTAACCACTGCGCCACCGTGCAGCCCAATAAATGTTTTAATTTTGTTTAATTTTTAACATTATTAGTGGGTTAACACCAACTCATAAACACTTCAGTGGAAAAAAGCTGGTAAAACTTGACATAATCCTGCATTCCTGTACAAAAATCACCCAACCATCAATGACAGACAATTTCTATGTTAATTTAGTTATTTGACATCACATACAGGTCAGCTGTGACAATGACGTGTCTACAATTAAAAAGTTTAGCCTTTTAAGGTCAAAATAGTCCTAAAAATTCAGAGAAAGATAACAAGGACAAAGAAAAAGGAGATTACTATGACAAAATCTGTTGGTTAATTTTAGGAAACAAGTGTCCTTTATTTTTAATCCAATAGTACATTTTAAACTAGATAAAGAACTGGGTTTAACATTTTTAATATCAAGTATTTTTAATCAAAAGATAATAGAAGAATGACTTTTAGTGTGGCGAAGATGTGTGTTCTTTAGTTGGTGTTGAGGTACAAACACACTCCTGAAAGGACCCAGTGGGAGGTGTGCATGGTGGTAAACAGGTCTGCTTCAAATACCAGTCCAACGCCTGACGCGTTTCTCCGCAAAGAAGTGGTGTACACCGGAGTTCTCAGTGTGTTCTGGGGTTTGAAAAATACAACAACAAAAAAATCACAATTGTTAAAGGATAAGGCAGCCAGAGGAATCTGGAGGTGAGTGGCGGTCTTCATCCTCACCCGTAGCCTGAGGCTGTTTTCCGGCACAGGGATGACTTTGAGGATAGGTAGCTCAACTACCAAGACTCTTGGTTTGCTTCTTGCCAAGCAGCCATTCTCCATGTCCCAGTCTGCTCCCTCCAAAAACAGGCCTGATATATAGCAGCCTGCAAACACTCTAGATATGAGCTTTCAGAACCACTCTCCCACTGTTGAAACATTGATTTGCTTTAGTACCCTGTTTTAGTCTGTCGTCGATTTCCTCCTCATTGCGATGTGAAGTCACTTCTGTGTAAAAGGTAGATTGATCAAGAAACCAGCCTTTTTTCCTGCATGCAGCTTGGACCACAGCTGCCAAGTAAGACTCTGGAACATGCAGTCCTGACAGCCACATGACTTTTGGCTCTCCTTCATGCACCTGTTAGACAAAGTACAGAGATAAATCAGACAAAAATGTCTATATATGTCATCCTGGAGGGATTTGACCTTATTTACCCAGCTACTGTACTGCTCATAGCGCCTCCTTAAATGGCTCATCCAGTCATTGAGAGACTTCAGGGTATCTGGTGCCAACCTCTTCCACGTGGCAGGAACAAGACCATTATAAAGGGCGTGAGCCAAGTCATCCAAATCTTTGCTCATGCTCATCTCACCAGTCAAAGCCTGCAAAATGCAAAAATAAGCTCAAAAAAGTTAAAGCAAAAGTCAACACCTGGACTTTTTCGTTTTAGCTTCCTTATTTTTTTCCTCAACTGACCCTCAGCAGCTCAGCCACTGACTGCTGCATGCAGAGAACCAGTTTGTTAAATCGACTGAGTTCTTGGAGAAGAACCACTGAGGTCGGCGAGAAGTCTGAACCCAACTCTTCACGGACAACATTTATGTCAAATAACTCAGGCAGCCATTTCTGAATGTCTTGGGCGGTGCGTCTAATGTGTTCGTCTCCTCCAATGCTGCCCTCACATTCACCTGAGGGACAAAATGTGACTTAGAGCTCAAAGGAAAAGTCACAAAGCGAATTATTCTAAAGGTATCAGCACATATGGAAGTGCAGACCCGTTTCAGGCTGCAGGGCTCTCAAGTGGGTCCACATCTCTTTGGCAGCTTGAGTGTAGTATCCTATCTCCACATTGGAATGAAGTCCTGCTACCTCAGGTGTGTTCAAAAGAGGCATTTTCCCAATCTCATCTGAAGAACAAGAAATGATGAAAAGCTCCAAACAAACCGTTTTTCTGTCCAAAATTATTTAAAAAAATAAGCATTTTAGCTGACCAGTATACACATGCTTTCTCCCAGGTGGAGGTATTTTGTAACCCACATCTTTGTTTCTGAAAAAGTGGAAGTGCTGAAAGGGGGAGAAGAGGAAGTCTCCAAAGTACTCATTCATGTAGACCTTTAGGATTCTGCGGTCAAAGCTATCAGTTGCTCTTCCACCATACAGTACCTAAAAAAAAGACATGTTCTTTCTAATCTTAAAGCTATGTCAAAGATAGAACAACACATGTAAAAATGAATATTATTATAGTCTGACCTCCCCAATGAGATACCGAATACTTTCCCAGGGTATAAAGCTCTCTCCTCGCTTATGACTTTCTGTCAGGTAGGTATTCAGTACTTCCAAAGAGGCCTGGAAAAAAAGTTCATTGATTAAACCATCCAAGTGCAAAATGTATAAACATCTGTGGATGACTTAGGACTTTAGTTGTGGAGAAAAGCAGTAAAAGTAAAAGGCACATAAATGTGAGGGCTTTCTTTGATGAGCCAAAATGAAAACACTTCTTTTGAATTCCTACATTTGTATTTAAGCCTCAGTCAAATGGGCCTGTACGGGTGCTGCAGGTTTTTGAGTTGTCTGAGCCTGCGTAGACGGTCACTGAGAGGAGCAACTGCAACTTGTGGTGAGTGCAAGAGTGTCTTACAGTTCTTTGAAGCAAATACGGGCACCTTAAAGACCCACTCCAATGAAAATTGTGTTTTGGTGTTTTTAACATGTTCTTGTCGCATTTTTCTCATGATAGAAGACATATATATAAAATAATTTAACTTAAATTAAAACTGCGTTTATTTGTTTGAAAAGGTATATGTGTGTGAGCTGTAGTTGTATTGTGTTGTATTGTGAAACACAAAGCATATTATTGCTTGTGTGCAACTTGTTGCTTTGTCCCCCCCCACTTTTTAAATCACCCTCCAATTTCCTTAACCTTTTCTTTTCTTTTGTATCATTATCCCCCGTCTCTAACATCCCACTCTCTCCTTCTCTCTTTTTTTCCCGTTTGTTCCAACAAAATAAAGTTTACAAACGTAATCAATATAAATACATATTTCTTTAATCAAATCGCGAAGGATCAAGAGCAGATGAAAATCCTTTGTATAAAAACGCTCTGTATGTGATGGGCGGTCCAAAGTGTCCTTCTACCCTCCAATTCTAATGCATCCCCTTGCAGACAAATAAATCCATTAACGTCTTAATTTTCCTTGTCTGAGCTGGAATCTCATGAATCTTCCAGCTCATGCAAGAGAGGCTGACACAGTTTCTACACTCAAAGTGAGGCTTAAAACATTCCTCTTTGGACAGGTTTATTGCCAGGTTAGCTAGCAATCAGAGAATGTCTAACTTACTGCTGCCCTACCTTAGCTACTATAATTAAGTTTGGAGGAATAATTGCAATTTTCATTACATCCATTAGACATATTTCTCCATTGAGCTGAGCAGAGGGAAGAGGGTTTGACAAACCAGGCCACGGCGGCTGATTTCCCCGGTTTAGTGGGCTTATGCAGGCTAGATGGGATTAAATAATATATATTGTTGCTAAAACTGCAGATTTTCTATTATTGTTATTATTACCATTCACTATCTGTGCCATTTTACATGCAACTTACTATTAACATGTTTGAATTAAATTTCAATGCCAATTAGTATTCACAGTCATGACCTTGCTATTTCATGTGGAACACCTGCATACCCCATGCAGGGCTGCCTATTTTTCACCCACAGACAGCCTGTAAGGGCAGTTGTGACTATAAGGTTTTACTTGTGATAGTCATGTCAAATGCTGTAAAGAAAAAAAGCATGATCTGCAGAACCACAGAATCCAGTAGTGCACAGAGAACTAATTTAACGCATTGCAGAACTTACACTGAAGTCGGATTCATTGAAGTTGCAAGGCACACTCCAGCCTATCTTGCCATACTTGTTCCTGTCTTGCACAACAGCATGAAAGAAGGCTAACACATACACCAGGCTGTTAAAAGCAGGGTGCTGGCATGAAGACAAGGTCTGCTGTGAGATTTTGGAGTATGTGGCTTTCATGTTGAGCTTGATCTCGTCGGGAGGTTCTGCTACAACCTGCATACAGCATCAATGTTTAGCAATGTGCAGTTAGGACAACCCTGACAAACTAGAACATAATTTATGGAGATAGCAAGATCTGTTTTCCATTAAAAAGGGCAGGAAATATAAATATTGAATGTATGCTGTAAAAGTCAGAACTATTATGTTAAAAATAGTTTATGAATATCACAGATTAATTTATTTCCTTAATGTCAACCTAAGGGAAACAAACCAACAAAGATTACATCAAAACACCTTAAGCAAGCAAATAAAACGTCTTTCACCTTTTGAGACTTCTGCAAAATACTGATGGGAAAATCATCAATAGGGTTGGTCGTGATCCATAAGCGGAAGTTGATGTTGGGACTGGTAATTCTCTCCAACGCTATTTCCAAGTCCTTCAGCCACTTCACACCCAGGTGGCAATTTTGTATTATCAACCAACTACCAATGGAAACCGCCTTCTCCAACAACTTTAGCACTGCCTTCAGCACAGATATAGGATACTATTAGCTATTAGTGGGAATACTATCTAACCCCCACTACCTTTAATCTCACTGTTCTTGGCACATCAAGAAAAAGGGTTGAGTACCTGCTCTTGGCCTTGTCCCATTGCAATAAGTGTACACTTACTGCCTGACTTCTCAGCAAACTTGATCAGGTCACTAGTTGGGTCAGATCCAGAATTCATAATGAAGACAGTGGGAGAGTAGGGCGTGCTGTGTTCATAGATTGTGGTAAAACTGATCAAGTGGGGGTGCACAAATCTGAAAAGACACAGAAGTTAACATGTTAAAACCCTTAAATGACTGACTGGGTCTAAGCAAATTACCTTCAACACTAAACTTCATTACATAGTGAAGGAACGTCAAGACCTATGAGAATATTGATATATTGAAATGTAAAGGTGAATTGATTCTTAATCTTGATCCATATTTCCCCCAAATTATTGGGTAAATCTTTCCATTTAAAGATGTTATACTTCGTATCAAATAAAGAAGAAAGCCAGTACACACGTTTTAAATACTTCTTGAGTTATTTTGGTGCAATGTCCACAAATAAATGAAGAGTCAGTCTACACTCACCGGCCACTTGATAAGCACACCTTCCCAACTGCTTGTTCATGCAAATTTCTATTCAGCCAATCACATGGGAGCAACTCAGCCATTTAGGCATGGTCAAGACAATCCGCTGCAGTACAATCAACATCAGAATGGGAAAGAACTGTGATTTCAGTGACTTTGAACGTGGCATGGTTGTTAGTGCCAGACGGGCTGGTCTAAGTATCTCAGAAAATGTTGATCTACTGAGATTTTCACCCACAACTATCTCTAGGGTTTACAGAGAATGGTCCAAACCGAGAAAATATCCAGTGAGCCACACCGGGTATCACTCCTGTCAGCTAAGAACAGGAAACTGAGGCTACAATTCACACAGATGCACCAAAATTGGACAATAGAAGATTGGAAAAATGTTGTCTGGTCTGATGAGTCTCCATTTTGGCTGAGACGTACTCATGAGAGGGTCAGAATTGGATGTCAACAACATGAAAGCATGACTCCATCCTGCCTTGTGTCATGGTTCAGACTGGTGGTGGTGGTGTAATGGTGTGGGGGATATTTTCTTGGCACTCTTTGGGCCGCTTAGTACTAATTAAGCATAACCATGTCTGTCCCTTTATGACCACAGTGTACTCGTCTTCTGATGCTACTTCCAGCAGGATAATTCACCATGTCATAAAGCTGGAATTATCTCAGGCTGGTTTATTGAACATGACAATGAGTCCACTGGACTCAAATGGCCTCCACAGTCACCAGATCTCAACCAAATAGAACACCTGTGGCATCATGGATGTGCAGCCGATAAATCTGCAACAACTGTGTGATGCTATCATGTCAATATGGACCAAACTCCGAGGACTGTTTCCAGTTCCTTGTTGTATCTATGCAACTGAAGATTGTGGCAGTTCTGAAGGTAAAGGCGGTCCAACCCGGTACTAGCATGGTGTACCTCGTAAAGTAGCTGGTGAGTGTATACTTAAAATTGAATGAACATATCACAACATTAGCATGTCTCGTTCAGTAGAATTGGGTTCTATCCCTTACATGTTGCCCATGATGACAGTAACATAGTCAGCCATGGCTCTGTAGAGTCGGTCAGCACGTAAACATCGCAGCAACAGCAGCTTCTGAAAGACTGACAGGCTCTCACTGTGTTTCAGGGGAAAGGGAGCCTGTTTTGGTGCCCTCAAGTCACACCACTGAGGAGAGAACAGCAATAGTTACACTTGGCTCATTCATTCCCATTCAAACATGTCACTGTGCTCACTCACAGCCTTCCAGTGAGTGGAGTTTTGCTCTATGTCACTGGGCAGAGAGTTGAACTGCTCAGGAAAAAGTTCTGCCAGTTTCATGATGTCCTGCCAGGCTTGATCAGGAATCCACTCGTGAGGCTTTTGTATTTTGCTTTCATCACCAGATGGATTTCCTTTTTAGAGGAAGTGGGAGAGAATAACTATAATCTTTGCATATATTTGTGTGTTTCTGATCTCCTCAAACGTATGATCTACTTCTGTGTTTTGATCAAAACTATACCTTTGATCAGGAAGTCCAGTTCCTCCAGAGGAACTCGCCCCTCTGTCTCCTCAATCCTAACTGTCATGTTAAAGGAAAACAGCAACTTGTGCTTCCCAAACAGTCCTGAAGATGAGCAGTTAGTGAGGCTGGGGACATCTATAACTCAGCTTGTGACCCTACTTAGAACAGAATAATTAATTACTGTACCTGTGACTCCATAGTTATGAACGTTGTATGTCAGAGTGTTTATGATGTTCTCAAGCCTTTGCTGAAGGTTTGAATCAGCCAGAGATTTTTGCAGTGAAAGTTCAAACAGCTTGAAGTATGAAGTGAGTGAGTACTGGTACATCCTGTTAACCAAAGCCATGTCTGAGAGTGCAAAGAACAGAACTGCACCACGCTTGGCAACGGGCCGGTAGCCCTCTCTGAGGTTAGCAAACTCCACAGTTTTACTCTGAGCCATGTTTAGTTTGTTTATTACCTATAATGTTACAAACAAAGAAAATAAGGTTTAGTTATCTAAATTTGCAGTAGCACAATGACTCCAATAATGCTGTTTTTAGGAAGGCCTACCTCACTGGCTTTTGTCTTTGTTTTCTCCAGTGTTTGAATAAGCTCTGTGTTATCCAGCATGTTGCCTGTAGATGTTACTAGTTCCAAGAGCAGGGAATCTCCAAGGGTTTTCAGTAGGGTCTTATTTTCACTCATCTCTTGAACTAAACGAAGGTGTCGTTGCTGCCGGACCTTTTCCAACAAGCCTGTGGTGACACTCAAGAGCTGGTCCTCCAGGCCTTTAAGGGTCACTTTGTGTAACACAGGGACAAAAATGAAAAACAAAACGTCTTGAACAGAAAATCGGTCCCCATGTGGCAGAACTTACCAGAATAATTGATAATCAAGGCTTTTTCAAACACTGATGGGGAATATTGAGGGTTTGCCAATGTGGTGTGAAGGAAAAGTTTAAAGTTTGGATCATAATTCACTTCCTTGTCACCAAGCACAATGACCGTTCTGCCTTCTGATTCCACAACATTTCTTTCAAGGACATTTTCAATTATTGGATCAATGTGTTCATCCACATCTTGAAGGAGGAATGGATAGCCATACTTGATAGAAAGCTCCAGCTGTTTCAGGAAGTTTGGGTCATGTAAAGATGAGACCTGACAGGAAACCCAGATCACAATAAAGGCCTGTGACTGTCATGCCTCATCCAAAACAACACTTATTTCAACAGAGCAAAAAGTCATTTGAAGTCACGCTGAGCTAAAACTGTTTTGTACCTTGAGATTATTTTCTTTTTCCTTCTTTTGAATCCAGTTAAGGGCCTGCTGTTGGGGATCAATACACAAGGGAAATCGACTCCCTTTGGTTGTTAGGATTCCATTCTGCACTGACTGCTCATCTGGAGGCAAACCCTCTGAGTCCCATCTGTCACAAAGGCGTTATTTATCACCACAGCTTTTCAGACAAAAACAAATGACTTTATAAAAAACAAACAGCTGATGTTGCATTGTGAGTCATTTCTGCTTAAAAAAATTTAACTCCTTGAAGCCAACGGATGCAAATATGCATCAAACCACTTCTGCTCCAAACTTACCTTATTTTAGCACTGACTTGAAAGCAAAAACATAAGTGATTTTTTTTTTTTTCATAGCTGGAAATGAATTCAGGCATCAAGGGGTTGAAATATTGCAAGCACGTGTTGCTCACCTGCTGACTTCTACTTCATTAGACAGAAAGTTTTCTATTTTAAATGGCTGGCTCAGAGGGATTCCTTTCTGCTTTACATCTTGAGTCCATTTGTCGTATACCATGCTGTTCCTCAAGTCCCAGCTGAAGGCCCCAGCGTAACTTAGAAAAGCAGCTGCGATTAAACAGTCACCCAGGAGACATGCATGTTGCTGTTTCAACTGTTCCAAATCTTTTGTCC
Source organism: Adrianichthys oophorus (assembly GCA_036245035.1). Lineage (NCBI taxonomy): Eukaryota > Metazoa > Chordata > Actinopteri > Beloniformes > Adrianichthyidae > Adrianichthys > Adrianichthys oophorus. The sequence goes on along the minus strand of BSAI01000012.1, from coordinate 25,376,123 downwards.
ATCTAAAGTGACAATTGACCAGAAAATAAAGGTTAGAGGCAGAAAGACGTGAGAGGATAAACTGAGTTGGATTTGAGCCCTGCTGTTGCATGCATTCACTATTTTGGATGCTCACCGTTCACTTTCAGAGGTCAGGCCAAGGATCAGTTTGTCAGCAGCTGTCAGCCTCCTCTCCATGAGCTTTGCCTCCTCCAGTTGTAGCTCCTTCTCTAGAACAGCATCGTCATACTTCTCTTTCAGAGAACTTGCCTCTCTCTGCATTTTATTAAGGTCGTTTTTGATGCGCTCTAGTTCTGCTTTACTCTGAAGGAACTCTTTTTCGAGACGTTCCACCTTTAAACAAAGAGAAAAAAAAACCAAACCATTCATTTAGTAATTTTGTAATGCACAACATTCTCTTAGTAGCAATAAAACACAAAATACCTGATCTCTTTTTGGTTTCACCTCTGTAGCAACATCCCAGTAACTCATGAATGACTCTATAAACTTAAGGATTCCTGAGCCAGCCTTGCTGATAGCTTGCATTTCTTCAACACTTGTCTGAAGATTTTTCAAGAAATCTACACAGAATAAATAAAAAGGAAAACAAACCAGTTAAGGTTGATGGATCTTTTCATTTTAAGTCATTTATTTGCTGAATTTAAATTGTAATTTAGATAAATTACCTTTAACAGTTGAGATCTGAGAATTACTTATAGAATCACAATCCATTTGTATGAGAGAGTGCAGAAAACCAGCCTCTGACATCATCTTCTTGGCTGTTAACCAGTTTAATTCTTTTTTTCCCCGTAGAACAAGGATGCACTCACAAACCACCTGCACCTGCTTGGGTGGTTTTGCAAAAGACCTGAAAGATGAGAGAAAAAAGAAGGACCTGTGAGTTGGCCTTGTAACTACCATATTTTCTGCAATGTAAGCCACAATTAAAAGCCTTTTTTTTAAACAGCAGTGGGCCTTATAATCTGGAGCGCCTCATACTGTATATATGGTATAATTTTAGTTGTGCTACTGATGTAGAAGCAATTTTAGTTCCAAACAAGGCTGGGTGTTATTGGAAATAGGCTAAAGCAACTAACGTGTGGCGGTGTCAAACCATGTTTTTTTTTTTATGCGCTACTAACAAGGTTGGGAGTTAGTATATTCACATTAAAGATTGTTTAAGCAGTATCAGTCTGTTTTTTTACGTTTTGCAAACAAGATTGGGAGTTACAAGTTTTAAGAATATACTAACGCAGCTAACACTTCTAACATGGCTAACATGTAGTTAGAAACAAGTTCCAGACTTACTGTGAATGTAAATGATAACGTCTGGCTGACTGATGGACTTATCTCTGACTCTTTTGTCTCGCTTAAGGGGCCTTATAGTTTGGTGTGTCTTTGAAAGTTTGAAAATAGACTATTCATTGAGGGGGCACCTTATTACCTGGTGACCTTTATAGGGCAGAAAATACAGTAAAAGAATCTACAGTTAAAATGAAGTACAAGAGAGCGATTAAGTACAATCCATCTTGTTTCATCGTGTGGATAATGCATCTCTGCATTGATGAGTTTTTGTATTATAAACTAATATCTTGCCAAGTTAGTTCATTAAGGTGTGTATCATATCATTGTGCCTTTTGTATCTGATCATCATTGCAAACCATTTCTAAAGCAAAACCTATATAGGTGAGTTTAATAGAAGATTACTGGAGATTACCGAATCTCGACAATATCAGTTGCATCCAGCTCTTCGAGGGCTTTGTGGGCTGCCTTTAATGCTGGCAGAGCTTCAGCCAGGGAACGCTCAGCTTCTCTTCTCTCAGCAGCGATGACTTTGTTCTGTTCCTCCAGCTCTTTGGCTTTATTTTCCACCTGAATCATTTTCTCTTTGACTGAAACAAAATGTTGAACAAGTCATAATTGTTTTTTACCAACTATTACTGGTTCAAGGATGAACTTTTACTGACCTATGTTTTGGTTTTTGACAATTTCTTCCAAAAAAGCTGTGCAAGCTGCAGTTTTTTTTGTGAGAATCAGCTTCTGATCTGCCAGCTTGACATTCAGTTCAGCTATCTGCTCTCTGGCTTCCCTCAGTCTGTCCAGACTGACCTCTAAGCGCTCGCACTCCACTGGAACACAAAGTATTTGAAGTCATTGATAAAGAATTGTGACACAATTAAGTAAACATTTTTACAAAACAGCATCTCAGGATTTAAACGATTTAAAAAAATCCCCAAACCAAGGATGTGCTTGTTCTTCTCTTCCAGGAGGGTAGAATAGGTACTGATGAAATCCAAGAAGCTCTTTGAAGCTGCATAGTTACATCGTTTGAGTTTAAGTAAGAGTAGCTTGCTGAAGTCACCCACAGAGGTATGAACCATGCATATGAGATCTATAATTGCTCCAAAATGGGCCTTAGGAATGATTGGATTTTCATCTGAAAGGTCATAACATTAGTATTTGAAACAACAATAATATTACTTTGAATAACTGACTGTATAAGAGAACTGGACCGCGTGAGTGTGACATCACACATATAGAATGACTTCCAGCTCCAACCAAAGTCAATTCAGTCGTCATGTTTTTACAATACAGACTCCGCCATGTTGGAGCCAGACATCGTCAGTAAAGCAGTGACTGATTCAAGTTGGTCTGAGTCATGGTTTCTGTGGCAACCACTTTCGCCAATCAGTAGTGAGCTTGTTGGAAGCCCACAACCCTTCCACTTGAAGGCAGACTTAGGAGGATCTGTAAATCAAAAGTTTTGATCGTTCGACCACATATATTGATAGAGTAATCTGGTTGGCCAGTTTATAACTTGAATAACTTGCTTTACAGAAAATATATAACAAGAAAATTTTTTAAAAAGTAGCAGAACAAGAATAGTTATTCTGACAAATATAATGCCTGAATAACAGCTGTTTATTTATTTTTTGAAGTCTACAGGACTTTGGCTTCTTGGACCCAGTGGATACTTCATGTTTGGAACGCCAGGGGGAGGGGGTCACTCAGTCCAGTTCTCTTATACAGTCAATGCTTAGAATACAAATTTTTGGTAAGCAATTACAGTTATTCTTTGTCTATACGCCAATAAAAACATACCAAGAACACACTGAGCCACTGCATGCAATGCCTGTGCTGACCAGGGCAGATACCAGTCTATGACTGTGTTGTTCATCAGCCCTGGAACAAACAGTTATGACATCAGTGTATAAGTACAAGATAAAAAAATAATGAGATCTGAATCTGAATTTCACCTGGGAAATTCCGACAGTGTGTCTTTAAGGCATCTCCTGTTTCAGACAGACATAAAACAATGTGCAAATTGTTCGCACTCTTGCTGAGGAAATACTGCCAGACACTCTCTTTTGAAGAGCCGACCCCCATTTGATGAGCCTCACTGGTGATCTGTTTGAGAATGGACTCTTTCTCATCATCGTCAAATAATGTTGGAACCATACCTGAAATACACAGATATGCACTTTAGCTGCAACTTTTAGAAACAGAAATTAAGGTTAAGCAAGAGGGATAGCTAACCTGAGATTAGCATGTTGTTAATCTGCTCCAGAAATCCTTCCTCAACAATGTGAGCCTCAGTAAAGAGAAACACTGTCCTCCTGTTTTCAATGCCAAGTTTCAGGTACAATGTTTTGAGATCATTTCTGAAGTTTAGCTCACTGTATCCTCTTTTTAGTGTTAGCTCAAAAACCTGGAGACACATAATCAATAATTAGACAAAAAAGCTTTTTTAAATAGAGTGTAACCTTTGGAATGTAACATAGTTGTTGCTTTGTTAAATCAAAAATTTTACATTAAAAAAAAACATTTTGCACCAAGCCTCTTTCAACTGAAGGGGGTGAACATACGCTAGTAAACAAAAGGAAAAAAAGAAGAAACCCCTTTCTGCTCATCAAGTGTGAACATCGTTGGCTTTCCTCGTATCCAAGAATGCGTGTCTAGTGTGTTCCTAAATGCATGTCACATGCCTGGTGTGAACGTAGCATGACAATTATGGATCTAACAACCTCACAGTCAGCAGTGAACGCTGCCAGCTTAGTGAGTGATCGTTTCCAAGATCCCTCGGCTCCAGTGAGCAGGGCGTGTCCACGATCGCTGCGGAGGATTCTATGAATCCTGGTCAGATGTTCCACAGCATCTTCAAACAGCACTAGCTTCAGGCTGGACTTGGTCTCGTTGTATTGCTCAAGGATGTCCTGCAGTGTAAACAGCACTTAGGTAAAAGTACAGCCCTGAGCCAAAGTGGCAAATAGAAAACAAAATCAGGGCCACATTTTATCAAGATGTTGACATAATGTGCATTACTTGAAATATGGCTCTTGAAACGTCATAGTCCTTGATGTCCTCATAGACTCTTGGCTCATAATCTTCTCGAGCTGCTCTGTAGTCCCCAAAAAGAATGGGGTCTGCCAATACTGCCTCAGAATCGGACTCAAAATACTCCTCAACCAGCTTCTTTATGTGACCGTGCACCTAGTGGTAAAGTAAATAGATAAATGTGTGCAAAGATTAAAAATAAATCTGTGCGTTTGTGTTTGCAATACAAAATAGGTACATTAGTCAGTAAAAAAAAAGTTAAATTATTACCAAAGCTTTGTCTGTTTCATTGGTAAGCCTGTCATGGAAATTTCTCAGGCATTCATTTCTCCACACGCGAACAAACTGTTCGACTGTCCAACAGCTGGAAGTGACAGAATCAAGGGAAAAGCTTTTTTTAAAAAAAGAGCTCTGTCATTCGACAGTTTGATTTTTACCTGTCTGGTTTAGTGAAGGTCAGTCCAGAGTAGATTCTTGACAGGTCCCTCTGACTGAACATGTAGTGGAACTTTGAGGGAGTGGGTGGCAGATCGGTGATGATGGCGGTGAAGAGTTTCAAAGTGCATGCAGTGATTGTGTCACACACCTTTTGAATGGCTTCCTTAAAGGACTAAAGACATTTAAAGTTGTTAAATTAATTGAAGTCTCATGGATCCTGGGATCTACTGTGGGAATCACACACTCACTCTTGTGTGGCCTTTGATAATGGAGGCATAGATCAAATGGAGAGACTCAGCTGCTGGGGGAGGAATGTTAAAAACACTGAAGAGTGAGAGGAAGCGTGGATCTACTTTATTCCTTCCACCTCCTCTCTTTCCCATGGCTGCAATATAGCCAAGGTCTTTGATGATTTTGAAAGTACGTTTTTTCTTCCTGTCATACATGCCTCCTTGGTCTAACAGCAGTCTCAGGAGTGCAACAGGTTGTTGTGTACCAAAATCATCCACCTGGGAAATGCATTGGAAATATTTCAAGCATGCAGTAAAATTTAAGACACCCCAAGACAAAAGATGGAGGAGATTTGGTTAAAAGGGTGGAGCAGATACCTTTGGCATGTTCAGGTCGTCAATAAAGACCAGCAGTCTCTTTCCTATGGGAGGACCATAAGTACCTTTGGTTCTTTTTTCTATATTAGCCTCAATATTTCCCTGCAGATCCAACGAAGTTGTTTTGGATGAAAAGTTTATGGTCAGGGAAACCTGAAAGGAATCCGGCAAAACTCATTAATCTAAAGACAGAGATGCATAAAAGTTCTTTACAGTAATGGATCCCTTACGCTTGAATCTGTACTTGTGTTCTTTAGGAAGTTTTTAATGGTGGTTGTCTTTAAGGTGGCAGATTCTCCAACCAGAAGCACTGGCCTCTTGATTTTAACCATCTGTTCCAAGATCCAGTGGGTTCTCGTCGTGTCAACTGTTGGAACTAAACCATAGGAGAAAACTCATTACTGTATTTGACCACATACGAAAATTCAAGCTGAATTCAAGTCTTAGTCACATACACCCGTATGGGCGTTGACCTGTGCAGGTGCTGCAGGTTTTTGCATTGTCTAGAGAGGAGCGGTCGCATGTTAAGAGGAGTGTAGGTGTGTCACGCAGTTCCTTTAAGACTCATACAGGCATCTCAAGGGACATCATGCATGTGGTAAGTTTTATGAAGTATTCGTATAATGGAAGTTATGACGTACAGGTGTTGCTGTCATATGTTCCCCCTGCGCCAAACTTTTGTCATTTGTAAGGTGTTCCTTACTGACCACACGCAAATGCGGCATGCATGGGGTGTGCGAGGGGTACCTAAGTGTACGTAATATGCCCACACAAACTATGCTCTGATTGTATTATTTCCTCATTTTGGGTACAGTTAGGCTGTACGCAAGGAGTGCACAATTATCTAGTGAACAGCACAAATGGGGTTCCAGCGCGGTATGCAGGATTGGGGGGTTGAAATATAAAAAATGTGTATGACGTGCTTATACTCACCTACTTAACCCTTGCTTACCCTTATGTGTTTTATACATGTTCAATAAAACTTGTTATTCACAGCATGTTTGTAGACAGCCTCAGACAGGGTCACAACCTTGATATTTTGTAAGGGCTACCTGTGTGCCCTGTACAGCTTTGCCCATTTTTCACCCGCAGACAGCCGGTATCCACCCTCAAGAGCAGTTGTGACTAAGGCTTTATCATGGCCTTTGTCATGATTTTGTAAACAGACAAAGTGTTCACCTAAAATGTCAGCAAACTTCATTGCAGGGTTGTGAATGTATTCAGGAACCAAAGAACTCCAGGGAACCCACTTCTCCTGCATCCCATCAAAATGGAAGTCGTACAGAGTTGGGAGATATTCTGAAATTCAGTCGTTGTTTAATAACAACAAATGACAGAACAAGTGTCATACAAATGTTGCTGGAACAATTGTCTGTTACCTGGGATTTCTCCAGGTCCAGCATAGGCTTTCTCGTCGTCCACTGTGGTCAAACAGGAAAGACTCTTGACAAGTTCATCAAATTTGAGCCGACCACTCTCCATTAATGTGGCTCCAAGAGAGCAGTACAGAGCTTCCAGGAAATAACACTCCAGGACTTCAGCGCTGCTATTCTCACTTTCGAGAAGCGCATCCAGCATCAGGCACAACTGAGAGACCTGAACACAACATGAACTCGGTAAAATCAACTAACTTGGATTCATATCAATTTTATTTTTTAATCACTGCAGAAAACATGTACGGCACATATGGGTGAGGTTTGACCTACCATATTGACATTGGTCTGAGGAACAACTGTCTCACTGTTCATAGTCATATCAATGCAGCTGGGCACATATTTCTCAAACAGTCTGCTGAGCAGTTCTTGTTCCTTGAAAAAACAGAAGTCTTTTAACAAGAATTTTATCAAGAAGGGAGTATTTTACACAGTGAGCATAGTTTAATGCCTTCTCATGTCTGTTTTTTATCCATCTTTGCCAGTATGGGCTGTAACTCAGATCTTTAGGATCAATAAATACCACCCCACAACGGGAGACAGTAGCAGGGGAAGCATAATGCAGATCTCCAACCTGCAAGAGCAAAGTTGTGTTACAGGATCTGAAACCTTTTTCATTTTCACATTTATCTGTCCCTTTTTTTCAAGAAAGCGGATGGATTCTGCTAAAGGCCTCTCAAATTTGGAACAAACCTCAAACAGAAGTGCACAGTGACTCTGTAAACAGATGCGGTCTCCATTGGCTAGTGTGAGAAGCTTGTTGTCATCTAACACCGAATTCATGCTTTCCAACCATTGGGGATCCACATCTCCATCAAAAAGGATGTATCTGTGGGTCAAAAGGCATTTTTTAGAGAAGTACTAACAGAAATTCTTCTGTAAGTACAGTGGTGGCACCAGATGTCAACTGTCATGTTCTGGTTTTTACCTTCTCTCTTTTTTATCAGTAGACTTGTTGATCTCTCGAAAGAGTTTGGAAAAAATCCCATCAGTCCATTCTCGAGTCCCAGGGTCAAAGGAACCATACAGTTCAGCCACACTTATGGCTTTAGGGTTCAAGGGATACAACTTGGTGCACAGTCCTAATCTGAGACAAAGATGATTTAAGAGATTTTAAGTCCACATGTGAGAGGCTGGATAACTCAAGTAAAAACAGAAACCCACTTGGTCTGCGCCTGACAAAGTGTGCTGATCACAACAGATTTCCCTCCAAATGTTTGGCCCACAATCATAGTAGCTTGCTGGGTCAGCATTGTCTCATAGATCTGCACCACTTTATCCACCTACCAGTGACAGAAGGATAAAATTATGAAGATGTGTAGGCACGAAACACATTTTGTTCTAACCAGTATAAAAAAAATATATATGTAGTTTACTTGTTTTTCAAGTGTTTAACGAGAAATTATTACAAGTTAAGCCTAAATCATTTCATGATGATATGATATTTTATTATGAATCAGTTTTTTGACCTGGTTAGGCAGGATGGTATAATTGCTCGTCTGCAGCATCTCTTCCACAGCCTCTCTGATACTAGGCAAGCCAACCCGAGGGCAGTCCAGTCCTGGGAAAATGTCTGAGATCAGCTCGAGAAACACAGGGATGTCCTCAGAGACAAACTTGGGTAAATTCATGTCCCTGAGAGCTTGCATCAGAACCACATCCTGTTGACGGAAGACACCACTTTATTAAAATTAGGCTCAAGTAGACCTTCTTCAGAGGTCAGGTACCAGTCATTTAGAGAATTGCAAACTCCAAATTATTTCAGATATTTATAATATACCATCCAAAAATACCATCAAACTAAAAGCTTTCCAGAGACATCATAACTATACTGTTGATGTAAATTACCCCGAGACTAGCTCAACTGCACGGAATGACAACATTTTTGTTTTAATCTTAAATGGTTCCTATTATAAAGTACAACATTAAATTACATCAGTAACAATAAATAATGCTTTTTGAAGAAAAAAACCCAAACAAAACCAATAACCTGTTGACCCAAAGCTGAGAAATGAAAATATATGGGGCAGTCTTTACCTCGCTGAGCTCCAGAGAGTCTCTCTTCATTTTCCATGCCATTTTCAGGACAGACTTTAGAGAGTGCAGACCAAAGTCGTAATGAGACTGCTTTGACAGCTGAACTCCAGCCATTTTATACAGCACTGTCATCTTTTTTGCCAACTCCTAAAGTAAAAATGGTGAAAAACATTGGCATTTCATTTCAAATAGCAATTTAAAATTGGAAATTTGTGAGTAAACTGGTTACCTTGGCCTTCAGGAAGCCCTGTGAAAAGAGCATAATCTCACAAATCTGCTGCACGTCTGGTGTGATGACCGCCACAGGTCTGAAGAAGACTTTGACTGACTCTGGCAGTTCAGAACATCTCTCACAACTGGGATTCATAGTAATGAAAAGCCCCACATGGTCATCCAAGCTAATTTGTTGACCTTCAAACTAGTGTGAAAATGAAGGGGGGAAAATGTTAGCATGTCTGGCATGCACTGCTGTTTTTACAATATCAAAATTTTTGTCAACTTTATGAAAAACTCTAGAGATTGCATAAACATTTAAACAACCTTTAAGATGATTTGCCAAACATCAGTATTACCTGAAACATTTTGAAGTGTAAAGTGAGAGCGTTTCGAATAGCCTGGATTTGGGAAGAAACCACTGATAGAACTGAGGCATCGATGCGACTGAACTCATCGAAACAACCCCAAAATCCACATTTAGCAAGACCAGAGATTATTCTACCCAAAGTCTGCACAAAACGAAAGAGATCCATGTTTTAAGTTAATAACATTTACCAACATCAGACAAGAATATTAAAAGACATCCATTTGCAGGAGGTTTGGTCTTTTTTTGTGTATTTTTCTTACAACAGTGTCCATGTCTTCAGTGCAATGTGTAACCACACAGAAAAGACCAAAAGCTTTGGACAGACCCTTGATGGTCTCTGTTTTTCCTCCACCAGATGGTCCTGTAAGTGCTCCACCCAAGTACATGGAAAGAGCCTGTTTCACAAATATAAACATCCTGATTTTAAAATTGGCTAAAACATCCATCTGTGGTTTTCTTATGATCAAACCGTTGACTGTATATAGAGAACTGGACTGAGCGAACCCTCTCCCCCGGCATTCCAAATAGGAAGTACCTGCAAGCTCCAAGAAGCTAAAATCAGATAGACTTCTACAGAGAAATAAACAGCTGTTACTCATTTGTCAGAAAAGCCATTCTTGCTCTGACACATTTTTCTTAACATCTTATTGCTAATACATTTTTTTCATGGCTTATTTTCTTTGTCACAAGTTATTCATGTTATAAACTGACCAATCAGATGCCTCAATACAAGCATGTGGTGCCCTCTAGTTCCCACCTTGAAAGTTTGATTGACAGATTCTCCCGAGCCCGCTTTCAGTGGAAGGGGTGCAAACTTCCAACAAGCTCACTAATGATTTGTGACAGTAGTTGCCCTAGAAATGTGACTCAAACAGACTTAGACCAATCACTGTCGACTGGCTCCAGATGCTGGCGCCCGTATCGTGGAAAAATGGCAACTGATTTGGCTTTGTTTCGCTGGAACAGGAGGTAAGGCATTTTCTATGGGTGACGTCACACTCGCTCAGTCCAGCTCTACAGTGAATGGATCAAACTTGTGTAGCTTCTTAAACCTGTGTAAGTGTGAGGTAGATCCGGCTTGTCAGTGGAGTTATTACCAGTTGGCCATTCAACCCCATATACTCATAGCCATAAGAGAATGAAGCGTTGCACTGATGCACAAACAGGTTGTCGTGATCCTTGGCCCAGTAGAACCTAAGCTGACTTTCCCACTCAAAGTCATGAACATCTTTAATACTGGAGAGACACAGAGGTATTATTGGGATTAAATAATTATTGCATTTAACAAAGAGTCATGAATATGAGATAAAAAATACACGACTGAGTATATTTTACCTTCTGCCTATAAAATTGTCCACAATGTCCCTGGCATGGACCTCAGTGACAAGAATGTTACTGATCTTTAGTCTGTCACTTTCCTTCGTGGGCCGTCCAAGACACGTAACCAGCTCATCAATCTGCCTGTGTATCTGCTCGGCATATTTCTTCAATGCGTACCTATCGCCTTTGTTCACATTCTTAATTGCATCTTCCACCTCCCAGGTCCACCACACTCTGTTAGCAGCCAGCACCATCATGCACTGGTATGACATAATCCAATCCACCCTGGCAGACGTGGAAAGAGACGAGTGGAAGTGAATCACAAACAGAGACCCACCTAACTGCTCTCACTGCATTTAGATACACACCTACTCCTGTCTGCACTGTAATGGTAGATTGCCTCTTTGGTGATCAGCCGACTGGTCCTTTTCATCTCTTGCAGGACTGTCTTTATCCAGTTTTCAACTTGTGCCTCCAGTGGGACGGGCTTTTTAAACTCCATCACTTCACCCTCATTAGACACCATCGCCCCAACGACTGTCTGCCCACTAGAGTCAATATCCAATCTCAGGGATTCTATGTTATCAAACATCTAACACAAAAGAACGAGAAGCACAACAGGAACTGTTTTAAAATCAACAAGAACTGTTTATCATGTTTAAATTAAAAATGACATTTAAATTGAATGGCATTGGATTTAACTGAATGAAATTGAATTGAGTGGAATTGACTTGGATCCAATCAACTTAAATTGACTTAAAGATAACTGCTTCCATGAATTTACTACTTTGTTAATCTAATCCATACTGGTTCCATACCTTGATAATGTGTTCCTGAACACAGGCAGGGTCAATACTTCCAAGAATACTGAGAAGTTCATCATCGGAGATTAAAAAGAAACGAGGAAATTCATTTCGCTTGGAGTCCAGGTGTTTACCAAGATTTTTCTGGATTCTTTCCAAATCATTCCTCAACGCCCAGAGGGTTGATAGCCGGTCTGGAACCATGCAGCACTTCTTAATGTTAGGTTCATTCTCTGTGCTTTTCATTACCTACAACAAGATTTAGAGATTGTTATTCTGAAAGTTAACTGAACGTGTGATTTTGTGTTCTTTGGTCAGGCTAACTTTCTGCAAAACCTCACTTCTGTAAACTTCTTTGTGATGTTCTTCAGCTTCTTGGCTTCCTCGGGAAGCTGCGCGCAAACGTCTGCACCACAGAATATGTTCTCCAGGTGCATCCATTTCTGTTGCACCTGCAACCAGATCTGTTCATGGAAAACTTGGTCAGCAAGGAGTTTACTAGGATGACATTCACTTTAGTTAGAAAGTAAATGAAATGATGTCACTGACTTCAATAGTTTCACTGAAGAGAGCCAGATTTTTCTCCCATTGCTGAATGGCATCAAGAAAAGGTCCAACAAAACGACTTCCAGCCATGTTCTGCAACTTCATCACATCACTGTCCAAGTTTAGCAAGATGTCATCCACTGCTCCCAGAAGGTAAACGCGTTCCTGATTGCCCTTCAGGTTAGGCTGCATGTTGAATTTTGTTTTTTTCCATGTCTGCATCACACTCTGCAACTCCTGAAAGACACGTGTTTAAAGTTCCATACAGTTAATTATGGTAGGTGTTAAAAACCAGGTTTGTTTTAAATGATTAGGGTTAAATTAATAAAGAAGCTACCATCTCAATACTCAGCTCTTTCATAGCTGAGGTGACAATCTCATCAATGTCATTTGCATATTTATGCAGCTCCAAAGAAAACAGAGTCTCCAGAGTGATGCTATGAAGATTCATGTCAAAGTCTCTGCCCGTTCGTTCCTTCAGTTTATTCCAGTGTCTGAAATTTAAAAACAGATTCTTATGATTTGTTTGTTATGATTAGAAGTACATATATTTGCTAGTAATTAATTAATCTCGTAATTAATTTAAATGTATTTTTTTTAAAAACAGTTGTTTTTGCTTAATTTTTCTAACCCACCTGTCCCGGAGAGCAGTATTTTTCAAGTCCAGTAGAAGGGACAGGGAAATTCTAAACTCCCTCATGTGTGCATCTAAAAAGAAGGCCACTGGCAAAGCCTGCACTTCTTTTGACAGCTGCTTCAAGCTTTCAATGAAACCATCTGTTCCGTCCTGAAGCAGCTTGATGTCAGAATTTACCCACAAGGTCTGAGACCACTTTGTTTTTGCATCCTGAGAGGAAAAATTAGCAAATTAGCAATAAACATCATTTCTATAGCATGACAAGTGTGTTTCTTTCATAAAAGCAACCCTATCCCACCTTATGAGCTTTATAAATGTTAAATATTTGACTCAATCCACTCAAATCTTTGTGTATACTGGTTATCTCTGGATACTCAGCAAGCGGTAGGTCCAACAGTTTTGCCGTTTCTATTAACTGCTCCTGCTCGGTCATTATCTTAGCAAGTTCCTTCTCAAATTTTCCTATGATGTTTAGACCTGTGCAGAATAATTAAGACACATTTGAAATTTCAACATATGGATTACTGTAAACTTTTTTCAAACTACAACTCAATCAGTGATGCACCTTTGTCCAGATTGTTTCCAACAGTCCCAGGTCCATGCGTCTTGAAACTTTCAGCAAAAATAGACAAATTCTGCTTAAAAGCTTCAATGTCCTCTATTTTAATCTTTAAAAAATATCACAATAATCAAGATCAGAAGGTTGAACAACTGTGAATATGCTTTCCTTAAATATTACGTAATTTAATGACGACTATTAACTCTCTTACTTTAGAAAATGTTTCCCTGACACTCTTCAAACTCTGATCCATTCGTCTGGATTCTGCAAACAGGTGATTCCAGATCTGCCCAATATTGGCCACCAGTTCCAATTCATCCTTCCCAACCTAGATTACACACAACACAAAAAGATTTACATGGTAAATCAAAGTTTTTTTTATTGAACATCTAGAACAGTACCTCGTATTTGTACATGGCCATCATCCTGTATCGTTCTTTAATGTCATCAAATCTAATTTCCACATCCAAAGACATGTCCCTGATGTCTGAGATGGTGCCAAGGATAGATTTCAGGTCCTCAAACGTATCAGGCCTCTGATTCAACTTTTTCTGGAGTTCCTGTTTGGTTAAAAAAATAATGAACAGAGAGTTTGTGTGAATAACAATATTTGAAAGGAATAAAATGCAGTTTTTAGCATAGTCTCATTGATCAGTACCATGAATTTATCTCTCAAGATAAAAAGCTCCTCTTTGGCTGGCTTGTTGAGGAAGTTGCATAAGGAACTGATCCGGGACTCAGCGATGTTCCTCAGTGAGGAAACCAGAGGCTTCAAGTTGAGGTGGATACTGTGTTCAGTCTTGCACAAAACCTCCTGTTTGACCTCCTGACTCAGATTTTCAAAATACTGCAGCTTACTGTCATACATAGCACAGGATGGGTTCTTTTTGGCAAACCTTTCAATCTCAGTGGCTACTTTCATTTTCAGAAGAAGCTTGTAGCGCTTCCAATGGGTGAAGTACTGATCCACGGAGAAAAGGAGGTTCTTGATGTTCTGGGAAACCGTGAAAACGCTTTCACTTATCTGAGAGCTCTGCCACACATCTGTGAAGAAGGTAAAAGTCACCAGCTCATCTTCACCGACCACTTTTTGAGGGGGACATTCAATACAAGTTCCTCGCATCCACCGTGGAAATTGCTTAAATAGGAATAAAAAACAACAGTGAAGATACAAAATGTAAAAGTTAAAGCATATTTTAAAAAAATGCTTTGAGATCTAAAACAAATGTAAAGACCTCACCTTGGTGCTCTCAATGCAGTTTTTGATGCACTGCAGTAACAGCATTGGGACCTCACTACTTTTGGGCTGAAGTTCAATTTTTGGGGCAGAAAGAATGGCATTGATTTGAAACAAAGCTGTGTCTCCCATCAGCAGCGAGTTAAAGGTCTGAATGCTCCTGAAGGTGAGGAATGGAAGTTGCAATTGATCAAAAATAATCTGAAGTTTAAAAAAAAAACTTTTTTAAGTTTTTGGATTGTTCTAAAGAACAATAAGTTTAATGCAAATAATAGCAACAATATATTTTCTAAAAAAATCAATTAAAGTTAAAGGCATTTCTGTTGTAACCAAACATGCCCTGGGCACTCAAATTCTGCCCACTGTCTTCATCCCTTGAAGGTAAATTCTGTTTTACTGGTCAAAAATACCATTGCTTTATTGATACTCTGATAATGATCAAAGGCGACATCAGTAAAAAAGAAAGACAGACAAATTGATTTCTTTAAATTGATGAATATCTGCATGTAAAACTTCTATATAGCATGGGTTTCCATTAAGGTCCTTAAAGGTTTCACAGGTTTTTTTAACAGCCAAGGTATGTTTTTATGTGAAACATGTTTCTACAACAATCATTTAGCTCACAAAACAGTCAGTGACAACAAGTTCAAGATAAGTGATGCATGCAACTTGGGTATTATATGTTATTTGTTTTATGAATATTACTAAAAGAAAAATATGTGTCAGACAGATACTCGGGTCTCCGGTCTTTCATGTGTAAGTAAGTACATTTTAGTTCAGCTCTCTGTTTTTAAAAGCTTAACACATAGGGGTGTAATGGTTAATTGAAAGAGTCGATGAATCGATTTTATATTCCTACACATCCAACCAGATCAATCTGTCTGAGGCAAATTGTTACTATAATGCAAAAACAACCAAGTGCGTCACAGCAGATGAAACACACGATGCAGCAAAAAAGATCAACCATCATTAGTCCAATGTGTGGAAACACTTTGAATTTAGCAAAAACATATCACCCTACAGTGCAGCAGAATGTTCTAATAATGTTCCCTTTGGATTATTTTTGATGTGGAAAAACAACAGTGGGCTGAACTTTGTGAAACTAAATTGTGAATGGATTTAACAATAATGTGTTTACTTGTTTGTTTGTACACATATTTCATTTACACTTGATTCTGTTCAGTACCTGGTATTTATCTGTGAGTCACACTGGTTGAAGTTTGGCTAAAAATGCCCTGGATCGATTTTTGGCCAGTGAATCAGATCGTTCAAAATGAACAAAAATCAAATATGAATCATATGGTCAACCACAAATTATGATATTAATTAAATTGCTGTTAAAATCAATAGTTACACCCCTATTAAGGCATGATGTGCTAAGATTGACAGGAATACTATAATCTTTTATTCAATTTCATGTCATAACCACAATCAATATTCTTGGTGTGTGCAGCCCTAAAATTAAGGGAAAAAAAGTCAAAAGCTATAACATGTTAATACCTCAACACCATCTTTTCAAGGGAGTTGAACACCCTCCTTTCCCAGTAGGTGTAGTAAGTCTCCATAAGACTGGCTTTTCCGCTGTTGGTGTCCATGATCAAATGTTCGGTCATTATGATGGTTAGACTGATATCAGTATAACTTCTGCTCAGTAATGCCACCGTTTTCACTCGCTCTCTCTCAAGATGATCACAAAACTCTCTGATGCCTTCAGAAATATTCAGGGAGAAAAATTATTTTTCATAAAATGTATTTATATTATTTAAAAATTTTGGGGGTTTTTTAAGTTCTACCTGGTAGCTCATTTGATTTGTCCGTTACTGGAAATTTCAGTAAGTTAGCTGTCTGTATTGACTGCAGTTTGGATTCAATATCTCTTTCATTTTTGAGTATCTGGTTGAGCACAGCCTCAAAGTTAGCAACAGCTTTGAGGCCTCGGCTGATGAAGTCGGCTATTCCTAGAGTCAAAGCAAAAGCATGACGATTAAGCCCATAAAAATCTATCCAAACACAAACATGCTTATAGAATGTTACACCAAAGTTTCAACTTCTGCAGAAACAGTACCTGAGGAACCCCAGTTAATTCTTTTGCACCCAAAATCAATCTCTTTTTTGGCTGTTTTAATCCGGGGTGCCAGCATGATGACATGTGTCTGACTCAAGCTGTCCATTATAGAGTTGTAGCTACTGACAAGGTGGTTCAGATCTGAGACATACCTAAAAGCAAAGGTGGACATATTCAGAAGCCAGATAATTAAGGGAAACCCTGAAGTATTTGGTGTGCTTACCTGAGGAAATGTTCCTCTTGCAGAGCCACACTTTCAGCCAGCTCCGGCACAGAGTAGCTCAGTAACACAAGGTACCTTGTCTCAGACATGATTTCCTTCAGTTGTGGAGAAAAGTTTACAATGTACCTGACATGTGTGTTGGAGCATCTTCTAGCTGTTGAGATACCCTTAAAAATGCAACAAAAAAACAACTTTAATAATATTTTATATAGTATAATAGTGAGAAATACATGTGCCTGAAGTACCTTCTGAGCTTCATTAGTAGTGAGCAAGGTTTGCTTTATCAGCAAAGGTAACTCAGATTCTGTCCTTTGCAGCCAGATCTCGTGTTTTTTCGCCTGATACTCCTTGATTTGCAGAGCAAGTTCCACATACTTGTTCTTGGCCTTACAAAATACAGTGACATTTACTAAACACTTAATAATCCAATAACACGTGAGTGTTCCATTGTGTTTGCAAATGTCTCACCACGCTGCTCTTCTCACTCTGAAGGATCTCTGGTACTTTTAGAAAAGCAACAATCGGCTGTTTGGTGTGCTCGACAAGAGTCCAAGCCCATCTGATGGCCCCTGCCACAGGTGGCTCGTATTTTGTTATATTTAACGGTGGATTGTCCTCATTTGTTTCAAAGATTTTCTTTATGTTGTCAACCTACAACAAAAACCTGCATGTTAACATGTTTGTAAAGACTTCAAGTTGCAGGTTTGACATTACAGGCCCCCGCAGATGAATAAACAGGTGAGTGTACAAAAAGAAGACACAGTCGAAAAAGTGCGCTTGAGTCTTTCAAATTAAACGTGAGGTGCCCTTCATGTAAGACATAAAGAACATGTGAAGTTAAGATAAATGTCATATATCAAGGGAGAACATTTCTAGACCTCTTTGCAGTACTGGGTCAGGACATCGTCAAACTTTCCCAGCAAATGCAGGCTGATGGTGTCTCTGGAGTGATTTTGCTTGAATCTCATCAGGATATCAAAAGCATGAGCTGAGGAGTGTGTGTTTGTGAAGAACTTATCAATGATGTTGACAGCTTCTTCTTCAATATCCTAAACAGAGAAAAAAATATTTTAATAAGTAAAATCCTCTAAATAAATAAAACAAAAAACATGAGCACTTCTTAAAGGTGATGTAAACTTCATTTATCTACCTTAACTGTAGTATTAAAGTCTTCCATGATGGTTTTCCAGTTGTTCTTGTTTGATATCCTGAAAGGGTTAAAACTGACCCCCTGGAAAGGCAGAACCAAACCATCCACTCTGCTTATTACTTCATTAATGCCTTTCATGCCTTTTAGCTCAGGGCTAAAGACGTTGTAGAGTTCTTCCAAAGCCTGTTCAACAAAAAGAGCTTCACTGAATAAACCAGCTCAATAACCAAATTTTAAAAAATGACCCAAACATGAATCTGAATCAAGCAATCGATTCATTGAATTACCTGGAAAATGCTGTGTATGTCTTGACAGACAGAAGCCATGTAATCAGACATCCTGAAAAGTTTTTCTCGATCAAACTCCCAGCGTGAACTTCTGCCGAGTTTTTCAATTTCTGCTCGATTCTCAAAGTAGGACAGCTTCCACTTTTCCAGAACTTGTTTTGCCGTAAACACCTGGGATTTGACCCCTTTCTGCTTTTCTCTGTTGACAACATTTCTAGTCAATGTCCCTTAAAACAGATCATCACTTTTTCTGTCAAGACAGCTTTTATTTTTTCCATTACTTTTTATCTGTAATATGCATTTTTATGTAACCATATATATAATAAAAATGGGTGACATTCTGTGGGAAAAGATGATGTTTCACACATACCTGAATATTGTCTGAACATGAATTTCTTGAGCCACATTCTCACAGAGCTGCCAGACGATACGCTCCATGAGAGGAACCATGCGTTCATTGGTGTTATAGTGGCGAGAGGACAACCACATGGTCTGCAAGCGTTCCATCAGGGTAGGAATTGTCTCCAGCTGAAGGCTAAAATTTGCTCCTCTTTGCAGATTCTGCAGAAAAATAATTTGAATTTCAGGAACCAAAAATAAAAAAAGGATCTTAGGGAAGTAGAAGTGTGAAGTTTGTTGTGAAAAGCATAACGCATGATAGAAAAAGGCTTACCAAGAAATGTCTCTCCATTGTTTTGAGGTAGCGCGAATTACTGTTTGATTCCAGGTGGTAGTTTGTTAATTCAATGATGGTCCCTTCAAATGTTTGAGCAATGCCAGCATTTGCCACGCCTAACACCTTTAAAATCTTTTCTACTGCTGGCTGCTTCAGCTGCTCGGTCAGAGCACCGAGGACAGTGGCACGCCTCTCCCAAAGGGTTAACTCAGGCAGAGGACCAGGCCCCTGGGGGAGAAATTACACAATGATACCTCAAACGCATCTCTGAATGTCTAAATGTGTAGTTTATGCTTCCATATTACAAATCATTTCCCTTAAGTTGAGTGATTTGTTGAGTCCTCGTGAAGTGCAATAACTGTACCAGAAGAAAACAAACAAACCTCTGGCTGTTTGTTTTGCTGCTCTTGAAGAACAATGGTTATCTGAGTTTGCCAGTTCATTACACACTGCTCCAAATTTTCCACCATGTCCTGACTTGAAATCGGTACATCCGCCTCTGGTTCCAGGTCCAGGTCAGGAATGTGGAGTTGAATCTCATCTAGAACAGCGAGTCTGAATTCAAACTGAGTTTTTCATAGTGATGTTTTTCTTTAAAGACCCACTCAAATGAAAACTGTGGTTTTGTTTTTAACATGTTAGCTTTTTTTTTGGATAAATGACTACATTTATAAAATAATTTAAGAAAAAAACTGTGCTTCTGAGTATTTCTTTGTAACACTAATGTTAGCTTGGGATTGTGAGGGTCTGTAAGCTAGCGGAGAGCATGTAAACAAAGGAATGCTGGGATATCAACTTAGAGTTACTTTTGTGCCAACAGTCCCGACCACAACCAGTAAGCAAAGTTTCTATTTAACTCCTGGCGCTCAGCAGAAAATATGTCATAAATAAAAACCCGACAAGCCTTTGGATTTTGGATTTTAAAAACTGCAACATAATAAGGAAAAGACCACCTGGAACAATTTTACAAAGGATAAAGATCTAGTTGGAGTGGGACTTTGAGAAACAAAAATCTAAAAACTTAGAGGAACTCATCCTCGCAAAAAAATCTGCAACAAATCCAGATGAAATCAATGCACTCTTTTTTTTATAAACATAAAGACAAACCTGCAATAGAAATTTGTTGAAGAGTTGTATTGATCTTTGGAAGAAACTTGGACAAGTGGTCAAGAACATCATCATAAATAGTCTTGTGAGGACTGTCCTTGTGTTTGTTGTTACTTGCTACAGTTGTAGTTTGCTGTTGTGCAGTAAGTAAGGGTTTGTACATCTGACAAAATACATAACAGTTATTTACAGTGTAATGCTTAGCCAAGAAAAAAACAGCTTCTAAAAAAACATTACAGAGTTATGGTGTTTTTACAGAAACAGATCTCTGGGTTATTTTTACTTACAACAACAATCCTGCTCTGCAGCAGCTGGAGGGATTGTCCACAGCAAAAGTCAAAGTCAAATAGCTTGCACATTATCTTGACAGCTTCTTTCATATCCCGAGGATGAACAACTGCCTCTGTTTGAAGCAAATACAATCCTAGAGTTTTCAAATGTAGGCTTCAAGAAATATAAGCTTTGACGTGCTTATTTGGAATATATATCTCACCCCTCAGATTTCTTGAGAAATAGAAGACCGAAGCTTGTAGAAATCGGTCTGGATATTCATCAACTGATACATGAAGCTCAGTGTGATAGACCACCTCCACCGCAGTTTTCTGCAGACAGACATAAAACCTCCCCATCAACATTAAACTGACAACAGAAAGCATCTTTTATTGTAACAGGTTTTTGTTTACATATGGAGGATGTGTGTTCTCCCTGTCCATGTCCTGGTTTGCTCCACTTTGTTCTGTCTGGTTAGAATCTGAAGAGTCTGCAACTTTATCTTATAAGAGAACAATGAAAAACACTGTTTATTTGTTTGCTTAACTTTTCTTGGTTTTGGTAATAAATTGCAAACCTGTTTATACAATGGCATGGATTTAAAATCAGGTTTATTTGCATTTTTGGCACAAATGTATGGAAAGTTTGATCAAATGAATATATTCAGTGCCTCTGCTCCCTAAAACAAAACAAAATCTCCGTTCAGGGTTAAGCACTTACCAAGAGGGATTTTCACTTCAACTGTCTTTTCTCTTACGGTCTTAAAAAACAGCAGGAAGGACTGCGAGTCTGTGTTGGAGACGTGGTCCAGAAAATGACTTATCTTCTCTCGGTCTTTTCCGTCTTCTCGGCGCAGGAGTTCATCAAAACACTCGGGGTGTTTCGATAAATGAAACCCGGCAGAAACCCGGTCCCGGATCCACCGCAGCCTCAGGTCGTTTTCAGCCATCACATCTCGGTTATCATCCACTTATCGGCGCAGAAAATAACGCAAACTTTGACTAGTCGCTGAAACCAATTTAGTCTTGTGTTCTTGTTTCCATGGAAACAACGTCCGGAAGTGGAACAACGAGCGGTTCTTGCAGACCAAAACCAAGCAAAATCCGCGAAGTCACTGTTTAGAAACTTGCACTTTATTTCGGTTTGTGACCACAAAGAGATATATATATATATATATTGCATTACCATAATTTTCTTTGAATTTTAAATGCAAGAAAGCCAAATCAAACATGGCATTTTCCATCACTGTGGCTTCGGTGCTACTTTATTCTTTTACTATCGGATACAAACAATCCGACATTGATGTAGAATCATTTTAATAAACATTAAGCTTTTTCTAATAGGTGCCATTGTTTTCTGATATCTCACATATTAAAAAATATCCTAAATATAAGTGACAAAAAGTAATCAACCAAAAGAAATTTTCAACCCTTTTTTGAAATCGCTAGCTTTTTTTTTTTTTTATACAGCCAGAGAGAGCCACAATGAGGGACAAAGGAAGAGCATGTGGCTCCAGGGCCTCAAGTTGCAGACCAAGTCTACTTGAAGTACATTATGACTACTTTTGGCTCAGGGCAACCTGCAGTTGAAGCTTATTAGCAAAATCCGCAGCAGGGATGGCTGGGTTCCTGAAAAACCATACAGACTCCCAACAATCCTGAGTTAACACAAG
Source organism: Adrianichthys oophorus (assembly GCA_036245035.1). Classification (NCBI taxonomy): domain Eukaryota; kingdom Metazoa; phylum Chordata; class Actinopteri; order Beloniformes; family Adrianichthyidae; genus Adrianichthys; species Adrianichthys oophorus. The sequence continues at coordinate 25,354,158 of BSAI01000012.1, read as the reverse complement.
ATCTAGACATCCATATGTGAAGCATTAGCACTTCCAGTAGAAAATGGACAAACTGGTCAACTTGCACATTTTTTTGGCTCTGAAGGACCTTGTATCAAGTAGGATGATAAAAGTGTTATACCTGTATTTGTAATTTTTGCAATGACAAAGGGAATTCAATTTGACAACCATATTTCAAGGATGCAATTGCTTGAAATCAACTTCAAATAATGTAAATAAATTTAAGAATTTTCCATATTAAAAATATATATATAAAATAAGGGGTAAAAGTTTAAAACAAATCTACTTCATTACCAACTGTAAACCTCAATTAAAGTTTGTAAGTGAAAAAAAAAGAGCAGACTTTCCAAGTCACAGGCTCTTATATTTAAAATAGGCAAGTTCAATACTATTATCAACAGAATACACTCAGTGCTAGTGTAATTTTTCTGTAGTTCTGCTTTACCACATGTTTTGCATCCTCTGAGGTTATTTGGTCACATACAAAAGCTAATTTTTTTTCAAATACATTTAATACAATACATTCTCTTCACACCAACGATTACCACAGAATATTTTATTTTTTAAAATCTTTGGTCAGCAAAACTAATAAAGAACTGCACTTTCAGACTTGTGGAGGGGGAAGAAGAACACCGAAATGTTGAGACCTCGGTTTGAGTCCAGCTAATGCTCATTTATATATTCTGTTTCCCACACTGGAATGGTGTCAACATGTCCGAAAAAATCCTTTAAAAAGAAAACAGAAAAAAATAATCAGTCAAATGATGAGGAGAGCCAACGGGGTCATGAATGTCTGAAAGGTCTACAATTTTTTCATTCCTACCACCTTGCTTAAACACACCTGCTTTTGATGGCATGAATATTGGGAATCATAAAAAAAATAATATTTTTTACGAAGTTTTTACTTAAACAAATGAGCAATGTCATATTTGGCATTGTAAATAAAAAGTACTAAGCATTTAAGAGTACTGCGTTAACATTTAAAGTCCCACACTAAATAGATTTTCCTAAAGGAGTTGGGGTGTAGCGAGGGAATGTGGCCATAGCCATAGAAAACATGCAGGACAGAGTCCCTGAAAAACCAGAATGGGAAACACTGCAGGCCATCAGTTCTAAAACCGACGTTTGGTTCTGACCCGGTGCAAGCATTGGACCAGCATCTCTCATAGCAATAATTAGGTTCTCACCTTGAAACACTTCCACGACAGGATCTTTGCGACCTAGAAGAGTTAAAACAAAATATCAGTAAGAGTTTGAGTTGAGAAAAACTGAAAAAGATGAGTATTTAGTTATTGAAGATGATCAAACCCATCAGTGCAGTGAAAGAATAATCATCTGCTTCAGGTGAAACACGGACTCACATGCAATTCATCATGAAGGTTTGAATCAACATCAAGGTATTAGGAAATGTATTAGTTTGGAAAATATTTAAAAATTCACAGCTGTTTTGGCTGCACGAGTTTCCTGTTAGCATCAATGTGAAGAGCTGACCCAAGTATAAACTCTGAAATAGCAACACAACGTGTGTAAATAACACATAAATGGGTATTTCGGTGAATATAATGACCCTATATTTATATAAGGAATATGGAAGGAGCCATTTGTCTTGTTTTCCTCACTAGCAGAATGTCATCCGTGAAACCATGCGGTCGTGTGGGCGCTAATGTTGCGGCGAGCTAACAATGCCATCATTATTAACCGCAAACAATCAGCATTTATCAAAAGAAAAAACGTCAGTTATGATTAACACAAAAGCATAAACAACAATACTAATAGTTACAGTAGGTGGTGTTTTGAACTTGCCTTGAACTCCAACACAGCAAGAAGGGAAAGAGGATGTTAGTGAGGACGCACCTCTTTTTATCTCCTCATTAAACCACGTGATGCGCGTCACAAAAACTTCCGGGTTTGAGATTCACTGTTTGACACGATCAGCAGTATAGGAGGAGGCGGATCAATGAAACACCATCAACACTTAGAAGACACGCTTCTTTTGAAATACATAAAATATATATTATTAGAAATTGACATGAAAACATGTTGAATAGCGGTATGTATATTATTTGCTCGAATGCTTAGACAGTTTGACACTGTGAAATTATTTCCACTTCTGTACATTTTTTTGGCTCTTTTAAACTCCTTCATTCTTTTTCTATATTTTAACGATTGAACATAAGAGAACCCAGCTCCTGTTAAATGTCCAGAGAAAACCCAACAGGAAGAACATGTAAACTTCTTAGTTATGTATTTTAAATTACTCACTTTTTTGCATCATTCTTTTCATGAATCTTTCATTGTTCATGTACTTTGTTGATTCAATTATATTACAGCGTTTTGAGGATTACAACTTTTATTATGAATGTATTTCATCCATCCATTTTCTTTCTTCTAATTCCTGTTCAGGATTGCAGGAGTTTTACTGGATTTTTTTCCTTTGTTGGGGGGAATTTAAAATACTTTTAGTATTTTTTTGCAGGACTTCACTTTATGAAACTAAAATGTGAATGGATCTGACATTAATTCTTGTTTACTGGTTTGTTTGTACTCATATTTAATTTAAACTTGATTGTCTTGCAAGAAATACAAAGAATCTGGAAAAATTCACCTGCACTCTTCGGTCTCCAGGTATTTATCTCTGAGTCACACTGGTTGAAGTTTTGGCCAAAAAAGTCCTGGATCGATTTTAGGTCAGTGAATTGGATTGTTCAAAATGAACCAATATCAAATATGAACTGCATCATCAACCACAAATTGTGATTTGAATTGAATCGTTGCTAAAACGAGCATCCCCTGTGTGCATGGGTAAATGGGACTGTCACTGTAAAGTGCTTTGGTCCTTCTGAACAGGTAGTACAGTACTATATATGTTAATAGACGATGCATCATTTACCATTTTATTGAACATAAAGAACAAATATCAGACTTCTTTAATCATTTACACTAAAGACAAGCTAAAGACGGGAAATTCAGATTATTTCTGTTATCCGGGAAATTCAATCGTTTTAAATATTAGCTAAATAAAGTAAAATACTTCTTAAAACAAAAATTCTCTCCGTAATTTGTGACTTAAAAAGGAGATTTAAAACAACAGTCAGGGGGTATTTTTGCCTTTAATTCTGGCACCAATTTGTACAGTTTAAAAGGTGAGAAGATCAACGTCCATAGAACAAACATGCAACTGAAATTTCACATTGCACTATTGTGTAATGTATAAAAAAAATAATTCATTTAAAAATGTTTGTATATAAAATTTCTTAGCTTCTTTGTCATTTGGATATACAGTTTTGTGATCATATTATTTTAATATTTGTTTGACTTTACAGCACTTTGGGATCGGGTATTACAAATATGAACAATCACTCACCGTGGCTTTAAAAACAACTACAAAAGGACGTCTACTTCTACGGAACGCCCATTAGTCCATAAATGTTTGAGTCACTTGAGAACTGCCAAGACCACTTACGATTACTTAGCCCCACCAGCAGCTACATACGGAGATTTAATTTCAGCGCCTGTTTGCTTCTTCTGCTGTCATGAGAGTCTTAATAGGTTTGTGAATTGTTATGTGAATTCCATGACTTGCTGCGAAGCTCGGTGTATCATAACGCTATCTCGTAGCTGTTAGCTAATTTTGCAACTGCAATAGCAAATATAACTGGATATATTTACCTGAAAGAAAATACATTCCCTTTATATTTTTCTACGAATGTTGTTACAACTTCAGGATTGAAAGATTAATATATGCTGTGTGTGTTTTTTTTTATTCTAGATTTTTTTTGCTCTAGAATATCCATCGTTTTGTAAGTGTGCGAAGGACGCATGCGCACTTCGTATTCTCCCTTGCGCATGACTTCAGTGGATTTCCATGCCACCTGTTAAGATGCCACAACAAGTTTTATTAAACTAATGGAAAAGAATAAACTTCTGTCATTTTGTTTAGGTTTTTTGTACCTGTTGCATGTGAATAAGTGTCTGCCTGTTTTGCAGGAGGGGGCAGTGGATTTGTGGGCAGAGAGCTCACCCGTTTGCTCAGAAACAAAGGTCACGAGGTCACAGTGATTTCTAGGCAACCAGGCCCAGGAAAAATAACATGGGTATAATCCCAGCTTATTCACAATTTGTAGAGCTGGCCACTTTTCATAGTCTACTAGGAGATGATTTGAGATTTAAATTTTCCTTTTGTGTCTGCAGAGTGATTTGGAGTCTAAAGGCCTTCCACCATGTGAGGGGGCGGTCAACTTAGCCGGAGAGAATCTCATGAACCCTCTTCGATGGTGAGTTACATGTGCAAGGTACAAAACCTCAATTTAACAGAGTCCTATTCATTATATTGACATTCCAAATCCATGAGAATATAAAGAATCCCCAGTTCTTCACAGCTCCATAACATGTTGCATGTATCTCTCCAGGTCTCTTATTGTATATTTTTAATATGGTTGCCCTGAAGTACTAATCACTCAACGCAAAACATATTAAAGATCACAATAAAGAAAAAATATATATAATAAAAACACCACTTTACATTTTAAAAATCAAAATTCAATTCCAGAAAACAAAATATAATTCATTAACAAATAAAAAGGAAAAGTTTCAGAAAACTAAAGTTATTTCCAGAAATCAAAGTTAAGTTAAAAAAAAAAAGAAACACAAAAAGAAACCAGAAAAGGTAGGATCATTGGATGGATGATAATGTTTAAGTTTTGAGGAAGTGGCAAAACAGATGGATGTTTTGTCTGAACTCAAAAAAGTTGCTTGAACAAACACAACCATTGCAGTGGCTTTAGCCAGAAATATCTTCTGAAGAAGAAAGAAATATCTTCTGTTAGAAGGTATCGCCAAGCCAAATATCTTTCTGTTCAACAAACATCATCATTTTTTAATATTTCATTTTGATTTCTTGAAATTCCTTTTATTTTTCTGAAACAATTCATTTTTATTTTGTTTCTTTTCTTGGAATCCTGTGTTGTTTGCTGGAATTTTGTTTTGATTTCTAAAATGTGGTTTTTTTTTGTTATGTTGTTTTTTTCAATTGTCATTGTGATCTTCAATATATTTTTGTATTGATTGATTTGCTTCAGGGTCACTGTATTTTAACACCAATAATTTACTCTCAGCAAAGAGACAGCTTTAAACCTCTTTAAAAACTTTAATTTTCACATCAAATCTAGATGATCTTTCTGTGGACAAAATTAAAATGTACAGACAAGCTTTAAAATCTAATAATTAGTGGCTAGAATTGTCACTGCTGCTTTAAATGTATTTAAAAATATTTATTTGCCTCTGCTTGATTATATCATAATTGTTGATTACGTTTATTTAATCTTTGAATATGCATTTATAAGGACTGCAAAACTATTAAATTATTTATTAAAAATGTTAAAAGCAGAATAAGTGTAAGTATCTCACCCTTCTGATGTTCAATCAGTTCATGATGTACTTGTTCTGTTTGGTTCAAGGTGGAATGAAAGTTATAAGAAGGACTTGTTCTCCAGCCGCATTGACACCACCAAAGCTCTGTCTGAAGCCATAGCTGCAGCAGCCAGTCCTCCTCACTGCTGGGTGTTGGTATCCGGTGTAGGTATGTGTGGACCACATCCCTTTATGCATGCATCACTCCGAGCAGACCTTGCAGCATCTGTGTTTTTTAACCTGCAGCTTGCTACAAACCCAATCTGACAGCAGACTACACAGAGGACAGCGAGTGGACACCGTTTGATCTCCTCTCCAGACTTGTCAAAGAGTGGGAGGCTGCTGCGCTTCTTCCACAGAGTGTGGCCAACACCACCAGACAAGTCATTGTTCGGCCCGGTATGTTCATGTTGCACACTACTCTGTTGTGGTGCTATTACACAAAATTGGACTCAGTTTATTAAATCAACTAATTTACATCTGAATCTGTGCGATTAAATAGAAGCATTTTTATCTCTGCTGATCATTGTGGGATAAAACCTCTTTTTATAGAAATAAATTAACTTCAAATCACCAAATTTAAGCCAGTTTACTTTTTTTTTTAGTTTTCTGAAACGTGCTCCATTGCTGTTCATATTTGTGTGTGGGTTTCGTCTTCTCTATAGTACAGTTGTAATCTCAAATAATGGGTCACTTTAAAGTCCCACTCCAGTTATATTTTGATCAATTTTCAAAGTGTTTCCAGTGTTCTTTCCAAAATTATTATGCAGGTTTTAGCCAAAATCAAAAATCCTTTTTAAGACATATTGTCTGCAGTACGGCAGGCGCTCATTAGAAATGTGTGTCTGAGTTGTGGGTATTAGTGCAGAGGTAACCCTACATATATATCCCAGCATTCCTTTGTTTACACTTTCTCCTGTTAGCTTACAGCCCCTCACAACCACAAGCTGGTAGCAATAAAAATGAGGAGCAATATTGGAGCTATCCAGCCAGTTTTGAGCCATATGGCACCTCAGATGAGGGCAACAGAGACGTTAATGCATCTCTTTGTCTGGAATAGAGGTTTTAGAATTATAGTGGAGCAAGGAGACTTTGGCCGGCACATTTCAGTTGCTGCTTCACCATCCCAAGCTTTTTTAAACTGCGGGTTTTTGTCTGCGCCTGTTCTATCACCATTTAAATATAGAATTACTCAGAAATGCAGTTTTAATTCTAAATTGTTTTTAAATGTCCTCCATCCTCAGAAAAATTCTACAAGAACATGTTAAAAACACAATTTTCATTGGAGTGGGTAGTGTAATTTTGGAGCCAATGTGGTTTGGTGCATATTTGCATCAATAGGCATTAAAGTACCAAATTTTAGGCATTTTGCTTCATCCTTTCAGCTTTCTGAAATGTAGAATAAAGTTTATAAATATTTTCTGGTTTTGTCTTCTCTTTAGAACAGTTGTAATATCAAATAGTTCCTTCAAAGCTTTGCTTCTTGTGACTCTTTACTCTGTCCACAAGGGGCAGTGCTGGGTCGGGACGGTGGTGCCATGAAACAAATGCTGCTGCCGTTCTGGCTGGGCCTTGGTGGCACTCTGGGCTCTGGAAGTCAGTTTTTCCCCTGGATACACGTGTCAGACCTGGCAGGGATTATTGCCCATGCTCTGGAGGCCCCCGTAGACGCACCACCATCGCCTCAGGTGTACAATGGAGTTGCACCTGCCCTCAACACCAACTACGAGTTCACCAAGGAGTTGGGTCGGCTCATGAGGCGGCCAACAATCTTCCCTGTGCCTGCCTTCGCCATGAATGCCCTGATGGGCTCAGAGAGGGCTGTGGTTCTGACTCAAGGCCAGAGGGTCATACCTCTGAGGACTTTAGAGTCTGGCTTTCAGTACCAGTACCCGGATCTGACCTCAGCTCTGAAACAAATCCTTGGCAGTTAACAGTGAAGAGTTTGTAGGTGCTGTTTGTTTCCTACCATCACAAGAGGGGGAACATGTCTTAATCTGTCTACAGATTAAAGGTTTAATTTGCATATTTCAACCAAGACTAGGGTGAACCAGATTAATAAAAACATGTGGGGGGTGTTCACTGAATTCCTTTGCAAATTAAATGGCGTCAGAATTGCTGTAAATGTGTAAACCCACTGAACAATCGTTCAAAGTGAAGTGATGTTAAATTGCAAAAAGAAAATTTTGAAGTTTTAAAAACGTCCCTGTGTCTGCCAGCAAAAGTGGGCAGAAGTTTGTTTTTCATTTCTATTCTTTGACAAAAATAACATTTGTGTCAATATTCTGTTTTTAAAAATAAAAACAAAATTAAGTATTTTACCCATTAAAGAGGATATATACCAACTTTCTCCGTGCTCAGCCTGTTTTCAAATGATTTCCATCGTTAAGGGGGTGGGAATTGTGAAAGGGGTTGGGAGGATTGTGTGTGTGTTTGGGGGGGGGGGCTATATTTTTATGGTCGTGCTTGTTTTTTATCTGTTTTATTTTAGTGTAAAGCACTTTGCATTATGGTTCATAGGAAAAGTGCTATAGAAATAAAGTTTGATTTGATATACTTTCAATATAACCTGAAGCTAAAAAAAAAGTTGGGTTTTTAGCCTTCATTAAAAAAATTCCAAGCCCAACTTTTTTTTTCTGAGCTTGCTTTTGGTTTCGTTCAAATATTTTCATTGTAATTTGAAATTCTTCATACATTTTTGGGGGGAAAAAAGTGCTTAACTCCTGTTTGCTGAGGGTTAAAGCAGGAATGTCCAAAGTAAGTACTGTGGGCCAATTGTGTTCCACATTTAAAATCAATTATATGCAGCCCACAGAACTTTCTAAAAGCTGTGTACGATTTCTTGATTGTGATTGGCTAAAAACTGTAACTAGCCATTGTAAAGATGTGGCAGCAGCGTTGTGGGATTTTGAAGCTTATTTCTAAAATTTTGACTAAATAATTTAACGGAAAGTTGATAGTGAGAGGAGCCGCTTCTAACTTTTTGATATGGAGAATTGGAGACATTTAATTTGATGTTGAAAGACAAAGTAAATATTTTTCAGTAGCATGCGATGAAAGCACAGATGCAATCTGACAACACTCATTTTCTAGTTAATTGAACTGGGGCCTTCATACTGAACTAACCACTGTGCCACTGCATCCCAGTTCTGGTCTCCATATGTGAAATTTAGTGTAACTTTGGTAAAAATGTATTTAGATGTTTCATTCATTCATTTTCCAATCTGCTTTATCCCTTTCGGGGTCACGGGGTTGCCGGAGCCTAACCCGGCTACTCATGGGCGAAGGCAGGGTACACCTCTGGACTGGTCGCCAGTCTGTCGCAGGGGCCACAATCACACACCCATGCACACTCACATTCACACCTAGGGACAATTTACAGTGACCAATTAACCTGTGAAGCATGTTTTTGGACGGTGGGAGGAAGCCAGAGTACCCGGAGAAAACCCACGCATGCACGGGGAGAACATGCAAACTCCACACAGAAAGGTCCCCCAGCCAGGACTTGAACCGGGAACCTTCTTGCTGTGAGGCAGGAGCGCTAACCACTGCGCCACCGTGCAGCCGTATTTAGATGTATTTCTGTTATATGTGAAGAAATGAAAAGTATCTCGTTGTAAAAATATGTCCATTTGCATTTAATATTATAAAAAGGGTTCAAAGAATGCAGGCTGATGGTTTGACCCTCACACATTTTCACCTCAACAAATCTGGCCCTCTGACAAAAGTTTGGACACCTGGTTTTAAGTCCCACTCCGATCTTTTTTTTTTTAAATCCATTTTCAGTGTTCTTTGAATGATGACAATGTTTTTTTAGGCAAAATGAAAAAACTGTGCTTTTCTAGGACATAGTTTCAGCAGAGCAGAATTCACAATTACAAATTCACCCGAGTTCACCCAGGCAGGACTGTTTTTCATCAGAGAAATGCCACAAGAACATGTTAAAAACACCAAAAATAAATTTTTCATTAGAGTGGGTCTTTAAAGAGAACAGAAAAGAAGCTGTAATTATGGCCTGAAGTTTTCAGTAAGTTGAGGCCAGAGGCTGTAAGGGTACCAGACCGTTCATCTGTCATCACTCAGTGACAGCTGTGTTTTCTCCTGGAAAGTGGCTTTTGGTTCACTCTACTGAAAGCAAGAGTTCGCATAACCATCTCAGATCTAAATGACAGTTGTTTGATGATTCATTAATACAGTGGAGCTTTTATTGGGATTTTTTTTCCTTTAAGTATTATACAGTTTCTCAACAACAACAATAAAATGATTGTGTTTGCTATCTGAAGTTTACAAAGTCATATATCTAGTTGAATGTTGTCTTATGGGCTGGGTTCTCCTTCATCCGTGTTCAGGTTTTGAACCACAGGCAGCAGATCCCCCCACTCGCTGTTGCGAGCGCAACGGTACACATCTCTGTAAAGAAAAAAGTTACCTGTAAAAACTCTGAAATTCTAGAGCAATTAAACATCCTGAAATCCCAAACCCTGAATTCTTAAATGAATTTCCTGATTTGCAAAACAAGTATTAATTAATTAATGTATTCAAGTAAGAGCATTCCCGGTTTTCCACCTGCTGTGTTTTCGTGCTGTGACCACCATATGTTTCAGCTCTCCATCCAGGCTACACATCCGGCAGTGAACATGTCGGGTTCTGCGAAGCACCGGTCCGATCAACCTGGACCACATCACAGCTCCTGATTTCTCCTGCGCCGGTTCTTCTCGACACAAAATTAAATAACTGAAGTTTTCCGTCTGACAGTCCTTGTGCTGAGAAAAGGTGAAAGTCAAAGGTTGGAGCTGAGATTCAAACTTCAATTGTGATGTTTAATGCAAAGTCTTACTCCTGGCAAGGGCAGAGGATGGTACTGCTGCTGGAAGTTGCAGGGCATCTTGGGCTCCCGGGCCAGTTTGGGACACGTCATTGCATGAGGACACTGTAAAATCCAAACGGAGAAGATCTGCAGTAAGACGGAGCGCCTGCTGGAAGGTGAAGCTCATTTTTGAGCTGATCCACGTACCGGAGCAAACACCGACGGAGGCCGCGGGTCGTGGACAGTTTTCTCTTGCTTCTGGAAAAAGTCAGTTCAGTTTGACATTTACAAAAATGAAATCAATCTGGTTGTAAAACTGTAATCTTCTTCGCAACACTTAAGTACTTTCAGTAGAGCTTCTCTGGCCTCCATGAGAATCTGATGGCCCTCTTTGGTGCCATTTTCAACCAACACCTTCAGTGGAAACCGAGAAAAGAAAACATCTTTGTCATTTTACTGAGTACTCACATTATTTATTGACTTTATAACTTCACAGAGTTAGGAAGACAACAGAGGAAAAGGAGGATGTTTTTATTTATGGTTCAGCTAACCAGGTATGAGCTCGTCTTTCTCCACAGAGTGAACGAAGCTTCTTCTCTGTCTTTGACGGTTGGAAGCTCTGACAGGGTAAACGCTGCAACCACCAAGTCAAACTGCACCTGAGCAAAAAAAGATCATAGGGATTCTCTTTTCCAAAAAACAATAACTTTCTAAACTCAATATCAAACTCTAAGTTCTTTTTTGTTTTGGCATATTTCTCTTCTGCTCACTCTGAAAAATCCCATTTCTTTTAGCTCATTATTACTTTAAAAATTAAAAAAAATTAATTGATTCTCTGCCTTGTGGGATTATTTAAACCCCCAAAAAATTATTTAAGCCATGAATATTCTTGTTTAACAGTTTAAAACAAATCTGACATGTCAACGTTTTTACCCTTAGCTGCAGCTCTAATGCCATTCCCTTTGACTTTTCCTAAAGGTTTGTACATCTTTAAAGAAAATTCTCTGACTTCAATTTGTACGAGAAAACTCAAATTACAAACCAAGACAGAGTTGAATTCTAAACAAGATCATTAACTCTGATGATTATTTGAGAAAAAAACTCTAGAAATATGGTTATGGTTCAAACTGTAACCCCACAAACAAGCCTTTATCCTAAAAAAAAAAAAAAAACATAAAATGTCACTGTCATCCGATTTTCCCATCAGTCACTGCTGTTCTGATAGTTTTTAGATCCTTTTATATAATAAAAAGTTCACCTCTATAATGAACTAACATGAACATTGAAATTAACAGTTAACTTCATCCCAAATCAAAAATGAAGCCTGGAATTAAGAAAAAGCTACACATGAAAAAAATATTCTGTTACTGAATTTTATCAAAACTTTTTTTCTGATGAAACAGACAGACCCTCCAGTTTAGAGCTTCGATCCTTTTTATAGACTTTACATTTCTTTGGATCAGCTTTTTATCCCAGAAACTGGAAACAGACATGATAAAATGTTAAAAAGAGGAGGTACTGTTTTACCTTTGGTGAGACAGGGAGAAACTGCCTGAAATAGACATGTTTGATGTGCGGTTCTGCTCTTTCCTCATCACCTGAACATCACAAAGCACACAAATATTTAGGTTTGTATTTAAAAAAAAAAAAAGCCATTTGAAATATTAAAACTAAGATAACAGGCTCTGTGTACCTTTGAGAAGTCGTTCAGCCAAATTGTTCATCGGCCCTGAACTGTCCACACACACCATTTCCTTCAAACAGTCCCCCCACAAAGAGTGGGATGCCCTTGGATCAGAAAGACACGTTCAGCAAACACTTTTGGTGAAAAACTGACACACGCAACAACTTAAGACACCAACCAGGCAACTGTTCCCAGTCCAGAACCAAAGTCCAGAAGTGACTGAGGACTAAACGAAGGATCCCTCTTCTTTATCTGAAATGGGAAGTTTATGTCAAATCAGTTAGAGAAGATACTGAGAAAAGGATGACCATTTTGATGCTCATTTTGTTCTTCCAGTCACTTATGACCTCATTCAGAACTCTCCTGACGGCTGCATAGCCTCCAGCTAGCCGACTCGCCATGTAGACCACACCCATCGCTTCATCATATCTGAAACATGGTGCATTTGGTGTAATACCAAAAGCTATTAAATTAAAGTCACTTTTCTTTACTGTAAATGTATAGTCAGCGGATAAAAGAAGGACAATCTAGTAGATTAAGAAAGCAATGTCCATAATGTGTTGTAATATTTCAGTCACCACTTTTTAAAATGACACTTAACAGAAATTGGTCCCAAAAAAGTGCATTACTTCAGAGGAGTCCAGTGATAAATCTTTTTCCTGAGTTCTGAAAAAACCCTCTTCTTGATGCTGTCTTCGAGTGCTTTCTCATCAAGATCTGGAACACAAAGTAGATGGGTTTTCCATAAGGTGAGCTCTTGTAATGACTTTCAGGTATGACTTAATCCCTCCCCTTTACCTTCTGTCTTCTGCATGGCTTTCTCCCAGAATTCCTTCTCCAGGCTCAAAGCTTTCTGCCTCAGTGTCAAATCTTCAACTGCTCGCTTTCGGCTCCAAAGGAAGTTTGTGAGTTTCTGTGCGCGACCAGGAAGCTGAGCGATTTGAGCTTCTAAAGGAGGGAGTACACATAAGCATCAAACTACTCTGATTGATTCAAAATAATAATAATAATAATAATTAAGCTGTCTTTCTTGTACAATAACATAATAACAAAGCTTACTGTGAATAACTGACTGTGCAGCCATCTGGAGGTTTTCAGGAAGACGCAAAGTTTTAAGGTTGGTCAACCCTGGGTGCTTTCGGTGAAGTTCTCCTTTAAGGAAATCTTCCTGAGGCTGTGGATGAACCGCTGAACCCATGTTCTGAGGTAAGAAGATCCAAGAAATCAAAGTTTGTTCAATCGAAGACATAAAACGAGGACGGACTCAGTAAAAGATACTGGATTACCTTGTATTCAATTAATCTTTATTTAAAGAGCATATTACGTTCAGAGTAAAGAGGGGTAAAAATCGCTGGCCAAACTTCTAATCATAAGACTAATTGAAAAACTAATTCAACTTGGTTACATAAATATTGATTTGTTATATTTCCATTCTAAAATCAGTTTTTGTTTAGTTATGAAAAACAGTTTTTACAATTCTAGCAAATTCAATCAAATAAAGATAGATCGTTGTTACAATTTTGGATTATGTTTCTTTCACTGACAAAATGATTCCTCCCCCAAAAAATAAAATATTGAATTTTTTTTTAAAGGATTACCTTTCCTGAAAACAGACATATTTACTTTTAATGATTTGTTTTAAATCCAAATCCGAATTTCATCTGACCTCCGTGGTTAAATAGCTGCGTTCAGTGATAACAAGTCAATATACAAACCCTTAACATTTTCTTTATCGCTGATGTTTTTTGACCAAAAACAAATGCTCCATATGTTCGCCAAGCCATGCCTAAATGAAAAGCATTTAAAACACAAATCTGACTATGATAAAAAATCTCCCCAAGCCACGCTTGGAGTTTGGAGTCCTTCAGCAAAATAATTCCGATTTTAGCTTGAAGCGGAAATTGTTATCCGTCCTATTTGGTCCCATCGTGAGTTAAAAGAGAGTGCTCACTCTTCTAAAGTTTGATGGTGCTGCTTTTGAAACCATCATAGATTGTCAAAAGATTAAAATAACACGCTAAAATTTACATTTGATTGTTATAAATATGTTTATTGTTTGTGTCTTTCTATTGTTAGAGTAAAAATTAATTATGCATTCACATCTGGAACGGTGTAGTCATTTTGAGGAATACATTTTTACAAACGAGTAACCATCTGTAATTTTAAACGATCTTCAGCGGGACCTCATGAACACATGTCCGACTAGAAAACATTACCGGAAAAGACTTTCCAGCCTTGTGACGCTGTCGTCATTGTTCCTTTCAGGTCCTTCTTTGTAGTTTTCTGTCTTCATTTTATCCCATGAGGCGAACTAGGGGTTCAAGAAATAAAACACAAACAGAAAATGAAGAGGTGGAGTCAAAAGCAGGTTTGTGTTGATCTTAAACCCATTGTAGTTAAAATGTGCTGAACATGTCTGGACTAGAATCTTGTATATACTGGTTTAAAAGGCTTTAGTGGTTTTCCTGAACCATGCATGGGTTTTCTTTTTATTAAAAGGTATGTGTGTGAAGTGAATGGGATGTCTGCGTGTATTTTATGCGTGTGAAAGCGGTACCTGCATGACAGGTATTCCCTGTTGATAGGATGGCAGTGGCAGGGAGACGGAGGCCAGTGGGAGCCCTATCCACCGGCGTCGTGTGCCCTGCTGAACTCTGCTCTGGCGGCGGGGAAACCGGCCGTCACTCTGAACGCGGGATCAGGCACCGCATACGAGGTGGATCTGATGAACATGGTCCAGATCAATCCTGTCACAAAGTACCGAAGAAGAATTTGCAATCAGCCTGTGAAACCAGGTGTGTTTTAAAGATGAACTCACACCTCCAGCTCCAAGACTTTCCATGTCAAGAGGAATTCAATCAGAAAAATTGTAGTTTTCCTTTATTTATTTCTCAAACTAACAAAAGTTTTAAGCATAATTCAAAACAAGAGACTTAAAGAGTCAAGTAAAGTTGGCAAACTTGATGAATTTATGTCAGAGGCCATAGAGACTGGTTGTGGTGTCCCACAAGGATCAATTCCAGGCCCACTGTTATTCATTATTTACATAAATGATATCAATGTTTCAAAACTTTTAAAACTTATATTATTTGCTGATGATACAAACATATTTTACTCTACAGAAAACTAAGGAACTTAGCAAAGAGGTGAAAACAGAACTAAATAAAAAAAAAAACACGGAAGGATTACTATCTTTGAACTTATACAAAACAAAAGTAATGTTTTATGGCAATTATAATATCAAAGCAGAGCTGTCAATTAAAATAAATAAAGTCTTAATTGAAAGTTTTCAGAAATCAAATTCTTAGAGCTAATTATTTACAACAAGCTAAGCCGGAAGCACATCAGTCACATAGAAACTAAAGTGCCAAAAAGCATTTCAATTATAAATAAATCCAAGTATACACTAGAATTCAACTGCAGATATGTATTATACGGCTCTTTCATAGTACCGTACTTTACGTATTGTATAGAAATTTGGGCTAATAATTATTTGAGTTCACCACATCCTCTCATTTTACTTCAAAAAGAGCCATTGGAAATGTACATAAAGTCGGTTGTCTTGATCATAACACAAAATCCAAAAACCGTTCTTAGAAAATAAAGGAGGCTGCAAACTGAGGGGATGTAGGAACTTCAAGATCAAATTGATAAGAACCACAGAGAAAAGTTCAGAAATTCATGAAAGAAACCAAATCACGTAAAAAAAAACTTGTAAAAAATATTCATATAAATATATATATATATATATATATATAAGTATATTTTTCTTTTAATTTTTTTCACTCTTTTTTTTCTTGCTTTATTGTAAAACTGTAAAAGGGACTGAAAAATAAGTTTTTCTTCTTTTTGTTCCCGTTCATTTCCCAGAAGTTGTGTAAGATCTTTCATCTTTGTTGTTTTACGAAGACAAATAAATCAATTTCTTTCTGCAGCAGCAGTCAAAAACCTTTTGTTCTTTCGGTAGAAACACCTCTGTAAGGTTAGCTTGTTAACGTGTTTATAATTGACGTCAAAGATGACATAGCATACATCCACACGACAAATTACTTGATATGGCTCCTCCACCTCTGTCTGTTTCAGAATCAGAACCTGTTCAGGTGAAAGAGGAAGAGGAGCAGACTGAAGAGCAACCTGTAACAAAGAAAACAAGAGGACAAAGCAAGAGTCAGACAAAAAGCAAAGAAATACCAAAACAAGAAGAAAACAATGAAGGTGGGATTTATGTGTCATGATGTGTAGTTTCAGTTATTGAAATGTCCATTAGCTAATCACTCTCTTTAATAGAACCTTGTATTGTCTGATTTAAAAAAATGAAGCACAGTGTTGTGTCTGTTCTCCTGAAACAGTTGTGAAGACAGTGGTGATGAAGGGCAGAGCTCCAGTGGACGCTGAATGTAAAGTTAAACTTGGAAAGGTATTTTTTTCTGTGTTCTCATGAGGTCTGAAACCTTTTTTAAAACAAAAGTTCAGTTTTTCCTTCATGCATTTAGGACACATCAGGACAAATATTCAAAACAGAACTGTGTTGCTTTAGTTTATATAGAACTAAATGAGGTACCGTACTTGTAGTGAGTTGCTGGAGAATCTTAAATATATCGATGTGAATAGTTTAGATGTGTTTAACTGTTATTCCAACTTATGTTTCTCTTTTAGGCTCATGTTTACAGTGAAGGAAACGTCATCTATGATGTGATGCTGAACCAGGTTAAAATGTTGCTTTTCCTAATTAAACTCTTATTGATTCACATGAACAAAACTTGATATAATTTTATCCCCAAAAGGAGAAAATTATATTTCAACAAACTTTAAAATCTTCATTATTGTTTGAAGCCTTTCCCAAATTTTCCCAACTGAGAAATACAAAGAAATTCTTGTTAATAAAGCTACAGCTCATTTTGATTCTAGTTATAAACTTAAAGCTAACAGTAGTTCTTTGTGATCGTTTCATATTGCAGACAAACCTTCAGTTCAACAACAATAAGTTCTACCTTATCCAGCTTCTGGAGGACGACAGCTCCAAGTCCTTCAGCGTGTGGATGCGGTGGGGCAGAGGCGAGTTCACTCTCTGCTTGTTTCTGATTCCTCGAAGAGTTTAGTAAGACTTTCACAACGGAGGTTCTGTCCTCAGAGCGTTTGGTTTTCTTTGGTGCTTCCACAGTGGGCAAAGTGGGTCAGAACAGTCTGACAGCGTGTGGTGGAGATCTGCTGAAGGCCAAGGACATCTTCAAGAAAAAGTGAGATGTTTTGACTGAGCTGTTTGGTTTCCAGATGTTCTGCATGGATGGCTTTTAGTGACATTCTTTTGCTGCAGGTTCTTTGATAAGACCAAGAATGAGTGGGATCAACGGGGGAGTTTTGAGAAAGTAGCTGGGAAGTATGACATAGTGTTCATGGACTACAGCACCAATGAGAAGGTTGCTTGAGACAAAAACACATATTTTGATTCTGAAGGTCTTTCTGCAGCCAAAGGACGCATGAAAGAGTATATGACCACGTTTTCAGGAGGAGAACACGACCGTGGTGGATGCTGCTCCTAAAAAGAAGAGCTGTAAGTTGGATTCTAAGGTTCAGTCTCTCCTGGAGCTCATCTGTGACCTCAAGGCCATGGAGGAGTGTGTGCTGGAGATGAAGTTTGACACTCGGAAAGCTCCTCTTGGTCGGTTGAAGCTAAAATCCTGGAATTTTGTCGTGATTTTCTCAGGATTTCTAAAACATTTCTCCTTTCTGCATGAAGGTAAGCTGACTTCAGAACAGATTCGTGCAGGCTATGCAGCTCTGAAGAAGATAGAGGAGTGCTTAAAGAAGAAGGGCAGCAGTCGGGACCTGCTGGAAGCATGCAACCAGTTTTACACCCGCATCCCACATGACTTTGGGTATGAGATTAGCATTATGGGGCGACAGTTGAAGCACACTGTGGAACAACTTCTTAAAAAACCTCTGGTTTCAGATTAAGACCTCCTCCGGTCATCCGTACAGATGCTGAGCTGAAGGAGAAGATTTCCCTGCTGGAGGTGAATTATTCCTGTTAAAATGGCAAATAAATAAACAATTATATGCTGCTGAGTTTCTAAATGATGCATTCATGCTCTATTGAAGGCACTGAGTGACATCCAGATTGCAGTGAAGATGGTCCAGTCCAACGCTGACAGCGACGAACATCCTTTGGACCGACATTATCACTCTCTAAAGTGTAACCTGCTTCCGCTGGACTCCACCAGCTCTGAGTTCAAGGTCGGCTTCAAGCGAAACTCTTAACCAATCCATTCACTGCACTGGTGTCCGCCTTTGGTATTGACTGTGTGTTCAGTTGGTTAGGTGCGGGACTGGCACACAGGAAATCAGGGTTTGATTCCTAGGATGTGCAATGATTTCATCCAATGTGGGTCTTTGGGCAAGAGCCTTTGCACCACTGCCTACCTATGTAGCCACAAGTGGGCCCTAGTTCTAGGTCTCCCTGTGCTGTCCCTAGCCCAGATAAAATACAGGGTTTTGTCAGGGACTGGCATAAAACTCTCTGCCAACCACCTTTGTGATCAGTTAAAGCTAAGTCGCTGTGGCGACCCCTGACGAGATAAGCTGAAAGGTGAACAACAACAGCATTGATGTTCTAAAGAAGCAGACTCAATAAATGTTTACAAAATTACATTTTTTGAGATTTCAGTATAAATCTTAAACTCTCCATTCATGTCTTTCATCCAACTTTTCCCTCTTCCCTTTGTAAAGGTGATAGACAAGTACCTGCAGTCCACTCATGCCCCCACCCACCGAGACTACACCATGACTGTGCTGGACATCTTCTCAGTGGACAGAGATGGGGAGAGCAAAAGCTTCCTCTCAGATCTGCACAACAGGTCAGAAGAACTCTGATTTGATCTTTTTAGGACCTTTGCGTATTCCTGCAAGTTAACCGTTGCATGGTTGTGCTCCAGGACTATGCTGTGGCACGGCTCACGACTTTCAAACTGGGTGGGCATCCTCAGCAAGGGCCTTCGAGTGGCCCCGCCTGAGGCCCCTGTCACAGGTTATATGGTATGTCAAGAAGATGCTGTGACTCATTAGAGCTCCGTTCTGTTTCTGTTTTTATTAAATTTATGTTCTAATAAATTTTCATTTATTTTTAGATCATAATTCTCCAGATTTTGTTTAAATAATTGTATTCATGAACTTAGGAAGTCACAGAAAGTGTTGCAAAAACCTAAAATTCTTCCTTTTATCATCCAGTATGGTAAAGGTATCTACTTTGCTGACATGTCATCAAAAAGTGCCAACTACTGTTTCGCCAACCAGAGCAACCATGTTGGACTGCTGCTTTTATGTGAGGTGGGTTTGATGCTTTGATTCAGCCCTGCCTGTTCACACTTGTTTTTTCTATTGAATATCACTGAAAGTAAATAACAGTAAAGTGTACCAGAAGGCAGGGCTGCAACGAGTATCTGAATACTGGGATTTCTGCAATCTGTTTGTAACAAAATCCAGTATGAATATTTGTGACATCCAAGATCACTGATTTTTTATCTTTATAATTATAGTAGAGTATAGTAATGTTATTTTTGCTATAAATTTCAGAATAATGTCAGATTTAAAGTATCTAAACAAACCAAATGCACTACTGTCACAGGAAGTAAATAAATCTTCAAAATAAAACAAATGTTTGTAAATGGAAAAAAAAAATATTCTGACTTTCAGTTTGCTCAAATAAGGGGAATTGAAAGAATAAAAAACCCATACAACGTGCCTACGTCTCACCTGCTTCCCCTTTACTTAACCTTATGTTTACTTAGTTTACTTAGTCCTTTGTTTACTACCGAAGACAGAAAAAGCTTTTTTTAATGAGACGATGTTTAAGGTGATAAATACCATTTCCTTCTAAATTGTGTTTTGATCTGTTATGTTTTACTGTTAATGATCTCCTTTTCTAAATAAACGTATAAATGTTGGTGTTAAATACACATTATTTTAATTTTATATGTCCAATTAAAATAAATACATATAGCAGCTATTCACACATGTTAAATGAATGTTAAGAATTGTGGTTTGATCTGTAAATTGTTGTTTTGTGAATGGAATCGGATCACCACCTAAGTATTGATCCGTAGTCCTACCAGTAGATGGTGCTTTGAGACTCCTTGGTTTAGGCTGTTAGATCTGCTGTCAGATGAGTCAGACTTTAAATCCTGATGTCATTTTCTGTATGTTTCCTTCATGTTTCTCATGTCTTTGTGTGTTGGGGCAGGTTGCTCTGGGAGACTGTAACGAGCTGCTGGATGCAGACTATGAAGCCAATAATCTCCCTGCTGGAAAACACAGCACCAAGGGTCTGGGACAGACCGCGCCTGACCCCAAAAACTCTGTCACTCTGTTAGTTGGTCTCTCTACATTCATACATTACATAAACCGTCTGTTTCTACAAAAGTCTTAATGCAGTCGGGGACGTTTGGTAATTCCACGAGGTCGTTAAAAACCCTGCAGCATCTGTTATTTACATTTATGAGGGCTGCGTTTCCAGACCAGCATCATCACTGCTGTGGTTCATCTCCGGCACTTTCATCTGCATCAGGGAAGCTTTTAACTGAACGGGAACATGAAGCACAGAAATGCCATCGTCCTGTTCATGTAGACCGTGCAGACGGGAGGACCAGCCTCAAACACCTATCATTATTCATGTCTGTTAGTTTCATGGAAAAAGAAGTTTCCTAATGCTGGAATCTGTTTGCTCTGCAGTGACTCAGCCTCTGATGGGCTGAGGAATTTCCTGTTTCAGATTATTTATTCTTTCTAAAGTAAGAAGTGAGAATATGTAACGTTTCTACTTTTAACTGCTGTTGTTGGTTTACTGTGTTCCATTTAAGCTGAGAATCACAATATTTTCATTCTAATTTGGATGGAAAACTAACAAAACTAACCTTAAAGTCCTACTCAGATCATCGTTTGATCTATTTTCAAAGTGTTCCCAGTGGTCTTTTTAAAATGATTTTGCTGTTTTTTTGCCAAAAAAAACATGTTGCTTTCTAGGTCAAGCTTTCTGCAGAATGGCAGGAGTTCATTATAAATTTGCCTCTGAGTTGTGGACCATTGGCACAGAACAACTCCGCCCCCACTTTGCTTCTTAGTTAATAGGAGCTTGGAACAGGGAGCTTGTGGCCCGCCCAGCGTAGTTTCTACATCACAAATGAGATCTTTTTTAAACTACATTTTTTTCATCTGCTCGTAATTAACAATGATTTGAATCAAGAAAGACTCAGAAATTAAGTTTTAAGCTTCATTTTCTTATATGACCTCTATCATCAGAAAAATACCACGAGAACATGTTAAAAATGCCAAAAACATTCATTTGCACATGGTAAACTGCTATGATTGAGAAGTTTGAATTTTTAAATCACTTTTAAAAACTGAAAAAGCTTCATTTTATATGATTGCAATTCCTGCAGCCTAAACTAAGTTTTAGACTAAAAAAAAGTTTTTACCGCATCAATAGTCCTGAAGAGTTACAAAGAAGTCTTAATGGATTTACAAAAATTGAGGCTTTTTTACTTAATTTTATTTACTTTGATTTGGAAAAAATGTAAAATATATTTGAGTGATAAAAAACCTAAACTCCTAACTTGTTACCAGAAGTTGCATTTTGTTTAAGATTTGAAGATTTTCTTTCTTTTAAACTGTTTTTTTTCTTGTGATAATCCATAACAAAATTAAATTAAACTATTGTGAGGAAAAAAAAGGTGGTTTGTGAAGAAGTTTATATAATCTTTGTTGGTCTTTTGTCCTCAGGGATGGTGTAACTGTGCCGATGGGACCAGGAGTGAAAACCGGAGTGGCTAATAGTGGTTACTCGCTCCTCTACAACGAGTTCATCGTTTATAATCCAGCTCAGACTCGCATGAGGTACCTGGTGCGCATCCAGTTCAACTATTCCTCCCTGTGGTGAGATAGAAACACCCGTGAAAGCTGGGAGTTGGATCTGGATGAAGGAAAAGGGACAAACTCATGTTTCATTCACAGATAAGTCCATCATAAGATACTGTTCCTAGGCAGAACACAGACGTTTTCTCTGTTGGAACAATTTGGTGCAAACAAACGGGACATGTAACAATGACCTACATAGAAAAATCACTGGTTTAACTTTAGTTTTTCACATGTAACACAAAAAAATCTAGTTCAATTTAAAAAAAATTCTGGATCGGAATATTTAAAGTCGATGTCAGACTCCTAAAGTTTGTGTCTTTAATGGAGTTAGTGACTGCTGTCCTTTCTATTGACTGTAAGTGGGTTTCTGTCACTCTCTCAAAGGGTTCTAGATGTTGTGTTTATGATTATTTGCAGCCTTACACATATGCTGGTTTGGTTTTTCAGAAATAAACCTGGGAAGTCATATTACTAATCTTCTTTTTTTGTGTTGTTTTTTCTGGCATTTGTCTCTGTGTGACACTGAATCATTACCTGTATGGTAACATCACCTGGGATTAATGTAGAATGTTGAAGGAAATCTTGCCTTTTCTGTGTTAATATTCTTGCATTGATAAAAACAATTTAATAATTATCATTTCCTTTTGGTTTTTACTCATCTGTACTCCAACACACAAATTGAGCTTTCATCTAAAACAACAGAAGAGATGGGACAAGATTGAACCAGTGGAATGTGAAAAAAATATTTCTCCTTGACTCATGAGATTGTTAGACTGTATTCATTATAAATAAAGCATGTCCACATTGAATATGGAATGGGTTTATTGCAGATTTTAGCATCATCTCTTCCCCAGGAGGTAGAGGAAGACGAGGATGATGTCCAGGTAGATCATGAGAGCAGCGTAGATGTATTCCTCTGGATCCAGGCGATAGCTCATGCTCCCCATCATCAGCTGACAGTCAACCACCAGGAACTGAAGCAAGAAGGAAGATTTAGGATTAAGTGAGCAACTACTCTTACCAGCCTCTTCATTAGGTTCAAGTTCTCACACAACTTTCTAATCAGCCAATCACATGGCAGCAACTCAGTGCATTTATGCATGTAGACGTGGTCAAGACGATCTGCTGCAGTTCAAACTGAGCATCAGAATGAGGAAAGGGGATTGAAGTGACTTTGAACGTGGCATGGTTGTTGATGCCAGTTGGTCTGCTCTGAGTATTTCAGAAACTGCTGATCTACTGGGATTTTCACTCACAACCATCTCTAGGGTTTACAGAGAATGGTCAGAAAAGAGAAAATATTCAGTGAGCAGCAGTTCTGTGGGCAGAAATGTTGATGTCAGAGGAGAATGACCAGACTGGTTCCAGCTGATAGAAAGGCAACAGTAACTCAAATAACCACTGGTTATAACTGAGTTTTGAAGAAGTACATATCTGAACGCACAACACGTCCAACCTTGAGGCAGATGGCCTACAGCAGCAGAAAACCCTTCTGGGTGTAACTGCTGTCAGGTAAGAACAGGAAAATGAGGCTACGATTCACACAGGATCACCAAAACTGGACAATTGATGACTGGAAAAAAATGTGTCTGGTCTGATGAGTCTCCATTTCTGGTGCAACATTCCGATAGGCCGTTCTGAAGGTAAAAGGGGCTCCAACCAGGTACTAGCAAGGTGGACCTAATAACGTTGCCAGTGAGTGTATAATCCAACTTTGTACAAAAGCTTTTTTACATTAGTATTTAAGCTTGGGCTGCATGATGGCTCAGTGGTTAGCAGTCTTGCCTCACAGCAAGAAGGTCCCTGGTTCAAGTCCTGGCTGGGGGACCTAAAACAGTCACCAGTGGGGGACCTTTTTGTGTGGAGATTGCATGTTCTCCCCGTGCATGCATGGGTTTTCTCCGGGGACTCCGGCTTCCTCCCACCATCAATAAACATGCTTCATAGGTTATTTGGTCACTCAAAATTGTCCCTATGTGTGAATGAGAGTGTGTATGGGTGTGTGATTGTGGCCCTGCGACAGACTGGTGACCTGTCAAGGGTGTACCCTGCCTTTGCCCACAAGTGGCCGGATTAGGCTCCGGCAGCGCCGTGACCCCAAAAGGGACCGAAAACAGGTTTAAAAAAATGGATTGAAGTATTGAAGCTTCCAAAAGTTTCCTGTGCTGCCAGAACATCCCTGCTCCACTTTAGGGTTTATTCATTATTACTGGTACTTGGTTTATGTAATCAGCTTATCCAGATCTGGCTGAATTAATGAGCTTAAATGTGAATGATAACTTTTTAAGTCTAAGAAAACAACCCTACAAGTTTGGAAATTGCAAGTTTTAAAATGCCATTGTTCACTGCAGCACTACAAATCTCACTTTACCTCACTTTCTTTTTATTTGCAGCATTTCTTTTTTGCTGCTTCTTCTTTTTTTGCAGGAACTTATTTTTTTACTGTGATGGCGGATCTTTTTTGAGCATTTCTTCAAAAAAGTTCAGTATGAACAGGAATAAGATTAAAGTATCACATTGGGTGGTTAATACAGAACAAAGCCTGATCTTTATCATTTAAAAACCTCATTTAGCAACCTGAAATCAGGTTAAAAAAAAACGTCTCCCTCTGCTGGTGACCTGTGCAGGTGATCTTCTCTGTACTCACCAGTGCATAGAGCAGAGCTCCCAAACATCCATACATGACGTTAGTGATGTGGGAGTAGTAGAAGGTGTAGAGGAACCCAAACATCACAAAGTCCACAACCACAATCAGCAGGAAGCCGTAACAAATGGTGAAGTCATACCGAGTCTGGGAATAACAAACATCTCATCAAACTTTTTAAACATCAGGTAATTCAAGCTCCTGTTTAGATGATTTAAAGACATATAATATGTGTCTTTAGAATTTAAAACGACCCTTTTGGAATTTTTATTTGTTCAGTGTTTGTTTGTGCTACATTATATTAACCCTGTAAAGCTCACTACATCAAAGAATTTGCAAGTTTGAATCATGCTAATGAGATGGGGGTCTCAGAAATGCGTGTATCAAATATGATATGAATGATATAGCATTATTATTGTCTAATAAACAAGAGAAAGCCCTCATAGTTTATTCTAAAAAAATTAAGGGAGAACTTTTGGTTTTTGAAACCTTGTTTTTGATTACAGTATAATCCATAGTAAGGCTATTTGCTGCTTTTATCCAAAGTAAAATACACATTATTTCTGAAAGCAGTAATCTGGTATTTGAACACATTAACAACTAACTATAAGTAGTAACACTACTTAATGCATTAAGCTACTTTTTTTGAAGTTGTATGAAATCAGCAGTACAATGACTGTTCTTTAGGGACAGTGTTTCCTAACCCTGGTCATTAACTGACCCTCTTCTGAAAATAACTCATTACTCCGTGTCTGACGAAGTGGGTTAGACAAGGTAACACATGGACTGGTTTCTAGGATTTCATTTTGAGAAGAAAACAGATCATGAGGGCAAAGAAATGAAAGAAAAAAATTGCAACATTTGCCCTCAAGCAAGGATTTCTGCTCCAACTGTTCGGCTGATGAAAACAATAAGGTCTGTTAGTGTCGAGGTGGGAAGCACATGACTGGTTATCATGAGAGGATGCGTTGCCATGATTCAAAAAGGTCCAGAACTGCTGCTGTTTCAGAGAACAGAGAAGAGTCCTTCTATAAAGAGGAACGGGAACGTCTTCTTTCATTTAACTGACTATCTTTACAGGAAGGATGCTTGCTGTCAAATTAAAAGTCCAACCAAATAGTTATTTGCATCAAAGGAGGTGCAGCCATTTTTTAAAACCAACTAGTCTAAACATTTTAAGCTTTTAATAACTTTTTGTTTAAATTCAAATGTGAATTTTTGAAACTAAAGGTCATCAGTGAGGCCTGCTCCTGCACTGCAAAGGCAGGGCCTTTAAAAAAAGTCTTACATCATTGCTTCAATGGCAGAATTTCTTTAAATAAGTAGAAAAAAAATTGCCAATGAAGTAAGTAAAATTGTCTTACCAAGAATTCTTGATTTAAGAAATAAATGCTAGTCACTAAGACATGTTTCCACAAACTAAGACTATTTTGCTATTGAAAGTTTTTTTTTACCTTTCTTGAAAGACAAAATAGAAGAATTTTTTTTCTAAATAAATGGTTATTTTTTTACTGTAAGATTCAGTTTTTGCCGTGTGGTGACAAAAAGAAAAAACAGTGGAGATTTTGATGAAACCATGTCATCTGGGTGTCTAACCTGTGCTGAGAAAGCGATGATGGCGACCGAAATGACAAGCATCACTGCCATGGTGATGACCACAGTGGAGGTGTTGTGAAAGGAGGCGACGGTACCAACCATATAGGACAAGCTCAGGGTGACCACAACCTGCAGTTGTGAAACTTTTTGAATCAGAGAAAAATCTCTGTGACATTAAAAACCTTCTGAAACAAAAATACTGTCTCGTTTTCTTCTTCTGTAACAGAAGTCTCATACATCAACATACATGTTTTCTTCCTGCTCCAGTCTGTTGTTTGACAAACATAATGAGGCAAAGGTCTGTCTTTAATTAACATTCCAACAAAACCTAAACCACTGCAAGTCTGAGAACAACTGCAGGGGAAACTTCCTGTTGGAAACTGTAAAAAGCAACAAAATTCCCAGATTTAATCACAACATCTGAAGTAGGCTATTCAAGACAACTGAAGTGATTTGGTGATAGTATTTGTTTCGCTGAATTGTTTGAGTACTTTCAAGTTGAGACTTTTTTTAAGTGCAAAAATCTGCAGTTAAAAGCAGCTTTTAGCTGAGACACCTGTGTGATCAACAGCATTTCACTTCTCGATACAGCAAGGACGTGACTGTCTAGTGTCAGATCAAATCAAGCATTTACTCTTAAGTTTTCTATGGGCTTTGTCTTCCCTTTTTCCAGATGTTTTGCACCTTTGATGTGCTTGACCCACCAGTCCGACGAGGTTCCACGGATGACAGCGTCTGAGGGAATCGCACAGGATGAGGGTGATGGCCACCACAGCAAAGATGATGAAGGAGCTGAGATAGGCCCAGTGGTTGGTCTGAATCGCCTTTTTGACCACCGTGGAGAAGGTGAAGACACACACCACACTGAAGGTGAAGAGCAGCTGGAGAGTCAGGAGGCCAAACACCTGAACAGATTAAAAACGTTAGACAGGTTGAAAGAATTTAGAACTCCAAAACCAGACTTAAGAGATTACAGAAGTTGTAATTAAAAAAGTTAAGGGAATGAGTCAATTATTATATAATATATAATCAAAAGTGCAGCAGTGTTCTCTTAACCCTAGATAACAATTTATATTATATTTTAAAAACATATTCTTTGATCTCAATCTCATTAGATTGATCTAACTTTCCTTAAAAACCCATTGGATATGACCTTGGTCCATGTTTTCTTTCCTGTAGTTCATCATCCTCCCACTAGGGGTAGTAGAAGGGCTTTTCCTGCTAATTTCAAAATGGCTGCTTCCATGAAATCTCAAAAAGACTTTTGGCTGAAACATTTTTGCTAATTTTTAAAACATTATGGCGAGGATAACTCATCTATTGTTATTGGTTTGTTAAATGATTATTGTTTATATTGAAAGAATGCAACATTTGTTGATAAATAATTCTTTATAATCCAGTTACACAATGTTAAAAATGTGTTGATCAAAATTTAGACAGTAGGTAAACAAGGTGTTTTTTCCTGAACACTCGTGACAAAATTTTTTTATCTTAAACTGACATTATTGTGAGCAAAAATTTACCAGATTGCCCCACAGATCACAATTGATACTATCTGTATTTCATTCATAAATATATACTGAACATTTTTTTGCGGATTTCATTAAAAGCATTAAAAGAAAAAGGATTAAAATTCTGTTAATTTCTTCGATGTAATGGGCTTCACAGGGTTAAACTGTAGGCCCAACAGACACGGGAATCGTCTAGATCACATGCTGCAGAAAATCACATATGCATAAAAACTGCAGCAGTGAGGCGGATGAACATAAGCATGGGCGTGAACGTGATGGCAGTCCACCAACACCAGTTTGTCTCTTGAAGGAGTGAAGTCACTGAACCCCATGTAAATGCTGGTAAAACTGAAAGGGGATGTAACCTTTGTGTTTGCTCCTAAAATCAATCCAACGTATTTGTGAAGTCTACTGTGGAGAAGCACCAACCTTTCTAACAAAACCTCTCCTCACTGCTTTGTCTTCAAAGGATGACAAGGAAATGAGTGGAGTCGATTCTGTTGGAGCTTCTGGGATTGGATAGTGGAATTCCTTGTACCTGGTGGGGTGCTGAAAGGTCTGCTGCCTTGGGAGATTGTAATTAGAGGGTCTGTATGGCGGTGGGGGCTGTTCTTGGTAGGGACGAGGTGATGGTGGGGAGGCATCAAAGTCGTAAGAGGAGTTGGAGTCAGATGTGAGGCAACCAGCCATGTCTGACATGCTGCTTGAAACTGGAGGGTAGAAGAATTATTAGTGAATGGTTGCAGCATGAAAAGGAAGTTTGGCAGCAGAACTGGGCAAGTCTAGGTTTGCATACTCTTTGCTCAAGAGTGGATTAGTCTTAAGGAAGTAAAACCTGAGAGCCCGACTGGTGGCCTTGTTCACACACAACAGTAAGTAACCAGGACTGCAATGGATGCATTTTTAACCAAACAGGAAAATATATGGTACGCAGAGTTTCAAACAAAAGCAGAATGCAAAAAGCATTAAAAACGTCTACCCTAATTAATTTAACAAAAATAATTCTATTTCAATAACCCATGAATCAATCCTAATGTAAGGAAAACTTCTGTAAAAGTATCTTATGTGGAGAGTAAACATTTAGACATTGGAGCAGTTCATCAAACCCAGACATTGCAACGTATTTATGTTTTCATTACATGTCTATTGTGGAGAAAACGTCCTATTTTGAGGCCAAATGTGTGTTGACGTACTTATGCAACACTTTTCTGCTTTTATTGAGGCCCAAAGTCAATTTCCCATTCACACACTGATCTTGACTCTGCTGCTGAACACTGGTGCCAAACTGTAACTTCCAGAAGGAATGTGAAGTTCAGTGTCTTGCAGCTGTGGAGTTTCTGTGGTGCAGAGGTGGAACGGTCAACCTCTCATTGGAAGATCAGCGGCTCCGTTCCCTAGAGGCCTGGATTTGGGCACCCCTGGCCTAGACCTTCAATCTCCCATCAGAGGTCGACCGTTCTACCTCTGCACCACAGCCGCCGTTATAGATGATTTGAATTAACTTAAACTACTCAAATATAATCTAAAATTGTTCATTTTTTCTGTGCCATGTTATAAGTCAAGAAACATCAATGTTGAAGAATTGTTTTTACAAAATATTTTTGAATCTATTCATTTTTTTAACCCACTATATCCCTTTCAAGGTCACTGGGTTGCTGGAGCCTGTCTCAGCTACTGTTGGGCGAATGTGGGATACACCCTGCACAGGTCACCAGTCAGTCACAGGGTACACAATCACTTCCACGTGCACACCTAGGGACATTTTAAAGGCATTTTTTATAGACTTTGGGAGGAAGTGTCCAAAGAAAACCCAAAAACCCACGCACGCACAGGGGACAACATGCACGCACACAACATGCCTGGAATAGAACCAGGAACCACCACTGAACCACCGTGCAAACCCACAATGTTTTTCATTTATAATCATTTTAAATTAAAAATCGTGTTTTAGTAATGAAATGTTTTATTTCAGAACAAAATAAATGTTATGAACTTAGTTACTAAATAGACAACATTTTCCATAAATCCATCTTTTATTTCCTACCTTTGGTTATAAAAATTACCAAACGGTTCCTCGTTGCAGTGCTATGCTTTAAGTAACAATTATGATTTACTTAATCTTCTTAAATATTTCCAAAATAAAAATGAAACTGCTTTTTATTAGATTGTGAGCAAACAGAAAAACTCTGGGATTTTCTTACCTTTTCTACTCCTGTGCCTAACAGCAGTCCGGCTTTAAGGACAGAAGACAAAATGGTCCTTTACTCTTTGGTGAAACAAGCCACGGAAAAGTTTCACTTCCTGTCTCTGAACATCTGTCTGAGGACCTGTGCCCACTGAAGGCTTTGCTTTAAATGGGATTTAAGAATCCAACCAGTCAAACAAGCTTTTTCTGCACCTCTCATTAAATGTCAAAGATTCTATTCAAATCATTATTATATACATAAATATTTTTAAAAGATCTAAATTAAATTCGTTTGTGAGTCACTGCTGGATTGAAGATGTGTATTGCTTACAGAAGCAACCCAAAGCCATTATTCTGTGTAATCTGACTTTATCCAGATCATATTAAAGATAGTAGAGCAAACACGAGCTTGAACACGAAATAAGACAGAAGTAAGATTTATTTTTCTTCATGTATTGAGTTAAGATGTTTTGTGAGAATACTTTTATTTTTTTCTTACAATTTGACATTAAACTAGACAACAGTTTTTTCCATCATTTTATTCTTGTTTGAATTAGTTCTAGTAACCAACAGTTGTTTCCTTGTGATAAAAGTTTCAAAATGTAGAAACTTTCAGATTTACCTCGAACAAGATCACTAGAGAAACCCCAGATGATGATGCTCAGGAGGTTTCTGATAAATGCGCCTCTGCACAGATCATTCCTTTCAACTTCATGAGAAAATGTCAAAGAAATCAGTCAGAAAGCTGGACACAGCATCGCTGGGTTTTACAAAATAGCTTTCTCCTTGGAGGAAAATTGATCGTGTTTAAACACTTTAATGTGTAACAAAGGACCCTGAGAAGATGCTGGCCGAAGCTGCTCAGAATCTCACCATGCTCTGTGAACGGTGGCCTGTTGACCACATGCTGAGGACAAGACCTTCACTCCAACAGAAGCATGTCAAACATGAGATTCATACTTTAATGTTGGACAAATAGCTTAGTTCTGATCAACCAAGACTGAACCGTTTTTCCATTTGGTAGAAACTTGTAAGCTTGAAAACACTATTCCAACTCAGAAGATCCTGTCATTTTCTGAGGTCTGACTTTGAAAAACATTCCTAATATTCTCTCTGTAATTGTTGTGCCTTTCATTAGATAGTATTAATAAAGTGTATATCTATCTAATGGAAATTGGTTGAGGTAGGTCAACACATACAAGACATATTGCCCAGATAGAATGAAGTTTGGTGGACCTGGCTGGTAAATCAAGCAGAAACATTAGGTTTGGTTTGTGTCAAACAGAGAAAAAGGGAAGTCTTTATGTAACAGACAAAAAAAAACAATACACAGCTAAGTTTTTTTTTTTTTTTCACTTCGTGTTCATGCTTGTTTAAAGGTTAAACCAAATGCAGTGTTGGTGTAGAGCAGAGGAAATGGTTGAGAGGCTTGGTGAGATGTTAAAACCAGCAGTGCTGATCTGAAACTACAGAGGGAGAGATGTGGTTCCAAATTACAAGAACAACTGTAAACAAGCAGCAACATTTTTTTTACTGCAAACATGCATGTGTGCATGTTTGAAAGTGTTCTGCTCAAAATAAATACTAAACTCTTTGCTATAAACATTTTCAGATGCAAATGAACTTCCTCTCTGCTGCCTGCTGAGAGGAAGTTACACCACATTTAACTCTAAGAAGATACAGAAACAGCATAAGAAGGAAAGAGCTTTTTAAAAAAAAAAAAATGCCTAAAAATGTCATAATCATAATTAAAAGACCATTAGGAACACTTTGAAAATAGATCAAAAGATGGTTGGGGTGGACTTTCACTTGCGGAAGATGAACGTATTTAACCATCAATTGAAAAAACCCAAACCCAAACAAAGTGCAGGACAAAGCTTTTCTCACACATATTTATTGTAAAAAATACATATAAAAACAATTTCTGAGACATACAAAAGATTGGAGTTTAGAAACAGTATATTGAACAAACAAGGACCACGCACTTTGAATTTCATTACATATTTACAATTTAATAAATAAAATTCAATTTGTCTTTATACCAGAGTAAAGGCAGATTGTCCGTATCGTGGAGGTGCAGATACCATGTGGCGACTTCTCAACCTTCTCTTCCAATAGTTTGGTCTCAAACCGCAGAAAGAGCCACCAGATTTACAACCAGTAATTGAGGGACATTTATACAAAATAGCAAAGTTTGATTCACGCTAGTTCACACTTGGAGCATTTAGCTAGCATTGATAAAAATCGAGGTATTGCACCACACATCTTTGAGGGATTAAAAAACTAAATAAGAACAATCTGGGGTTTAAAATTCTTTGCTGTCCAACTTGTAGGGACACCCCCACAGCATATACAAACACCCCCCACCCCTCAACCAAAGTATACAACAGATAATACCATCACAACACCAAATGATCAATGCTCGTCTTTTGCTAGTTCTCCATCCGTTTTCCCAAAACACAGATACTTTTGGCTTTTTTTCTTTTTTATCGTCAAGATATATATTTATATATATGAATACTATGAGAAACATGCACAGGGCTGTCCACTAGTGGTGGGTAAATAGTAGCACCTCAGACTGCTGAACATCAGGAATCAGAAAAAACCAAAACAGAGATGCTCTTGTGAACTAACCCATTCCATCCTCAACACTTCAACACATGTAACTGACTCAATTTTAAAGCTGACGGTGAAAGCAAACCAGTGCATGAATATTTGTTCATAAACGGAGCCAGACAGCTGCTGACTGCAGGGCTTTCACCTTAACATAATACCTGCTCTTACCCACACAAAGGCAACACACACAGGCAAAAAAAAAGCCATTTAACAAATGTAGCAATAACCATGAAAACTGATATTATTAAAATAAAAAAGAACACGACAGAGAAATGGCCTTGCTTATGTAATCGCTTACCATCAGCCGTCCATAGCCTCCAGTACTTTAGAGTCAGGCAGATGTTGCATGGTGTAAACATGCCCCAAAAAACAGCCCCCTCCGTCTGCCTGTCCAATCTTTTGTCCCTCCCCTCAGTCTGGCATCAACCAGATGGCAAAACCGACATTGGGGTCTGGTCCAAAACGTCCGGGCTTCACCCACAAAGCCATTGGGAGTGTGGAGGAAAGAATGGGACTAAAGCGAATTGCATCCAACGTACCAAACGTAAGAGGACGCATGCCAGCACGGCGGCCAAACCAATTTACAGTAACTGCATACAAACACTGTCATTTTAGGACGTACTCAGTCCCTGGTCACTGTTTGAACATACAAAAACACTTCATGTTAGACATGTTTGCAGGAGGGGACACGGACAGACAAAAGTGCTTCAGTTGGTGCGAACACAATGCTACTATGACCCTTTAAAACACCTCCCTAAACCCTCCCCATGTAGCAGCATGTTGACCTCAGATACGACCTCTACTGGGGAAAAAAAATTAAAAAGTAAACCCCCAAAACATCCCCTGAAATGCTTACAAGTAACAGAAAGCAGAAAAGAGTAATGCTGGCCCATGCTCACCCAAAACAAGCTGTAAAAGTAGCTGAAAATGCCTGTGTGGAAACTATCTGCACCCTCGGCATGCGGCTGGTTCATTCAGGGGGTGGGGGGGCCAAGGAAAAGGAAACATTCATCCAAGAATGACATGTAACACTACCGTTTCTGCAAGATATTTGATTAAATGAGCGGTCCACTCAGAGGGAGTCAAAACACACAAGACAGCAGCCATTCAAAGGAATGAAAACTTTTCACCTCCATGTTCAGGAGAGCTCAGGTGGTTGGGATGGATTTATTTAAATGCTGTGCGGAGTTAAGTCCACAAAGGAGAAGGGCGCCGCGTCCAACAGAAGTCTTGGCCACAGATTTGACAGAGCAGCTGCTTTGACTGTTTGGCATTTAAGAATCAAGTTCAAATGATCCATCTAAGAAAACTGCAGGGTCCACCGAATTGCGATTTCCATTTGAAACTGCATGTTCTCCACTTTAAAACGCTGTCTTGGTGTGGAAGTGGACTGAAGTTTGTTCAATTAAACACTTTAGGATTTTACTGGGATTCAGTGCAGTCTCCTGTAGGAACAGAAAAAGACAAAAGAACATGTTTAAGAACAAACAGCAACAGTGGTGCTTTGTTTTTTAGACAAACACATAGAAGAGTCCTGTCAAAGGAGTTCCCTTTGATGCAGATATGACTCAATTTTGTTTGAGGAATTCTGCCATCTTAAAACCCCAAATTTAGCTGATCTAAAAATTGTTGTAAGCCACATTGAAAATTCTGCCAAACACTTTTCAATTCTCATTGTGTCTGTTTCAGGGGATGATTATAATAGGGGAAAATATAATTTCAGAATTTCACATGCACAGCCAACTCTGAGACAGACACGTACGTTTATGGTGCTGTGGAACTCACTGAATATAAAATGAATATAAAAATGTAAGAATGCCTAACAACCACAGGTACAGTTATACACAAAAATGTTTAAGGACAAATCATTAGATAGACACACCAAAATGATGGAGAGAAATTAGGCTCTTCAAACTATAAACCCTCAACTTGGATCTGCTAAGTAATGTGTTAGGGTTTTGGAAAGAATTACAGTTTACTTATTTTTGTTGTTGATGTGCTAATGTAGAAGGAGCAGATGAAATAAGATATTTTTCTTCTGCCCAACTCCCATTGTTCATAGCTTGTTTTATTTTGAAATGTCTTATATTGGTATGAACAATAAAAAATGTCACTAATCTGTCTTTAAATCACTACAACTTATTTCACCAATAAAAATCATAATATGTTAAGAAAAACATTTAATTTGTTTAAAGCCTGTCCTTTAGTAAAGATTATATACCCCTAAAAACACAAAACCATAAGGCACTGACATAAAAAAAAAATCAAAAAATTAAACATGTCAAATCAGTTTTCACAAAATTAAAAACAGATTATTGTAATTCTGAAGAGGTGTGGTTTTATTTATAACCATAAAACCTTTCAACTGTGATTATTCAGAATATCTGAAAGATTATGGAACTGAACAAAAGGTAGGAATATGCGTTTTGTTTATCCACTCTTAAATGCATTAGTTTCTCATTTTATTTTCAAAAGCCATTCCTTAAAATTATGATAAGAACATTTGGAAATAATGATGGTCCTGTCCATCTGAAATAGGACAAAGGACCACACAATGAGAACAGATGCCATACTGATTATTCTTCATTCATTCATTTTCCAATCCGCTTTATCCCTTTCGGGGTCACGGGGTTGCCGGAGCCTAACCCGGCTACTCATGGGCGAAGGCAGGGTACACCCCTGGACTGGTCGCCAGTCTGTCGCAGGGGCCGCATCACACAACCATGCACACTCACATTCACACCTAGGGACAATTTAGAGTAACCAATTAACCTATGAAGCATGTTTTTGGACGGTGGGAGGAAGCCGGAGTACCCGGAGAAAACCCACGCATGCACGGGAAGAACATGCAAACTCCACACAGAAAGGTCCCCCAGCCAGGACTTGAACCGGGAACCTTCTTGCTGTAACGCAAGAGCGCTAACCACTGCGCCACCGTGCAGCCCTCTGATTATTCTTTATATGTGAAAAAAAATTGACCAAAACTGATCATTAGAATCATTGATTAGCAGTGCATTGAAGGTAATATGTTTTTTTTTTTCTTCAAACCATTACATATTTTATTACTATGTAACCAGGAGGAATCCAATGTTTTTTCAAATAACACATGTCCATCAATTAAAGCTAAAGAATTTGGACTATTAATCAATATTTATCTGTTTTTATTTATGCAAACTCATTAAAAATATATTCAGAAGGCTTCGGGTTTGGAACTTCATGAAGTGAGCTCCAAACTTTAACATCTATTTGCAGGATTAGAGTTCAGTTTTCTTTCACTCCACAAAGTCTAAAGTTTGTTGAGGGAGACATTGAACCTCAGTTTATTCTTTAAGGCAGCTCAGCATCCTGCATGGCTTTGCTGTCATTTATGTTCCCGTCAAAAGATTACTATAGATTAACAAAGCTAACAGTAAAACAATGTAAATATTATAAAAGCCTCATATAGTCTAAACTTGTAGTTTATTAACAATGTTATAGTTTTAAAAACTGTGAAATTCTCTCCACTAATGTTATGATGCATTTGACTTTTAATTTAAACACAACAGGATATATTTTGTTAAAGAAAACATCTAAAATAGAAGATACAGAAGCTGGCACAGTAACACCAACACTGCAGCATTTTAAAAGATGAAGAAACAATGAAAATGATGAAGGGTTAGGACTCAGTTTGTGTACATTATCTGTGAATTCACAAATTTCACCTGTACATACCTGAGTCAAGTTGGCCACTGTGCTGAATACGTTTAACCCAACAATCAATCAAAAGGATGTTCAGGGCAGCAAGGCTTCACCTTGGACCAGGAATCAATGCAGCTGCAAGGAGAAAAGCAGGTTTAGAGGTGGAGACACTGACACAATGTTCAAAGATTCAATTACCTACGCAAGGCTGACTTTACACAGCAAAGGAGCAAGAAAAATATACTCTTTTGTGCTGTAACAGCTTTTAGTAGATTACTTCTTTCTCACAGGAACACAAGTAGTGTACTGGATTACTAATAATTATTTAGATTTATGAACTCAAAGGAAGGTAAACATTTTAAATGCTCTCTTGTTGTCGACACACTACTTGAACCTTATATTTGAAAACCTCCCTCAGACCTTAGAGGTCACAGTGACATTCATTTTATTTCTCCTCATGTCACTTTAAGACAAAATCTTTTTTTGCGTGGAGTTAAAGGCTTGAGTGAGGAATTATTTCCAGATATTACTTTCTTCTTAAGCTCTATTGCCTTCAGAGGTATTTCCAAAACCCAAACCCACCCACAAAACTGAAAGCAAAGTGACAGTGGTGTGTTTTATAATAAATGAATTGAGTTTAAACTTCTTTCTAAATTTCAATCATCCCTGTTAGATTTTGGTAATTGAGTAAATAACATTTGCTGGACCAGACATGCATGACGCAAATTTGACACGAGGAGAGCTGTTGGCAGACACGTCAGTCTGACAGCTCAGGTTAATTCCCCACTGCACCAAAGTAATGTGAAACCAGGAACTAACAATTATGGAGACATTGCAACACATTTTAAATGCATATGTGATTACGAATGCATTGGCCTTAAAAATACAACATGTCTAGAAAATGCTTCATTGATCCTAAAGCGTTCAGGTTCTAGCAAAACTCTGCAAACATATTTGATATTAGGATGTATTTGAAATATAATTACAATTATTGTGAAAGTTAGAATAAAATTGCTAAACAAACATGAAATATTTTAATATTTAAATGCATAAAACCCAGGAACATTTTCTCACAGGAAAAACAATGAGTCAGAAATGTGTAATCTTGTGTTATGGATTTGTTTCTACATGACTTTCTTTTGGCAGACAATGAGCAATATTTTTTCATCCTTAAATAATTGCTTTATGACTCATCATGCAATTATTTTCATGGTTGGCCCTTTGTTTTTTTAGTGAGTATATATCAGCTGAACTTTGTTACCTCTTATGGTACACACAGAGGCAAGCCAGCCTGGCAATGGTCTCCCCCTGGACTAGATCCTCCAAACAAATGGAGCACTCTCCACTGTCTTTACTGAGAACATCCGCTGAAAATACACACGAAGCAATGCTAAACATCGCTAGGCTCCAAAAACACAAACACTGCACAGCTGACAGGAGCAGTCTGTAATATAACACTTACTATTGTAAGGTAGGGTAGGAGATGTCAGGCAGCTCAACAGGTGATCCTCGATCCGACCCCCCGGGAAAGGATTTGAGCAGAAAGGACAGCGTATATCTGCAGACACACAGCACACAGCCGGGATTACTGGGATGAGTCACAGAGATATAAATGATATATGATGCATTCACCTCATCAAGGACGTACATTTTTATAAATATCTGGATTATACAGACCGCAGACGTGCAAAAACTGGTGGTCAGAGTAGAGGATACATTTGAGTGCAATTGTGTAAATGAACCGCTTATTTTTGTTGATCAGTGACTGGGGCTTCGGGGAAGGGGAGTTATTTGTAGACAAGACAGCCAAACGCGGTGAACTGTTGTCCTACATCCCCCCCTCTTGTGTCTGTGGCCTGCTGTCAGCAGTAAGTGGGCATGTGAAATTGTGACCCATTTCCCTACACTTGCTAGAGGGCTCGGTCTGGAAACCTGCCAAACTGACGTGTTTTGGCTCCAAATGTCACCCTTGTCATCACATCAACAGCAACTCCCCATCTGCCTTCTCCAACACACAATGCCTGAGATGCTGCTGTACTTCCTGTGTCAACGTGTGGCCCCGTTTTCATGCAGAAGGGCTCTAGGCTGCTTAATGGCATCACATGCATGCAAGCAGCATTGCAACTAGCAAGAGTTGAGTGCCACCACAGCCTGTTTTTTACGCCACAGCTCTGCTTCAGACAATGGCTTCTCTTGATGATTTCTGCAAACCTTCAAGCCTGGTGAAAGAGATTATCTGTCAAAGAATGTAAATTCCTCTAGTAATCCATTTTAAATGTTTAGCTGGATTGATGATTTAAGGTCGAAAATTCACATATCTTAAGGTTCTTTCACAGACATGTTAATTTTTCTCCTAACAAAAAAAGCATGATGCCCTCGTTTTAATTCTACAAAACGGTTAAGGATCCAAAAATATAATATTCTACATTTTAAGCAAACCATTTCTAAAAATAGAAAATTCACACATTTTAATGTTGTTTCACACATGAGTATTTTTCTCCTGACCAGAAAAGCATCAGCCCACTGTTTACTTTCTAAATACACGCAACAGTTAATGATTAAAAAAAATATACATTTCCTGCTTTTTTAAGCATTCAAATGAACGGCTGACATTCGAAAGCAGAAACTGTTGTTTATTGAACAATGCAGTATTAAGCTATATAATGCAGGTCATATCAAATCAAGCCCATACACATCCACCAAAACGGTTTAGAGGTGTAAACCAAAAGTCCTTTTTAGATGAAGGTTGTTTGGTTAAACGGTTGGATCTCGATTTAATTGATTGTTTTGATGCATTGACTTACTTCCATGCCGGTTGTTGACGCGGTAAAGGCCGACCCAAGCGTCTGACACCGGCCGTTGGTGTGTACCACGAACCCTTACGGATCTTGCGCTAACGCTGCGGGAGGATGGGTGGCGACTCCCGGGGAGGCGTTCAGAAAAAGTGCGGTGAGGTGTGCGGCCTGGCTCGTCTCCGTGTTGGTTTTCTGCGTCGGCAGGATTCCCCGGGCTGACGCCGCCGTCCTCCTCGGGCTTCCCCTCGCTGTTGTTCTCGTCCGCGCGCGAGGCTTGGCTAATGCTAGGGGGGATGCTGTGGTGGTCGGCAGGGCTGCCGTCCGCGCTGGCCCCGTGCTGCCCCAAGTCCGAGTCGCTGCCCTCCTCTGAGCGGCTCTGGTTTGCCTCCGTGTCCTCGAAGCTAACAGAGAAGTCAACGACGAGACTGGTGGGCCGTGCACAGCGGGGCCGCCGGTAGGAACCCCCCTTTGTGCCATCTTTCCCAAAAGGTGAAGGAACCGGCTCTTCCTGGTAGCGACTTGCTCTCGTCCCCATCTCTAGCAGACTGGTTAATCGAGATAGCAAACCAAACTGCTTCCTCAAAAACGAAATCACCGCCAGCAAAGGGACGCGTTTCACCCAAACACGACCGTTCAACGGTCACGACTTGCCTCGCAACGAGAACTTTAAAAAAAATACAAAGTAGCGAGGTTTGTTCAAAAGACAACAGCGGCGGCCTGGTGTCCCCCCTCTGGCCTCAGTTCGTCCCTGTTGTCCACATTGTCTTATTTTATTGACATGCCCGACCGTTGTCGCTGCTGCAGCGGAAATGTAGCCGCTTCACTTCCTGTTTTAGCCACTCTCGAACTGTTACGGTAACAAATTAAAAGCACCTGGAAGTTGATGAAAATTTCCCGCACGGGTAAAAATAAATATTGGTTAGATTTGAAAGAATTTATCACCACAACATTGAAAGTCGACACCCAAATTTAAATATTTCATGTCATGTTGTATTTTGAACCACATGGCTTGTGCAAAAATGTAATTTTTTTCTATTGTTCAACTATTTTGGGGGAAATTACACATTCACAGTGTAGATGGTTCAATTCACAATCTTGTTTAAATTTGTTCCATCTGGACTTAAAATTATATTACAAAAAAGTATATACACAGTCTCTATATACTGTCAATGAATAAAACACACACAAAACATGAAAGCTAAGAACATTTAATCTGTTCAAGGAACAGCATTTTTTCATTTTATTCTATAGGTAAAGATAATGTAAACCTCTAGTTGTTGATGTACCAGTTGCAAAGTATTTGTAGTGTTTTCTAAAAAAGTTTGGCTCATGCCAAATACATTTCTTTTAGTATGAGTAAAGTAACAGTAGAGTAACAAGGTCAAAGAGGCATCACTTAAAATCTCACAGTGATTTTATCCAACATATCAGTTCGTGCAAAAGCTTAAACAAAGATCTCAGTAAAAACGGTACATTTTGTAAAAACATGAAGAAACATTAACACACATATTTTTGACTTGTTGGGACACTAAACTACTTTGGAGCAAATTGCAAAACTCATATCATGACTCAAATCTATCCCAGTTTTTTCCCGAATTGGAAGGAAATTCTATTTGTTTATAATATTTATGACAATAAACTGTTTTAACAATTCAATCTGATAAACCTCAGGATTTTATTACCAACATTTTACATTCATTAAAAATAAATTTAGCAACAGGATTCCAAATTACCAAAGGGAAATAAAAGCAATTAAAACCTATTATCTATCTCAGCTTGACGGGATACTTTTTTTTTTTTTTTTTTATAACTTTTGTTACCTGCAGCGGGGTACTCTTGTAAAAAAGATGTGCAGTTTATTGTTCTTGACTGTTTGTCATGTAAATGTTCTGAATAAAGTTATTTTTAAAAAGTGGTGTTTTTCTGGATTTATTATCTCGCGTTTACTTGTTAATAAAGTTTCAAGGAAAAAAAGTTTTTGAAAATAAAACGTAACACCTACTTATAATCCCTCAAAATATTCAGTAAATAATAAAATGAGAGACATTTCTTTTAAATGATTATATAAATACTATCCCGTTAAATGTTTTATCTCCCATACAGTAGACGTCAAAAGAATGTCAATACCAGCTTTCGTTTTTGCAATGGTCATCTGGAAACTGTTAAACATTTATTTTGGACCTGCTCATATACCCTACATTTTAGACTGGTGTACCAAACTTGCTGTAAAACCCATTCTTCTTGTTGTTGTTTCTTTTTTTTTTAATACACATATTATTTTTGAAAAATAAATCTAAAACAACAAGGTCTATTTGTTCAATTACATTTTTATTTCAGCCAAATTCCGCACACATAAATGTAAACATATCCACATGAAACCTTCTTTATCTCTTTTCGTTTGTGGAATAAAAAAAAAATATAGTGAACCTTTTAAATTTTTTAAATAATTTAAAGCTATAAAAACTTGGAATTTAATTTTTTTTTTAAAAATAACTAGTGATAGACTGAACTTCCCCCATTTTCATTATGTTGTAATTTTGTCAAATGTGCTGTGCAACCTTAATTTTATTTCTCATTTACTCTACTGTACTTTACTCCCCCCGTTTATTCTCTTTGTGCTCCTTTGCCTACAAATACATTTATGATACTTTATGGTTTTATTTCTCACGTAGGGACACTATTTATTCATTAGCTACATTTTCAAAAACATTACAGAGGGTGGAGTACACCACTTATTACGGTAGAGAAGGAGAGAGCTGGAATATTGACCAATCGGCGTCTTGTGGCTAGCTCAGCTTGACCGAACAGCTGACCTAAGGAACAGTGAACGTTGATCTTCTCGATGAGGTTTGGATTGATGGATCTCGGTCTTTAGCATCGCGTGTCGCGGGACATATTTGTTCAGACGTACTCAACGACTAAAACCGGTCTGCTGCGGTGAGTTTGAAAGGTTTTGTTGCTAACCCATAGCTCCTCTCCGCAGACTCATTCTAAGTGGTGTGGGCCATCAGGAAGTGGCGTTGCAAGTGATTGATCCTGATAAATGGAGCGCGAGATATGTCAGGTTAACGTTTAAAACACGTTGATTTATAAAGTTTGTATGCAGCTCAAACAGACCTGGTCCATGCTAAAATACAAATGTGGTTTTATTTAGATTTATCCTCCATAAAACGTGTATTTCAACACTTTCTTAATAAAAAGTTATGTTTTTACAGTTAAAGTCAGTTTCTTGTCATTTATTTTTGCTTATGGGTCTTATTGAACATATTATTTCCTTAGTTTTATATGCAACAAAACAACTTGTAAAACTTATATGTTGAGCTGTTTTAACAACACGCCCTTTAGACAATACTACTAATCTTGTGCAAAGATTTGGAAGAATGCTGCAGAACTGCATGTATTGGTGCTCTCCAGGACTGTTTTAAAGGAGAGGTTAGAGTTGCTGCCCTTTGATCCTCTGATGTGTTTCCTTATAGCTAGGAGGGCGTTGACTATGCAGCAGGCAAATCTGATTCCAAGAGATCCGCCGCAGTGGAGCACTTGTGCGATAAACCCAGCCTCCAACTACTCTCCAAATCTTGAGAACAAGATTTTGGTTCAGAGGGCTATAATGAAGTCTGGCTCTCATCTCATAAACTGTCATGCACAACCATCCTGCTGCCCAGCTCTCCAGCCTTCAAAGCTGGCCTCCACCTCCTCCCTTCTCTCCACCTCTTCTTTGTCTTCCACCTCAACCTCACCGCTCCTCAACACACAGAACAAGCTTTTGACGGACCGACCCCTTTGTCCATCTTTTCCCTTGACCTTGTCTGTCATTCGGGACTCTTGTCTCTCCACCTCTGTCGGCAGCGCTCAGTTCAGTCGCTTTGCTCAGCCTCTCACATTGGTTCAAGCCAGTCTGGGAGATGAAGTGACAGAAGACGGAAGAGAAGACGAGGAAATATCTGAAGAGATGCGCTCATCCTTTGAGGAAACCAGTGCGGTACATAAAGTTGCTCGGTAAACATATTTACATGTCGGCAACATGCTTTTAACATAAACACATGTTTTTGCACCAGCAGCAGCTTGATGAAGATGAAGTTTTGTCAGAAGATGAGGTGGAGGCAGGGGAAGCTGAGAGTGCCATGGAATTGATCAGAATGGCAGAAGGTTTGAAGAACCAAGAACCCGAACCCACTGTGGTCTTCAGAGAGGAGCAGTTTGGAGAAATGGATGGGGGAAATAAGAAGGCTGAAGAGGATCTGAAAGATAAAAAGGTTCTTTTGGAGGATTTTGAAGCTGTTGGAGTCTTACTGGTGTGTTCAGGATCAGTGTTGTACCTCCAGGTGCTCAAACTCTGTTCATGTGTGTCCTGCAGTATCTCCTGCTGAACGCTGTGTGTTGCTCCTTGGTAAATAAGAGTAAAGCTCCTGGGCAGAAGGAGTGGGACTCGGAGGACAGCGTCTGGACCACCATCCAAAACCTGGGCAAAGACATTTCTGAAATTGACCCTCAGTTTCTTCTTAAGGTGTGTGTGAGCATGCTCTGTTGGCATTTATAGGTGAGATCAAGCAAAAGAATGATGATGGATGAACTTGACCATATTAAATAAATTCTGTACCAAAAAAGCTATGGGAATTTTCTGCTCAATTGAGGCCCACATACATAAAAATGATTCTTTTTTCCCATCTCCATCTTTGACACCCCCTACATCCCCAAGACACAAACCTGATTGGCTATGTTGTTACTCAATCCTCAATTCTTATCAAAAATGGAAATGATAACTTTAGTAAAGTGGATTGCATTATGATGTGTAGCATTCAAGGCTTTCAGAATGTGATGATGCCTTTTTTGGTGAGAAAAGTAGTTTTGCATAAAACCTAGCTGTAATATGGGTTTGACTTATTAACTAGAGAAATGGTAGCACTGCCCTTTGCATGCACCAAAAAGCTCAAATCTCTTTTTCCAAAAAGAAATGATTCAAAACAGTTTTCTTTCAGACTTTCAGGTTTAGACAAAGTCAGATGAATGAAATAATGTTTAATTACTAAATCCCCTGAAGATTATACATGAGTTCTTGTCTAATTTTTTGAACAATGAACTGTTTGCTTCTCATCCAGAGTTTTATGGTGAGTTTTTAATGGTGACTTTTGCATATTTTTTACATTACAGAGTTTCCAGTTCAATCAGGTGTTTTACTTTCCCTGTTTTGAAAACCTATCATTAGTTTTCTGATATTAAACAAAACGTTTCTCCTTCTCTGTCCAGGTGGCTGTTTACACCAGACAAGAATTAAACATCCGCATTACGGCAAACTTCGTACTGGCCCTTGCTGCTAACCTTCCTGCCACTAAGTCGCATGTCCGCAGATACTTCTGTGCTGCAGTGCAGCTGCCTTCTGACTGGCTGGAAGTGGTCCGAATCTACAGCACAGTAAGTCTGAAGGAACGTCTGCCAGTGGATGGAATACAATTGTCTGTCTAAACGCCACAACTCTCTTCATTCAGTGCTTTAGCCGTTCTCTGCCAATGTGTCTGAAGAAGGCGATGGCGGACAAGTTCAAGCAGTTCAGCGAGTATCAATTGGCCAAATACAACACACGCAAACACCGCTGTAAACACAACAAAAAGAAACGCAAAGGAAAGGTGAAGTGGGATTTTTCTCTTTCATGCAAAACCGCTTGCATTGCTTTTATTTGGAAAAAAATAATACTATCTATATTTTTACCATTTTTCAAATTGATTTTCTTTCAGAAACCAACCGATGATCAGCTGAAAGAGTGGGCAAACTTGGTCAGATCGGATCCTTCTCTTCTCAAAAACTTTGTAAGTTAATATTCATTT
Source organism: Adrianichthys oophorus (assembly GCA_036245035.1). Taxonomy (NCBI): domain Eukaryota; kingdom Metazoa; phylum Chordata; class Actinopteri; order Beloniformes; family Adrianichthyidae; genus Adrianichthys; species Adrianichthys oophorus. Next base: position 25,309,505 of record BSAI01000012.1, on the reverse strand, counting down.
ATCCATCCTCAGTGAAATATCTTCCTATGCTATTTCCAATTAATTTGTTAAAATAAAAAACAGAATAATTTTGTTTTAAAAAAAAACTGTTATTATTTTACCATACACTATCAAAGGCCATGACATTATTTCCTTTTTTTTTTTAAAGTAAAAACAATCATTTTTCAATCTTTGCATATTTTTCATGTCATTTCTACACATCTGTATGTAGGTATATTAGGTATTAAAGTAAAAAGACTCATTCTGAACCACAGAAAGCTCTTTTCAACGTTTTCCTTTTTACCCCATTTTTGTTCTTTGTTTTTTGCTTCCATTGAAACATTTTTCAACAGTCTGCTCATGTGTGCAGTTTCAGTATGAAGGCGACAAAGCTCTGGTGGATAAGAAGCATAGTGAGTTCAACATGAAGAAAATGATCAAGAGGCTTCACATCAAAGATCCGGCTGAGCATGTCATGGCCATTCTGGGAAAAAAGTAAAAAAAAAACTCAACAGCACACGAATTCACTGGACAGTTTTACTGTAAGCTGGATAAAATTCCCCAAAAAGATGTGTTAGACATATAGATCCATGTTTATCTTAGTTTTCCTCGTCTGAGCTGGAATCTGGATCAAAACTGTACAGCTGGATAGCTCAGATATTGCGCACCATTTTTGTTGCACCACTAATGGCAGGTTGGGGTTGTGAGGAGCTGTAAGCTAGCAGGAGTGTACACAAAGGGATGATGGGAAGGCATAATTTGCAGCAACAGTTCCACCCACAGCTCAGAAGTGAATTTCTAATAAACTCATGCGGCTCTGCAGAAACTATGTTCTAGAAATTCATAATTAAAATATTACTGGGAACGACTTGAAAATAGAACGAAAGAGGATCGGAGTGAGACTTTAAATCCAGTTTTGCCACCAGGATCATTTACAGTTTCATTGAAGTTACCAAAACTGAAGGATTTGAATGGCATGTATTTGTGTATCTGGTCAAAACCCCTTCATGCTGTTAAAGCCTTAGTCCCAACTTCCCTTATGAGTAGAAAATGGGTTTCCGTGGATGAAAAATGGCCAAACCTGTACAGGGCACGCAGGTAACCTGCATAAAAGATTCTAGACCACTCAGAGATCCATAGAGAGAAAATGTTCATGGGCATGCTGCAGATGACAGGTAATAGTGAACACTTAAACAACGCACAAGGATAAGTAAGGTTGAAGAAGCAGGCACATTGTATGGATTTTTCCTTTATTCAACTCCTCCCAAACCCTGCGCACTTTGCAAAGAACCCGTTAGTGCTGTTCAAATGACAAGAGTGCGCCCTTTATGTACAGCCTCACTGTTAGAAATGATGAAATTAGACTAAGTGTAGTTTGCGTGGACTTCCTACGGGCAAATTAAGTGGGTGCTCTGTAAGGAGCCAGAATGCGCAACTTTCTAATCAATCAAGTGAGACATAAAGGACAGTTTATGGTTCAACTGACTGAGACTAAACTTATTTCTCACCTCAGATGTAAAACAAAACAAAAGTTACTGAGGTAAAAGAGAAAATTCTCTGAATATGCAGTTTGTTTACGTTTGTCTCCTACAGGTATCCCAGTGATCTGAAATCCTTCACCCACAGTGGGCTAAAGGGAGCCTGGGACAGGGAGAGATCCGGACAACGAATGAAGCTCAAAGAGCCGCATACGTGGGAACAGATGCTCAGTGGGGAAGGCAACAAGGCTGCCACCTGGGAGAAGCTGATTGGTATGAACTGTTATGTTCACCAAACTTCATGCACAGACCTGCAGAGCATCCACGTCAACCACGTCATCTCAAGTTCCAAGGAAAACTCAAATTCCTCCTGTGCTTACCTGCTATTTTCCGTCTGATTTAGGATGCAGCAGTTTTTTTTATTTTCCAGGGTGAAATCCTTCACCCGCATAATTCTGTTGCACAATGACTCTGGTTTGCAGACTCCAAGTCTCTTCCATTCATGGCCATGCTGAGGAATCTGAGAAACATGATCACCAAGGGCATCAGTGAGGCTCATCACAAGAAGATCCTCGGCCGGCTGACCAATCAGGTGCTGCCTTTTGTGTCAAAATGTCTCCTGCTCATTAGCTTGAATTAAGGACATTAATCAAAGCCCACATTCTCTTGTTCTCATTCATCCAGGTTTTTGCACCATCTTAAAGTTAAGCCATAGCAACAGGACTCAAAATCTTCTTCCTTGAAATGTTTCAAGGCTTTCAAGAAACAAAACTATGTCCAATGTTATTTTATTTCATTTTTTTAAAATCCTGTGAAAAAAAGTTATTCCTCCTGATGTTCCTGACTTGGTTCACACAACTTATTGATCATTTTGGTGCCAAATAAATATATAACTGCACTTTTTTAAATCCTCTGTACCTTTGTCAAAACACAAAAAAACCCCTGTTTTTCTGATGTTTTCTTCCACTGTGTGGTTCATTTGCTTACAGAAGGCAGTTGTTCAGAGCCGACAGTTTCCTTTCCGATTCCTCTCTGCTTACAAAGTCATCATGGTGCTGCGTGCTGAAGGTAAGACGCATCCAGCAGCACCAACACTTTCTGAAAAAAAAAATGACTGAAATTGTAAGTATTAAGATACCTCAGAGTTTATTACCAGTCCCTTTAGCTCCGGTAGGATGTTGTCTATACTCACGGCAACTTTATGAGGGACATCTGCCCAACTGCTCGTTAACGCAACTTTCTAATCAGCCAATCACATGGCAGTAACTCAGTGCATTTAGGCATGCAGTCGTGGTCAAGACGATCTGCTGCAGTTCAAACTGAGCATCAGAATGAAGAAAGGGGATTGAAGTGACTTTGAACGTGGCATGATTGTTGGTGCCAGACGGGCGGATCGGAGTTTTTCAGAAACTCCTGATCTACTGGGATTTTCACCCACAACCATCTCTAGGGTTTACAGAGAATGGTCCAAAACAGAGAAAATATTCTGCTGTTGATGCCAGAGTTCAGAGAAGAATGGCCAGACTTGTTCCTGCTGATAGAAAGACAACAGTAACTCAAATAACCACTTGTTACAACTGAGATCTGTAGAAGAGCATCTCTGAACGCACAACACGTCCAACCTTGAGACAGATGAGTTTCTGCAGCAGAAGACCATGCTGGGTGTAACTGCTGTCAGCTAAAAACAGGAAACTGAGTCCATAATTCATACAGACTCACCAAATATGGACAATAGAAGATTGAAAAAAAAAACTTGTCTGGTCTGATGAGTCTCCATTTCTGCTGTAAGATTCAGATGGTAGGGTCAGAATTTGACATCAACAACATGAAAGCATAAATCCATCCTGCCTTGCTTGGATCAGCGGTTCAGAGTGGTGGTAGTGGGAGATATTTTCTTTGGCACTCATCTACCTTGTTTGAATCTATGACATCAATGATTAAGGCAGCTCTGAAGGCAAAAGGGGTTCCAGCCCAGCACTAGCATGGTGGACCTAATAAGTAGCTTGTGATTGTGTGTGACTTGGGTAGCATTTGATCAAATCAAAACCTGAGGAGTTTAGAAGATGGGTAGAGTATTGTGGAGCCATTTCTGCTGTTTGGGACTTTCCTCCTATAAAAGGCAGAGCAGGTTTAGAGGGGAAAGGGTGGAGTATGACTGCCGTGTGGAAAAACTTGCTGAGTGGAACCAAAGGGAGAGTGGAATGTAAAAAGCTTTCAAGAAAAGCTGCCACACAGACAATTAAACAAATTCACAAAAAGACTTTTTCTTCTCCTTTAGCAACGGAAAAGTGTACTATTTTAAAGCAATCCTTTAAAATAGTACTTTTTAAAGGTTTGCTTTAACCATAAATCAAAAGTTTATACTTCAGACTTTTAATTCAGGAATTTAAATTGTACTTGAATTAGTCAAATGTGCCATAAAACCTCATTGAAAATAACAAAAATCTAAAAGTTTGTTGGATTTTGGTCACATAACTGATTTTTGCCTTCAACCATGAAGTTTCAATCACTGACAGATCAGCTATTATTATATTATTCAACAATTTATGAGAATGGATGAAAAACCTCTCAGATATACACTGACGAAAATAAAGGAAAGAAACTGATTTGTTCTTTTGAACCAAAAAGATTTGTAGAGGTCTCCATGAAGATCAACCGCCCTTTTTAATGTTTCTTCTTTATTTTGCGGTCCACCAGCCTCTGTTCAGCAGGTGACCCCTACAGTCAAAGATATCCTGGTGAGCATCCTGAAGAAGATCCCCAAAAGCAGACGATTCAAGAGCCAGAAGTGGGAAACTACACCAAAGAAGCGGCTGAACTTAACCCTTGGGATGCCCTACATTTCTAAAATGTACCATACGAAGAAGGCCCAACTATTAAAGGCCAAGTAAGAAATGAGCCTTTTAAAGTTTAAATCTTCTGATGTTTGGGTTTTTGATCATTAAAGTCCCACTCCAGTCATCTTTTGATCTATTTTTAAATTGTTCCCAGTGGTCTTTTAGTGAACATTATGACGTTTTTAGCCAAAATAAAAAAAACTGTCGTTTTTTAGGACATAGTTTCGGAAGAGTGGCAGGAGTTCTTCAGAAATTGACCTCACTGTTGGTGCGGAAGTAAGCCTCCTCTGATATGCCATCCTCCCTGTGTTTTCACTCTCTCCCGCTAAGATACAGCCACTTAATACCTCAACCAAACATTAGCGGTGCTACAAAAATGGTTAGCAATATTGGAGCTATCCAGTTGTACAGTTTTGATCCAGATGCCAGCTCAAACGAGGAAAACAAAGACATACATGGATCTATTTGTCTGTAAGTGGATGCATCAGAATGGAGCGGAGCAGGGAGACATTGGGCCACCCATTTCAGTTGTTGCATCACAACAGAGAACTTTTTCAAACGCCATTTTTTTCATCTGCTCATGATTCATCACAATTTGAATAAATAAATACTAATAATTAATACTAAATAAATACTCAGAACACATTTTTTTATACATGTTCACCAGAAAAATGCTACAAGAAAGTGTTAAAACACAATTTTCAAGTCTTCAGTGCTTTTTATGGTTTTGAAGATTAGGTCCAAACTTAAAATAATGCATTACTTTTACTGAATTAGCTCTGCAAGATAGCAAAAAAAAAAAATCATAATTTCAGAGCCATAGCGTCTCATATAAATGAAAAAATTAAGTTTGTTAGCAGCTGATTTGACCTTTTGTTCCAGTCAAAAGCCTTACAGTATTGAACTGCTGGACCGCTATCGAAAAGCTTTGGAGACCGCTGTTCAGATCTCCTGCCGATACAACGTGCCCCCGCTTCCTGGAAAAACGGTCATCCTGCTCCCTTCCAATATGTGCTCTGATGAATCCTGGAGTCGGAAACAGGACTTCTGCCTCCCATTTGAGCCAAAGCAAAAAGACATTGAGAACAATGAGGAGGAGGAGGTGGAAGAAGAGGAGGGGACCTGCAACAGAAGGAGGAGAAGGAGGAGTGAGGAGGAGCATGATGAACTTACTCCTTCCGTAAGGGGTGGTTTTGTTGGTTTGCATTAACATTCCTCCCCTGGAGAAAATGATGTTCCAGGTGATGTTTTTCCTCGTCTTTGCAGGTGTCAGAGGTCGCAGCTTTGCTGTCTCTGATGATCAGGAGCAGCGCGGAGGATTGCCAGCTTTGCATTTATGAGGGTGCTCACTGTGAGGAAGTCAAGCTGGAATCTGATGTGCTTTTAGAAAATGTCCAAACTTTAATTCAGCAAATGAAGGTGAGCTGAAGTTTTTACTGGAGAAGCTTCACTTTTGTAAAATAATTTTATTGAGAATTCTTAGAATTGGTGTTCTAGTAAATCTTGACATTTAAGAAATTTAATTACAGTCCTATGAAATGTTTCTCTTTTATGGCTGGAATTCCATGCATGGTAAAAGTTCAAGTCCCATCAGGTTTCCCTCCAGTGGAGGAGTGGTTACCTGTGTCACAGGCTCCATCAAGAAACATTTTATTTTTATTTAACTTGGATGCCAATCCAAGCTCTTAATGCTGAGGGTCAAACAGGGAGACATTGGGTTACATTTTGGTATGACCTCATGACCTAACAGTCTGAGGGTGGACACTACACTGAGCCGGTTCCCCTCATAACACACAGAAAAGGCCACAAGAACAATTCCTTTTCCTTCCTGTTTGATGAAAAACAGGTGAATGAAAAGTAGTGACAACAAAAAACAGACTTTGTAAATTTGGTGAAAGATAACTTTTTTCATCAATGCTGAAATCAAAGCTCTATGAAGATGAGACTGGTTTTGTTGCCTTGTTAAATGATGTAAATGAATCCATGCCTTTTACAGAAATGCTATGAGAGCAGCAGTGAGGAGCATGACTTGAACTTCTTTCACAGGCTGTTTAACAAGAACAACAAGGTATGTTTTTCCAACTGTTGGTAGATTTTACTGATTTGGGAGCAGAGATGTTGAGGCAATGATGCAAAAAACCATCAGAAGCAGCAGAGTTCAGCAGTGAGAATGACAGACAGAGCAGGAAAATGAGCAGAGGGGTCGATGTTGAGGACTAAAGAGGTGTGGTGCAACAGATTTAGTTCTGGCATTTTTATTAAGTCCCACTCTGATCCTCTTTTGATTTATTTTAAAAATGTTCTAATTATGATTTTTAGCCAAAATAAAAAAAAACCTGTTACCTTTTCTAGGACATAGTTTTTGCAGAGCAGTTCATCAGAAATTCACCTCTGAGTTGTGGGCAGGATTGCTGGCGCGGAGCACCCCCCCCCCCCAAGCTGAGAGCTCTCTGTTTATGTGCTCTCCTGCTAGCCTAACAGCACCTCACAACCTCAACCTAACATTAGTGGTAAAACAAAAATGGCAAGCAGTACTGGATCTATTCTTCAATTTGTTTCAAAAAAACAAAGTCTAATTAGTTCATTCTCCCAATGTTTCACGTCCTCGTGTTTCATTTCCTCCTCCTCTTCTCTCTCTTCTCTGCTGCATCCCAGTATTCAAAATGATCAAATTTACTAAACAGGTTAAAGGAAACTATAAAATCACGAAAAGTCTTTTCTCCTGTCTTGCTGTTGTAATAAACTGTGGAATACAGTTTTCCAACATATGAATTATGATATTAATAAGAAGTTTGTGGTTGTTATTTTTTTTAATTGCTCAGAAGTGTTCCTATTGTTTTTTATTAGAGCACTCTGGATCTGATTTACACACATGGACAAAATTGTTGGTACCCTTCACTTAATAAAAGGAAAACTCACAATGGTCACAGAAATAACTTGAATCTGACAAAAGTACTATTAAATAGAAATTCTATGAAATGTAACCAACAAAGGTCAGACATTGCTTTTCAACCATCCTTCAGAATTAACAGAACAGAATTATTTACAAAAACAAAATCCTGAAACAGGCCTGGACAAAAATAATGATACCACTAGAAAAGACTGAAAATAATGTGACCAAAATGATATGTTAATCCAAGATGTGTCCACTAACGGTGTCTACAATCTTGTCATCAGTCAGTGGGCCTATGTAAAGGGCTTCAGGTATCCACTGTGCTGTTTGGTGACATGGTGTGTTCCATACTCAACATAGACCAGAGGAAGCAAAGGAAAGACTTGTCTTAGGACATTAGAAATAAAATAACAGACAAGTCTGTTAAAGGAAAATGCTTTAAGATCATCTCCAAGCAGCTTGATGTTCCTGTGACTACAGTTGAACATATTATTCAAAAATTTAAGATCCATGAGACTGTAGCCATCCTCCCCGGTTGAGGCTGCAAGAGGAAAATTGATGGCAAATCAAAGAGAAGATTAATACAAATGGTAACAAAAGAGCTCAGAAAAACCTCCACAGAGATTAAAGATGAACTTCAAGCTCAAGGAACATCAGTGTCAGATGGCACCATCCGTCGTTGTTTGACACAAAGTGGACTTAATATGAGGCGACCAAGGAGAACACCATTGTTGAAAACAAGACAGACTGGAATTTGCCAAACTACATGTTGACAAGCTACAAAGATACTGGGAGAATGTCCTGTGGACAGATGAGACAAAAATTGAACTTTTTGGAAGGCACATCAGCTTTATGTTCACAGATGGGAAAAATGAAGCATATCAAGACAAGAACACGGTCCCTACTGTGAAACATGGAGGAGGCTTTGTTATGGTCTGGGGCTGCTTTGCTGCATCTGCCACAGGGTGTCTTGAATCTGTGCAGGGTACAATTAAATCTCAAGACCATCAAGGGATTCTTGAGAGAAATGTGATGACGTGTTAAAAAGCTTGGTCTCAGTCACATGCCATGGGTCTTGCAACAGAGCAGTGACCCAAAACACAGCTAAAAGCACCCATGAATGGCTGAGGAAAACATTAGACTATTCTAAAGTGGCCTTCTATGATCCCTGACCGAAACCCATCTTTTGAAGGAGCTTAAACATGCCGTCTGGACAAGGTGACCTTCAAACCTGAGACAACTGGAGCAGTTTGCTCATGAGGAGTGGGCAGAAATACTTGTCAACAGGTGCAGAAGTCTCATTGACAGTTACAGGAACCGTTTGATTGCAGGGATTCCCTCAAAAGGTTGTGCAACAAAATATTAAGTTAAGGGTACCATCATTTTTGTCCAGGCCTGTTTCATGATTTTATTTTTGTAAATATTTCTGTTGAAGCATGGTTGAAAAGCAATGTCTGATTTTCATTGTATCAATTTCATATTTTTTTTATTTATTACTTTTGTCAGATTCAAGTTATTGTTGTGACCATTGTGAGCTTTTGTTTCATTTACTGAGTGCTTCATTTCTGTTTAAGTCCCAACTTTGATTGCTTTTCGTGGTTCATTTGGACTGAGCGGCCCTCCTCAATATAAAAAAAGCATTTCCTACATTTTTTTTAGCCTTTTGTCCTAAAATCCAAGCAGCTTCACCTACATGAAAGGCATTTACTTCTATGAAGCCCTTTCTTGGTCTTCTATTGACTGAGTGATTGATGTGATCAATCTCTATTACTCCTCAGCTGAACAACATCATCCACATACCTAGTCTCTGGACCACATCGGATTTCCAGTGGAAGCTTGGCACCTACAAGAAGGAAGTGAACAGTGAAGCACTGGAGGTGGAAATCTTCCTCACAGACAAGTAACTCTCAGTCTCAATTTCTCACTCCCTATCTTTTGGTTTTGCAAAGATTAAATCTACAGCTGTGACCCCTTCCTTTACCTTTTTCTTTAACTTCTGTGTTTAGAAATTGTTACTACTCGGACAAACCAGAGTCCAGGACCCTGGTGAAAATCAAAGGATTCAGTGATCAAATCTTGAGGTAAAAGGTTTATTTGTGGTTTATTCAAAAGCTGATGGCTGTAAATGCGCACACACTATGTCACTGTCAGGATTTATTGATTTATTTTTAACTGCAGAGGAGTAGTTTAACTCAAACAAGTTAGTTAGATCTAGTTTTTGTCTCTAAGGATTTAAAATGAAAAACAATAAGAATGAAGCCACTGAAGGCAGCAGCTGCTGTGTGTGTGTTTTTTTAAAGAAAATCTTATAGAAGCTTATTTTTTTCCTTTTTTTCACAACTTTAGTTGGACTTTCATATTATCCTTTATCTTGGCTGTTTGCAGTGTTTCTTTAGTCGGATTTTCAATCTGTAGTTCAGAAGTGGATTCTTTGTTTCAGATTCAATTTTCACTCCTTAACTTCCAGTGGATTGTTGTTTCTGTCAGGAAGTAAACTCAATCATGTTTTGGACTAAGCCATCCTGCTTGGCTTGATTTGCCCTTCTTTCACTAAAGGATTTTATTTCATAAACTGCAATGGTATAAAAACAGACCTGTTTAAGATAGCAATACTTTTATGTCACAAATTTCAACATTTTTCTTTAAATACACTGCCAGGTTTGTGGCAGAACGAGGATCTTCCAGGTTGCTGGAACATGTGGAAAACTTGGACAAAAAGTACAAAATCCCACCACCAGAGGGAGCCAAAGGCCCAGAATCTACCAAAAGCCTCCTTTCATTACCAGCCAGTCCAAGGTTAAGGTACTTTAACCATTGGTTAAAAACAAGAACCCTTTGTTTGTTTCTATCCATTACTAGTTTTTGTATTCGTTATTTTCTAGATGGCAAGGCGTGCGAGTCTTCATCTCCTCCACCTTCAGAGACATGCACGCAGAGCGCGATATTTTAGTAAGAAGTGTTTTCCCTGAGCTCCGCCGCCGTGCCTTGCCGCACTGCCTCTACTTGCAGGAGGTGGAGCTGCGCTGGGGCGTGACAGAGGAGGAGTCGGAGAGAGCTTCAGAGCTGTGTCTGTCGGAGGTGTGTCGCAGCCAGATGCTGGTGGGGATCCTGGGGGAGAGGTACGGCCAGGTGCCTCCCAGGCCCGTCCTCCCCGAGCTGCCTCAGTACAACTGGGTAAGATTCATGAGGGGGGAATCAAGCAGAGCTGTGCCTTAAAATAAATACTTCAGCACTGGATAAATGAACTGTTTAAAGTCCCATTCTTTTAATCTATTTTCTAAGTGTTCTCAGTGGTCTTTTAGATGATGAGAGTTTTAGTCAATATGTCCCATTTAACCACCATCCATTGAAAGTAAAGCTTTTTGAGAGTGAAGATGTCCTAAAAACAGCAGAACTTTGAGGAAAGGGGAAGAGAAGTGTGGGTTTCACTTTAAGTGAGTTTGTTTTAAAGTTCTGAATTGTTTGTATTTGGGTTAAAGCTGTCATCTGCTCCAGACGGTATGTCCATCACAGAAATGGAAATTCGCCAGTTCCAGGCTCTTTACCCTGACACCGCAAACCAGAAAATGTTCTTCTACTTCAGGGATCCAAACATTGTCAAGTGAGCAGGAAGATGCTAAAAATCGGTGCTTTAACTTGCATGATGATCATTATTATTTGTGTTATACATGTATGATATGTTCTTTAGATCAATTCCTGTGGCTTGGAGATCACACTTTGCTGCTGAATCTAAAGAAGCTGAGGAGAAAATAAAGTCACTAAAGACAAGACTTTTGTCTAGTGAGGTCAAGGTCACAGAAAAGTAAGTCATTTTACTTTATAGTCTGTAAATTCAAAAAGCTACTCATCAAGGCTGCCCTTCACTGTCAAAATGCTCAATTCACGTTTGATTTCCAATGTGATTTTATCTTTTTTTTTTCCATATCACATTAAATTGTGAAAACCTTCTTTACAGACGAAGTAATGTTATCTAAACAGAAAAAATGTAAAGAATAATGAATTATTTCAACAAAAACAAATAATAAAAACATCCCCAAAAGTCCTGTAAAAAAATCTCTTAATGAAGAAGATGAATTGATATGTCCTTTTATAAATAAATATTGATTTAACATTTAATGACGAATTTATTCAATAACGACTCCCATTCACATAGGAATGAAACAGTTGTTATTCCTCTGCTGGTGGTTGGAAAAACTCCCAGTGGTCCCAAAAAAACCTTTAAACAAGTAAAACAATTTCAATTTTGATAAAATAATTCAGCTAATGATGATCAGATATCATCTTTAAGTCGTTGTTATTAAAATAAAGAATCGTCATTTTTGTCCAGACTTTTTAAGTTATTTCAAGTAATTCTTCTAAACAACAATTTTAAATCGAGGTTTGATTTTCAGTGGTTTGTGTTTTTCTAAGTCTTTAATTCTTTGGGTTTTTTGTAGATTTAAAACGATTTAAAGGTCTGTCATGGGCACTGTCCTCAAGTTTTAACAATGTCAGATTTACTGTTACACTAAAGAAAAAAAAAATCCATCAGAAATAGAAAAAAATAAAAGCATCTACTTGATTTATGAAAGATTTAGCTGCTCCTGTTGTTTTTTTAAAATCCTCACAGTTACTCCTGTCAATGGGGAGGTGTTGTGGAGGGGAATCCATATTTAAAAAACCTGGAGGACTTTGGTAAAGCGGTGCTGGAAGATCTTTGGCTGGCTGTCCAAAAGATGTTTCTGGAAGTCAGTAACTTTTACTAAGTCTCTCAATCTCTTATTTGACTCATTAAAATGTTATCAGTTTTATCCAGCTGATTTCAAGCTGATTTCATTCTGACTGGCAGAAGGGAGAGGAGACGGAGGGTTCGTCGGACGTGCTGGAGCAGGAGATCCACCAGGAGGCGCTGCACAGGCAGTTTTTTGGTAGAGCCAAGCTGCTGTCGGGTGCTGAGGATATGGTGAAGCAGGTCTGCGCTAAAGGAGGGACGGTCGTGATAGAGGCGGGACCTGGAGAGGGCAAAACAGTATTCATGGTATATCTGACCTGTTATAATACAATTTCTGCGAATTATGTGGAAAGTTGCAAAAGATCAGCTTTTAGGGTTTATCGTTTACATGAACAACATTTAAATGATTAAACACTTTAAAAAATTCCAGTGTTCAGTGTAAGCAAATTTCTTTCACAGCTGAATTAATCCTGTTTTAACCTCGTCTTTCATAGGCTGCTCTCGCGTTTGCCCTCAGAGCAGAGATGAAGTCCAGAGAGCATCAAGAGTGTTATGTCATATCCTACTCTTCATCTGCCAGCCAGTCAGCCTGCTCTGTAGAAAACCTCCTCCGATGTTTAGTTCAAGGGCTGAGAAAAGTGAATGTCACAAATGCAGGCTTGCCTCTTCCCCACTCGTACAAGTGAGAGCCTTTCTGCAGCGTTTGGTGTCAGTGATTCACTTTACTTCCTGTAATAACTTCATTTTTTATTACAGAGACCTACTGTCAGAATTTCACTCCACACTGAGCTCTACTAAGAAAAGCAGACGTGTGGTGCTTTTGGTAGATGGAGCAGATCTTATTCAAGATGGCAAAGGACAGCTCAGCTCTGACTGGATCCCACAGCAGCTTCCTCAGGTCAGTCATAGAAGATCCAGAACAGGGAAGAGTTGATCTGAATGGATCTTTTGAAGCACCTGAATTTTAAGGTCTCAGACCTATCTTTCGAGGTGGTCGCGGTTCGTTTCCATTCGGACTAAGATCCAGTTCGCTCTGAGTTTCCTCAGTCTGAATACACTCCATGCTCAGAGCGGAACAACTGGACCAAAACAGCCACCGTAGCCGGGTATTACGAGATGTTAGCAGAGTAGGAAGGAACCAACCAATGAGCCGCAGACAAATTTGGAGCGTCATGTTAACAACACTGCAACAAAACAGAAATGTTCAGTGTGTGTTCTGCTCAAGGTTTTATTTAAGTGACTGACCTTGGGCCAGTCAAGGGAAAATAAAGCACAATAGCAGCTACACCAGGGTTAGGAGTCAGATGCTAAATGCTCAAGATGAGTTTTTTATTTGTTCTGATACCATGTCTTTCGGTTCAAATCTGTTGGTATTTACTCTCTACCGCAGGGCTGCCCAGTCCTGTCCTGGAGATCTACCATCCTGTCTGTTTTCCAGTTCTGCCTGCACTGCAGATCTGGAAAACAGGCAGGGTGGTGGATCTCTGGGACCAGGGGTGGGCAGCCCTGCCCTGTTGTATCCAGGGTCAGTTTTGAAAGGTAAGCTGTGGTTTTGTGTTGTTTTTCAGGGCGTGTGTTTGGTGGTCAGCATGGCCTCCAAAGCAGCTCTCCTGCAAACACTGACAAAGAAAAAAGGGGCGGTCTTATTCTCTCTGGGACCGCTCAGCATGCCCGACAGAAAGGAGATCGTTCGGAAGGAGCTCGATGCTTTTGGGAAGAAACTCAGTGACTCTGCATTCAACAACCAGGTTGTCTTTCTAAAACAAAACAAAATGGGAGCTTCGACACTGTTGTCTGCTAACTCTCCTGATTTCTTCATCAACATGTATTTTGTATGTCCATGTCCAGCTCCAAACTTTAATAACAAAGAATGGAGCCGTGAGTCCTCTTTTCCTGCACTTGGCCTGTGACAACCTGAGGAACTTTGCCTCCTTTGACAAGGTATGAGTCTCATCATGAGGTTTATGGATCACAAACAGGATGTTAGTGTTGATGAGAACGACCAGAGCTTCCTGCTTCTTTGTGTGACAGTTGAAGGAGAGCCTGGATTCTTTGCCGCAGTCTTTGAACCAGCTGGTGCAGCACAGTTTGAAAAAGCTGTGCTCACTGCACAGAGACATGCTGGGACTTCGCTGGTCTCTGGCAGCTCTCACTGTCAGCAGCACTGGTAAGATGTCTAAAGTTTAATGGAGATAGACGCATCATATTGAACACTTCAAGTCCCAATTGTCTTTTGATCTTTTTTTAGTGTTCTCATTGATCTTTTAATTACGATTATGCTGTTGTTATCCAAAATAAAAAAAAAAAACCTGTGTCTTTTTCTAGGACATAGTCTCTGTAGAACGGCAGGGGTTCATTAGAAATGAAGCTTCTACTTCACACCTACAAGCTTTTTCCAACTGCGTTTTTTGTCTGCTTCTAATTCACAATGATTTGAATAAATAAAATACTCATTAATCCAATTTTACACGTGATTGTCTTTAAATTTGTCCTCCATCAGGAGAAAAATGCTTTTAAAAACACAGTTTTCATTGCAGTGGGTCTTAATAATGAAGTTTCTCTGATTTATTTCCAGGCCTGAAGGAGAGAGACTTTTACGTCGTACTGAACATTTGTAACGAGCTGTCTACAAGAGGCGAGGAGGTCACATGGCAGGAAGTGCTTCAGCTGTTTAGGAAGCCAACGGGTCGCATTCCTATGGCAACATTCACCCGATTGGTGCTTAGCTTACACAGGTATGAGTGGCTTATATTCTAACAATAAACCTATAATTCATTTTCACGTATTATTATTTCCTCTTGTAGTTACATACTTGAGAAACTCCTTTAAATCCAGTTTTCAACCACTCAGATTTTTTAAACAAAGTATGATAGTTTAGATATAATTTGAGGAAATGATGCATACATTTAAGGTCTTGCTTGTTGGTTTGTAGATGCATCATCTGAATTATGGCAGAAGATGCTGAAGGTTTATTGTTTGTCTTCTTTCCTGCAGTGTGATTGGTCCATCTCATTGCCACGACACTGATGATTTGCTAGCTCTAAGTAATCTGGAGGTGAGACGTTCCTTTCAGGACGTTCTCCTCCCATCAGAAAGCGACAGAGCCAGAGCTCACCTCATATTGGCAGGTGAGGCAATATCACTAAAACTCCTCTCATCGGGTATGAGTCGCTCATCAATCTTACTTTTTCTTATTCTTACTTCCACAGCTCATCTGTGGGCTGCAGCTGATCCTCAAGGACAAGATACATTCTTTCACTGTGAGGCCAACTCCATCGTTCACCTGCCTTCAAGCCTGGTATGAGATCTTCTGCCCGAAAAGTCAAATGATCAGAGAATAAACAAGGGTTTTCTTCAGTTAATTCAGAAATGGCTTTTTTATTTATAATTGCAGGTAAAGTGAACCTGTTCAGAATAATTTCCTGTATCTTTGTGAGATAAATCCTGTTCTAGATAACCGTATCTGAACTTTAACTCCTGCCTGCCTCTTTGACTTTGATTAGATCCAAAGTGGGCAGCTTGAAGCAATTCATTCTGTGCTGTCCAGCTACTACTTCCTGTATGCTAATGTAAGCCACGGTCTCGTACACCACATCATGGAGACCTACAGCTTGTATGGTGAGAGAGTTTTAGAAAGGGTTTTTCAAGTTCTTCTCCGGCCAAAGATGTGCTTTTTTTATTTTGATAAATAACACATGAATAATATATTTGTACTCGCCTGCTGTTCTCGCTTTGTGCAGACCAGAAGCGAGCATCTGCACGCCTTGTCCTCCCAGCTGCTTCTGAGGAGCGTCTGGAGGATTGCCGGGGTTTCCTGCGACGCCATGCGTCCACACTGTCCACGTGGCCCGCTGTTTTTATCCAGCAGGCTCTCAACGAACCTTCACATACCTCTGTTCACTCCTGGGCTCAGCAGCTGGTGGAGAAAGAAAGAGTTCGGGTCGTTGAGTGTCGGAATAGCAGCAACAATTCTGCTGCAGAAATCAGGTGATTGCATCATCTTCAGTGCCTTTCCATCACAGTGGAGGCCAGTGCCTTATTGTTTCTGTTGTGAAAGTACCGGAGTAGGTTGCTTTGATTTTTCACTTCTTACTGAAAAGCAGGATTACGTTTGCTGTAAATCAACTTCTGTCTGTTGTCAGGTTTGATCATATCATTTATAAGATAATATAAAACCTGTTTTTTTCAGTGAGCTGGTGTCAACCTTCTCCTCCCATCCGTCCTGTGTGGTTCTGAGCCCAGACGGGCAGCTAACGGTTGTTGGTACCGGACAGGGAACGCTACACATCATCAAGACACAGACCGGACAGGTTGGGGCCGTGTTTTCCTCTAGAGATGTTTCTTTTACATCTTTCTTTTTTTTGTTTTCCATAACTCCAACATGTGTTGAAAGTTCTCTGTCTGTGAGCAGGAGGTAAGGTCGCTGGTGAGCAACTGCGATGGCATCTCGAGCTGCGCCTTTCTGATAGACGGGCAGCTTGCCGCAACCTCCTTTGATGGGCAAATGGAATTGTGGAACATAGAGAACGGATGCAGGTGAGAGGATGCTTGGGAATCAGATTGCTGATTCTCTTTCTCTGACTCCTATTTTAATGGAAAGACTAGTACAAAAATGTTCTAAAATATCTGATGCTGGCTCTTTAGGACCGCTCTCATTGCTGGCCACACTAATATGATAACAGGAAGTGACATCACCCCAGACAGGAAACATCTTGCAACTGTGTCCCTCGACTTCATGCTGAAAGTAAAATGCAAACAAATCATATTAAACCTCTGCTGTTCTGTTTTTCTTAGTGTTAATGCATAACAGCAGAAGTCCTTAGGTTAAATCAGGTTTAAATGTGAAATTCTCAACCTTTTTTACCCCCCAGGTCTGGTCATCTAAATGTCACGAAGTGGCCACATTGAGCAGCAGCAGCCCTCTGAACTGCGTGGCTTTCGATCCGGAGGGTCGCATGCTGGCTGCCGGCTGTTGGAATGGAAATGTTATCATGTGGAACTGGCTCCAAAATAAAGGAAAAAGGGTAGGGACATTAAATATTGGTTATTCAGAGGACTCCTGTGGTTTTTATGCATCCTCTGTAGGGCACTAAATGATTCTAATCAGATTTAATCCTGTTAAAATGTTACTTCACTGTTACAAATTCAAGAGACTTTGTGTTACTAATATAGTATAAAATGTAAAGTACTAGGTATAAGTCCCACTCTGATCATCTTTTGATCTATTTTCCAAGTGTTCCCAGTGGTCTTTAATTTATGATTATGCCGTTTTTAGCAAAAAATTAAAAAATCTGTGTCATTCTCTAGTTTCTGCAGAGTGGCAGGACTTCATTAGAAATTTACTTCTGAGTTGTTGGCGGGACTTTTAAGCCTGCTCTCATTTCCCATCATCCCTTTGTTTACACTATTTCCTGCTAGCTTACAGCCCCTCACACCTAACATTACTAGTTCAAAAAACTGGCAGCAATATCACAGCTATCCAGCCGTACAGTTTTTATCCAGATTCCAGCTGTGAAGAAGAAAACAAAGACATACAGGGATCTATGTGGATGCATCAGAATGAAGTGGAGCTCAGCAAATTTTCTACATCACTAATACAATCTATTTCAAACAGCATTTTATTTTGTCTGCTGCTAGCTATATCACATCAATTTGAATAAAGAAATACTCAGAATTGCAATTTTAAGCTCAATTTTCTTTACATCTGTCCTCCATGTCCAAAAAAATTACAAGAAGATGTTTAAACACCAGAAACCCCATTTTCATTGGAGTGGGTCTTTTAAATGAAGACATTTTCATCTGAAAGCCATCCGTTAAAGATTATTCTAAAAGTGCATTTGCTCTTCTACAAGAATAAAATGGATGCCTTTTTTATTTACTTAATATGACTTCTAATATAAAAATTCTTCAATTTTTTTCATGAATTTTTTTGTATTTCTCAACAATCAAACAGGAATGTATTTGAACTGCCAAAAAGAATTCTAAACATCAAATAAAAAGTTGTTTTTCCTTTGTCCCTCAGCTTCTGTGTGGCCACCAGCGATCAGTGCACAGTCTTTCCTTCTTTCCCTCGTCCTCTATGCTCTGTTCCGGCTCCATGTCTGGAGAGGTGAGGGTGTGGTCAGTGCCCACGTCCACCTGCGTGGGATGCTTCCAGGCTCATGGAGGAGCTGTCGAGGCCTTCGCCTTCTTGGAGGGAGGAGCCATGCTTCTGAGCGCTGGTGCAGATCATACTGTGAGACTTCAGCCTCTTTTTTTATCCTCCTGTCTCATCATGTCAAACTTTCTTTGATTGCATTCATGTAATGTAACCACTCTGTCTCTGAAACTCTGTTTTTTAATGAGACACAACTGAACTTTAATTCTCTGTCATTTATTTATTTATATGTTTGTTTGTTTTTTGTTTGTTTATTGTCTTCAGTGACATAAACTGCCGTCAGAGCAGCATTTTTTTTTCCAGTGCTGTCTTTGACATGTTCATCTTCTTCCCTATATAACAGCTCCAGCTTTGGTCAGGAGGACTGGGGCGTTCAGTTGCTGCTTTAAAACGTGATGAGGTAAGTTCTGATATTAGTAGATCTCCTGAAGAAGAATTGTACCCGATTCCAGCAACTGCATGTATATGGTCATTTGGTTTCATGTAGAGATCTGGCTCACAGTTGTTACAAAACCACAGTTTAAGTACAGTTCTGACAAACTGAAAAAATATTTAAAATACAAATGCAAATTAATTTATTAAAATAAGAAAATCAACACCAGAGCTTTAATGATTTAACCAGTCTGCAAACTGCAATCAGAAAAACAGTAAAATACTCCAGAAACGGAAGCAGAGCAACCTCCACACATGTAGAGCAACTTTTTTGTTGTAACTTTTACAGTCTCATGTTGTTAATGTTAGGTTAAAATTAGTTTAAAGTTGGCAAATGAACATATAATCAAGCCTGATGCATTTTGGAAACAAGTTCTGTGGACCGACGAGGTTCAGATTGAACTTTTTGGCCGTAATGAGCAAAGGTACGTTTGCAGAAGAAAGGGTCCAGAGTTTAATGAAAAGAACCTCTGTCCAACTGTTAAGCATGGGGGTGGATCAATCATGCTTTGGGCTTGTACTGCAGTCAGCAGCACAGGAAACATTTCACATTTCAGAAGGAAGAATGGATTCCACAAAATTTCAGTAAAATTTGGACACTAACTTGATGCCGTCTTTGAAAAAGTAGAAGTAGAAGAGAGGATGGCTTCTACAAATGGATAATGATCCTGAACACACCTCCAAATCCACGCTGTCTTACATTAAGAGACATAAACTGGAGGTTTTGCAGTGACCTTCACAATCACCTGACCTCAACATCATTGAAAATCTATGGATAGACCTGAAAAGAGCAGAGTGTAACAGACATCCCAGAAATCTGAAAGAACTGGAAGACTTTTGTAAAGAAGAAAGCATGAAGATTCCTCAAACAAGAATTGAGAGACTATTGGCTGGAAACAAAAAGCGTTAACAAGATGTGATATTTGCCAAGGAGGGCAATAAAAGGTACTAACTCTGCAGGGTGCCCTAAATTTTGCACACACCATTATTTTGTTTTCTGATATTTTGAAAGGGTAAATGATGAAAATAAAGCCTTTTTTTTACATATTGAAAGGATGTCTCATTTGTAAACTGATGCCTTTAGGAGGTTTTTCAATCTTTCCTTGGGTTCTTTATGCACGATAATATAACATTTTGCCTGAGGTGCCCAAACTTTTGATCCCCACTGTAAGTTAGGATGAGTGATGATTATTGAATCATTATGAATCCCTGGAATAAATGTTTTTATTACTGGTGTGAAGCTTTGAAAATGGTCCCATCACTGGTATGTTGTGTTTCCAGTGTGAGCAGGAGCCTCCTCAAAAGAAACTAAAGTCTGCGAAGGCTGAACCCATCCCTCTGTGTGTGTCTGTGAATGGAGACCAGGCTGCGGTGGGTTACCACGGCGATGGCATCAGACTCTTCAGTCTTGATTCAGGTGCATCACAAATGCTTGATTGTAGTAAGACGATTTATATTTCCTTAAAGCAGTCAGCATCTTGCAAAACATTGCAATGACAGAAGAGAACTGCACACGCTTGACTAAAACTGACTGTATGATCAGTGAATTAATAATCTGTTCTAGTAAATCAATATCAATCAATAATGATTTGTTCTTTAAAAACATATTTATTTTCACAGAAATGTTGTTAAATAGCGAAACAAACTTTGTTTGTAGGGGAAGAGATCTGGGCCTCCAAGGACCTCCATGTGTCTGTGCACTGCATGCAGTGGGTGGTTCTGGACACTGATTCAACAGAAGTGGACCTGCTGGTGTCTGGGGGAGGAGAAAATTGTCTGAGAGTTTGGAAAAAACAGAAGGATACAATGACAGAAGTGCTGACGAGTCTGAAAACGTTTGGGATTCAAACAGGAACAGTCCTGGCCATGGCACAAAACTCAGTTTACTTGGCCACAGCTTCAGGTGGGGGTTATAATAATATAAAAGACAAAAAGTTTTGTGTCATGTTCTGGTTCATTTTTACATAAGATGCAAAAAAAAACAACTTTGTTTTTACATGGGTTAAAAATTACCTTAAAGAAATACTTTATTACATTTATAAAAGTGTAAAAGAGAAATTATTGAAAAAAATGAAAGGAAACCAGAAAAAAAAGTAAAGCTGCAGTAAAATAACATTTAGGTCTAGATGTAAGTAGGTTTTTTTTAAATAAAGTTTTCTGTTGTTCTGTGTGATCTCCTGTAACCCTGAGCCAATAATGTTCTTATCTTTAGATGACTTCACCATTGTGCTGTGGTGTTTAAGTGACCTAGCACTTGGACGTATATATCCACATGCGGTGCTGAGAGGTCACAAAGGTGGAGTCACCTGTCTGGCTTTCAGTCCTGATGAGTCACAGCTGCTGTCTGGTGGAAAAGATCAGGTATCTGAGCAGCTCGTCACTAAACAAAACTTTAAATTGAAAAATAAATTCATGTTTAATGGCAGAAAATGGATTGTGAATCTAAATTGTCTCATCAATAAAGTTTTGTTGTATACCAAGTGATACTTAATTAAATGTTATGGAATTAAACTTTTTTTGGGGGAAAAAAATGATACATTTCTTGAGTATGGCAAAATCCACGTAGCCGCCATACATACGTTTATACAATCATCACCAAGATCATAAAATGAGGCCTTCAAGTCAGAAGGAAATGTCTGAATTTCCTGCTTTGAAATCCTGATGTTTGTGTCCACTGAGAATAGTGACACTTGGATTCCAGAGCAGCTTAAACGTTTTGCAATTAAAATGTATTTTTCTAGAAATCAAATTACTCTATGATGTAACAGATGGCCGGCACAAAATCCTATTTTCCTACATGAGGATCAGGCGTCTTCTCAAGGGGGTTGGCATCCAAGTTTTTTTTGCTAGTCTGGACCACAAAACCCAATTTTTAGAAGCTCCTCCTGTCAAATTACAATTCCTCTTTCCAAATGTTTAATTTTTACAGAACTATTGTCTTAATCAGTTTATTTTCCTTTTATATTAATTAGCTTTTCTTTCTTTTATAGGTGCTTCAGTGCATGTTTTCAGTTCACAGTAATAAGTGATCTCTTTTTGTATTTTTGTTTCAGTCTCTTATAGTTTGGCAAGTGAACACATCTCCGGTTGTCTCCAAGTCGCTTCCTCGTTCCCATAGAGACTGGATCACAGGCTGTGTTTGGACATCAGACTGCATGGTAGAATCTTGACATTTTTTAGGACTTTTAAATCAATCATTTATCCATGTTATACTAGAACATTTGCTGTTATGTCTCAAAATAACTATTTTTTATTTAACTCTTTTTAAGATAAGTTCTTCCAATGATGGTAGATTGTGCATATGGGATGCAGAGTCAGGTCACTGTATCAGAGAAATCTCTTGGAAGAATCCACTCACCTCCATCTGCTCTCAGGTGAGCAATTGATCAGCCTGCCCCTCAGAGAGATAACAGCGTGCTTTTAGGTTTGATAGAGGCACTGTTTTTTTGGACAATATCCATGTGTTTAGGGGCGGAACGTGATCGCCAGCTGCTCAGAGGGAGCACTCCATGTTTGGAACTGGGAGACGACCACAGAGGTCTGTCACCTATCTGCTCACAAGCAACGCATTCACCACTGCGTTCTGCTCACAAGCTCTGGTAGAAAACCCAAATGAAACTCCTCTTTCATTTTTAACTCCAGATGTAGTCCGCCTTGCGTCTTACTTTGATTTCTTGGTTCATTTTTAAGGCAAGAAGGAAGAAATAGAAAGTGAGGAGCTGACCGTTTTCACAGCATCCGATGATGGCAGCGTGCGGATCTGGAAGCCTTTACAGGTTTGAGAAGAGAAGAAGAAGTCACGCTCACAGCAGAAGCTCATTGTTGTCTTCTCACTTATATTCTTCCTTTTTTTTTCCAGATGGATCACTTCTGCACCTTCAGTGGTCACAGTGGGGCAGTTTGTGGAGTGGTCCATAAGGAAGGACTCCCAGAATTCCTCACAGTATCTGAGGACTGCTCCCTCCGACGCTGGACCTGGACTACAGGTTGCTTGTCAGATGTTCATGTGAACATGTACTCGGTGTTGTTTTGAGCCTCTTCATCAGGATTGACTTGAGTCTGTTTGTTCATAGAGAGAATGTCAAACCTCAACAGCAGAATCTTAACTTTGTGTTTCTCTGAAACAAATGATTTGCTGCTTGCTGGTTATGAATCTGGTTTGCTGGAGTTATGGCAGCAGAACACAGCAATTGTCCGTAAGCAGGTAAAGCAAATGCATGAAAACGAAAGCAAAAATACGTTCATATTTTAGTTAAATCCAATTTTTACGTTTTCACCTCTTGTGAGGTTATTGTACCTGCAGTATGATGCGGCTTTTTCAAATCGTTCAAATGGAACTACACTTCTGTCCATCATATCAATCAAAGGTAGTAACCATGTGATTGTGTGTGTCAGGTATCAAACGGCCCCATCACTGCAGCCTGCTCCATGCCAAACAGCGAGTTTGCCGTCAGCTACCTGAAAGATTTAGTTGTGGATGTTTGGAAACTGGTTTCAAACCAACAGTCCAAAATGAGGTAAGTCACAGCAGCAACACTGTTACTGGCCCAAACTGTTCTCTACCAGAATCTCTTATCAGAACGTCTAATGGAGTTTATTATTGATCAGAAATATTCATCATCTCATGAACTATCAATATTTTCAGCTGTCATGAAAACAGTTCTGTTTAACAAAGGGGTTTTATAGTACTGGGGAATTTAGAAGGTGATTAGTTGGTGAAACTAAGTTCAAAACATTCATGTACTGAAAAATGTGTGCAGATTTCTCCACAGTTTTCAATTTTTTTGAAATTCTATTTTTGTGGGAACCCCAATTTATGTAAAAATAAACAAATAAATACTTCAAATCAATGCAGCCCTGAATCTATATTTAATGACAGTTCATTTTGTAATGGAATTATAGAAAGGAATAGACTTTTTTCATGATATTCTAACTTTTCGAAAAGGGTCTGCATACTGTATATCTGCAGGGCTTTCAATTACTTTTTTATGGTGTTTTTTTTTTTTCTTTTTTCATTAAATGAGAGGTACCATCAGTTTTGGTCCATGTCTAATAACGACATTTCTTTTGTTTCTATCTCTTACAGTCTGATCAAAACAGCTTCTTACAAAGTGAAAGAGCCAGTGGCAAACCTCCTCAACACTACTCAGCTGATCAGTGTGACTAGCTCAGCGAATATACATTATTTACTAGCTGAGAATGAGGAGGACACTTGGGGCACCAGGAACCATACGTACATTCATGTTTCTTTCATTTCCTTCCCATTTTTGAAAGTCTTTTTCCTCCCTAACATTAGCCAAATTTTCGTTGAGTTTTAACCATGTTGTTTTCACACTCAGTGAGGCTAAATTCTGAACAGAAACTTCTCCTCTTCAGTTGGCAGCAAAAAGTCCGTGTTCAGGATTATTTTCATAATGATCCAAAAAGCCTGTGGGTGGTTGGAGAGTCGGACAATGAAGTTCACATCGGATTCCTTGTGAGTTTCGTTTGGATGATGATCATTTTGATCAAAAATGATTTCCTGAGCTTCATCATAAGTTTTTTTTTTCTTTTTTTAGAAATATGTTTTTTTAACAGCTTGATGTACTTTTAATGTTTTGTACATAAAGTTTGGACATTAAAAAACTCAAGTTGGTCTGGTAAATATTTTATGGGATTCTACCAAAAAAAATCCTCCTTAAAACTTAGACATTCTCTCAGAAAGTCTCCTTTTAAAGAGACCCCATGCATCAAAGTAAACAACATTATATTTTTATTTATGTCATTAAGGATTGTGTTTATGATTTAAACAAAAAACTTAAAATGTTGATAAAATGATTTCTAAAGGAACTTGTATATGGTCTTGGTGAAAATGAATTCCATCCAACAAAGTTGAACTGTGTTTTCAGTTTGACATGGGCCTCAAGAGTGACCTCGATTCATCCTTCAGCGTGGTGACCATCAGTTTTGAAGAGGACAAGAAGCCAGAAAGCCCCATAACTGCAGTTTCAATGGACAAAGGTAGAAAATATGTCAAGAAAATACCAGTATATTTAGTCATTGTTTTACTTTGATTGCATTTCTAATCCTTGAAGTAGTAGCTTTAGGCTGTATCTTTTTACTGCAGGTGTTCAGTGTCTTGTGTGTTTTGCCAGATTTTATGGTGTGTGGCGACATGGATGGCAACATGTGGTTCAACCACCAACCAAACATTTCTTCATGGAGCAAAAGAAAACCTGTAAGAAAAAAAAGAAGAGAAGGAAACTTGGTTTTACAGCAATTCCTCTGGATATTTATATTACGTTGTTCTTTTTTGTTGCTGTTTTTTAATTATTTTAAATTGATTCTATTAAAACTGTTTTTAGTTAAAACACAATCATATGGCCTCTCATAATCATCCACAGAGGGAAGAAATAACGTTCATCTAGTTGAAAGGAACAAACAGAAATATTTAGCAACATTTTATTAGTTTGGACATATTCTTTATTAAACAAGTGCATACCTACAAAAATGTTAAATGTAAGCTCATATACATGTAAAACCAGCTGGCAGAATAAGTGTTGATTGTGATTACGCCAATGTTTCGTGGTCAGGCTCACACTGACAGGATCAGCGGGCTGAAAGTCACCCCCAGCACCATCATCTCTGCCTCCTACGACCGAACAGTCAAGGTGTGGGACAGAAACACTAAGAAACAGGTACGTCACTGTTTTCAAATGCAAACTTTTAGTGGCTTTTTTGCGTGTTTTCATTTAAAATCCAAAACAAAAGGCAATACTGGTAATAAAGTATTTCAAGTTTTAAAGGGATAGCTAGATGTGCCTTTAATACAGAAAAAGTTTTTCTTGTTTTAATAATTTATTTAACATTTTTCCTAAATGGAAAGTTGATTTAAAATGAAAATAACAAAAGCATCTTCTTCCTCTTTGTCTCCCATTATAGCTGGGAATGTTTGTGTGTGGAGGTCCTGTCCTGCTTTTGCAGGTGAATCCCAGAAACCCCAGTGAGCTGGCCTGTGCTGACGGACAGGGAAAGCTGTTCCTGCTCTCCTGGAAAGAATGAAGATACTTGTGTTATTCTCTGTAGCTAAATGTCATCTAAGTGCTTTCATAACCTGAAATTGGTTTACATAATCTGTGCGTATACCAAAGATTGTCTGAAATGGTTTGTTTGTTCTCTGTGGGGCTTAAATTAGAACCTAAAGCAATTGCAAGGATCTGATTGAGTTATTTAGAACATTAGAACTGACTAAAGATACAGTAATAATTGTTAACCTTTTTTTTAATTAGAGAAAAGCCTCTTAACAAGTTTACACAACCAATAGGATTTCTGCTCTAAACTGTTTCACACTTGAGTGCAATAAAGATGACTGAGAAAATGACTCCACACCCCTCGCTTTTATTTTGTTTAACCCTTCTTTATGAGTTTAAAATTTTTTTTAAATCAATCATTTGTTTTGGTTTGAGCGTTTAATATTTTAGATACATTTCCATACATGGATTTTTATAGTAGGTAATTCTTCCAGTATTTTTAGTTATCTTTCAAAACACGTTTTGGAGAACTTGAGTTTCCTAAAATATTAAGTGGAAAATATTGCAAAACAGCTCATCCAGGAATAACCAACCCTTAGCAAAAGTAGTCTACTTAGGTGTACTACAATTATACTTAGTCTATGCTAAAAGTGAGGCAGAATACTTGAAGTTTACTTTTTATAAACTATATAGTGTAAAATGAAAATGTTCCAATTTAATCTGAAGAAGTATTCACTTCTTTCACAACATTTGGAGAAATATTGATGGACAGGCCGACAGATTAAGTTAGACAGGAATCACCATGGACTATGATGTTTGCAGACAATATTGTGATATGTAGTGAGAGCAGGGAACAGGTGGAGAAGTTAGAGAGGTGGAGGTTTGTTCTGGAAAGGAAAGGAATAAAGGTTAGACGCAGCAAGACGGAGTACATGTGTGTGAATGAGAGGAACCAAGTGGAGAAGAGATAAAGAAGGTGGAGGATTTGAATATGTAGATTCAACAGATTCAACAGTAAGGGAGAGTGTGAAAAAGAAGCGATGGAATGGGTGGAGAAAAGTGTCAGGTGTGATAGAAGAGCTTCAGCTCAAATGAAAGGAAAGGTGTACAAAACTGTGGTGAGACCAGCCATGTTGTTCAGCATAGAGACAGAGGCACTGAGGAAAAGAGAGGAAGCAGAACTGGAGGAAGCAGAGATGAAGATGCTGAGGTTCTCTTTGGGAATGACCAGGATGGACAGGATCAGGAATGAGTACATCAGATGGACAGCACATGTTAGAGGTTTTGGAGATAAAGTCATAGAGACCAGACTGAGATGATTGAGTCATGTTCAGAGGAGAGACAGTGAATATATTGATAGAAGGATGCTGAGTCTAGAGCTGCCAGGAAAGAAGTCTATGGAAGAACAAAGAGGAGTTTTATGGATGCAGTGAATGAAGACATGAAGGTATCTGATATTAGAACAGAGAATGCAGAAGACAGGGTTGGATGGAGGAAACTGATTCACCGGGGCGACCCCTGAAGAGAAAAGCCAGGAGAAAAAGAAGGTACTTCCTACACTACACAACCATAATCTTTGGTCAAGTATACTTAATAAAATAAACGTTAAGGGTACTATTTTTGCAAAGGGATGCATAATTTAATTGCGACAGTATAAAAACATATTTCTAACTTTATTAATTATGCTTTTAAAGAATAATTCAGAAACTGGAGTGGTTGTGTTTCTGTCTTTTCTGCTGTGCTTTGTTGGTACAAAGATCAATTTCTTGGTTGCTGCATTTAAAAGTTTCACAGATCTGACAAACTAGAACGAAAAACACTGAAGAATTAAAAATGGAAATTTACGAGCAGCATTCAAACGTAGCACAACAAGGACGCCCGTTCTACCTTTAACAGGTGTGACAGGCACGCCCCCTCACAGGTGAGGCAAACCCACGGATTGTCCCGTTTCATGGGCTGGTTGAGCTCGGTTCTGATCCCGGTTTGGTCGTAAGTTGATTCCTCAGATGTCTCCTTCCTCCTTTTTATTTTCAAAGTTTTGGGGCAGGAGGCTCCAAACAAAGATCGTTTAGACCGTTTTGAGTCTGTGGAGTAAAAGAGGGCGGACCACCCATCTGAATGGTAAGTTAGAACTGTTCTGTTATGAAAGTCCACGCGCTAAAACCCGCCACATTTACGTTAAAATAGCACGTCTTTATAATACTTTTTACTTACAGGATCGATTCGATGATTTGGTTTTGGAATGTGACGAAGAAGGAGGCGTTCCGGTAAGTTTTGTTTGTATGTTTGTGTTTAGTCCTTCCAAGCAAACAACAGTTCCATCGCTTCGTGAGACAAACGCTTCTTTTCAGTGAAGACAGCAGCAGTTTAGGAGCTTTACGCACCAAACAAACCTCTGGACAATGCTTGTTCATTAGAAGAAACATTGGAATCCATCAAATTTACTGAGACTTGAACTCAGCTAATTTTCTTTCTTTTCTTGATCCAGTTGGGGAGCAGGGGCGGCTCTACGTTTGGGGATCAAGGGCACAAACACAACAAAGGCTCCCTCTCCAAATTAATTGTTGTTTTTATTCTTCTCCCAAGTCTCCCAAGAGTGTCTTACTTTATTTTGGCCTTCAAAAGTTTGGCTTATATTCATTATTAAGCTGTTTGCTGCCCTCACAAAGCTTTAAATAATTGGTTAAAAGACCCACCCCAATGAATATTATGTTCTTGTAGTATTTTTCTGCTGATGGAATATATATATATATATATATATATAAAACATAAATATAACATAAATATATTTATTTTCATCTTAAAGTATTTCTTTATTCAAATTATTGTGAATCAGGAACAGATGGAAACGCTGTTTGAAAAAGCTCTCATTTGTGACATAGAAACTGTGATGAGCAGGCCCAAGTCTCACTGCTCTGCTCCATTCCAGTAGCCACAAGGGGCGGTATGCAAGTCTGGGTCTGCCTGTGCCAGTCCCCAGTCTGGATAAAATACAGGGTTGTGTCAGGCATTCGACATAAAAACTCTCTGCCAAATTATCTGTGTGGTGACCCCTTAAGGTGTATGAACAACGACAGCATGACGACTAGATTAATGTCTGCGTCTTTGTTTTCCTCGTCTGAGCTGACATCTGGCTCAAAACTTTACGGCCCCTAATCCAGATTCCCGCTCTGCCTGCATTTGTCTAAGTGTCCTTGGGCTGGACACAGAACCACACATTGCTCCTGGCCATCTGGCTGTGATGAATGGAACTATGGCTGTAAAATGCTTTGAGCCGTGGAAAAAAGAAAAGCTGTAATTACTTAAAAACAAAACTTAGCATCTTCTGCTTACCAGCTTCTGCTGGTTTTTACCCACTGCTCTGATTTATTTGGGTTTTTTTCTCTCTTAAGATTGATTTCCTCTTCAATTTCACTTATTATTTTAGTTTTTATTTTGCTGCATAGTTTTTGTTGGAACCAGACACTTGTCTTGGTATCTTAATTAAAGATGTGTTTATAAAAGGCAAAAAATAAGAAAGAAAATCAATCTAAACATAATGCAACTATAAAACAAATCAGAGCAAACAAATCCTAAAAATAGAACAGCATTAAAAAATAAAGGTCAAATTACAGTGCAATAAAATGTTCTAAACATTTCATCATTTTGCTATCTTTTACAAATAAATTAGACCTAGTGGAACATTGGGTGCAGAGGTGAAAAAGGTGGAGGGCTTTTGGTAACTGAGGGCAAACTCACCTTTATGTTTACAGTAGGGTATTGATCAAATTGTTGCCAGTAGTGTAAACATAGTTCAGTTCTTTCATGATGGCTTGCAAATTTGTAAGATGACTTCTGCCTCTAATTCAAGGACATGTTAGACCAGCAGATACCATTCTCAGTCACTCGTGGCCTACTTACCACAGACTTGGACAGCATTGGTATATATCACCATGTCCTTCAGCACAGATTTTTGTTCATCCAGCTACAGATGCACAGACACAGCACATGCAGAGATCATTTAAGCAACAAACACTGTATGAAAGATGCATTACAATTGTCTGAGTGGAGCTCTTGTTTGGATGGAAAGCATAGAAATGACGCTTGAGTTCATTTTCAATGTAAGCTTCATTAAAATCTCAATTTCACTGTAAGATATCAACTAAAGACATGACATTGCAATTACTCAGGGATGCTAAGTAAGTAAAATCCTTTAAAACCCCTGATTTGTTTACTACATAGACAAATCTGATGGTGTTTGAAAGTTAAATCCAGGTATGAGAAACTCCTGAGAAAAAACAAAAACTGGTAGTTGGCTATTTTAGCTTTCATTCATGGTAATGAATGTGGGTTTTGTAGTTATCTAACTTTTCTAAAAAATGCTCATAAAATAAAAGTAGATGTTACTTTGCAGCTCTGACACAAACTATTGGTAATTGGATATTAAAATAATAAATATAATTGCAAAACGAACCCATCTCTGCTACTAGGCAATACCTACATAGGCAACTACATTGTGCAACCACAATTGGTGCCTGTACTGTTCTTTTTATATTTAACAATAAAATTGTTTGTTTTTGGCAGTAAAAAGGTGGTTGCCAGAAGATGGTGAAGCAGAGGAATAGGTTGGGGTGATATTCAGCATCTATAAAACAGGGAAATTGTAATCTTTAGTCTTGTCGGAACTTGGACATTTTAACTCTATTTGGGAAGGATGGCTACAGTACATTAGAGAACCAAGATCAGAGATTGTGTGGGATTGATGTGAGATGCCTGAATGTAACTACTGTACAAATACTGCATAAATGAAAAATAGATTTTAAGTATAGATCTGATAGAGCTGATATCCTGACAAATAACGAGGACTCACACCAGGTTTTAACCTACAGTATATTTCACTTTTTTGGATATACTCGATTGATCTTTGTCTTTTTTAAAGTATCCTACCTATGTTACATAGAGCAATTATTCTTACACGGGTCTTAATGTTTTTTGTCTATTCCATCTGTGAAAAACTACCTTTTGTAAAAGGTAATAAGCCAAAGTTTCCTGAAGACCTAATAACATTTAACTTACAAACAAAAAAAAAAACATTGTTTTTGAACCTAATCTTTATCTTTTTTGCTTGCAGGTAAAAAAACAAAACAAAACTTTTTTTTTTTACCTGCAAGCAAAAAAAATAAAGATTAGGTTCACCACAGCTTTATGTATATGAAAGAATTTAAATCAAACATATGAATTAACTTTAAGAGTGTTTTTGTTTCCAAACAGAACTCAGTTTCATCACAAAACCTTGAAAGTCCTGCAGACAATAATGACCTGATGAACAAAGGTGCGTTCACGTTCCCCTTTATTCTTTCTTAAATTTGTGTTTCTGCTTCTGAAAGGATGAAAAAGTTGAAAGCTTCAATAAATATACTTGTAAAACTAAATGTTACAAATGTGAAACCAGCGAAAAAGAAATGTGAATTGTTGGCTCATAGTAACAGTTAACTTAAAGATTTAAAACTGTAAATATTTGTAGATCTCAACTCAAAAACTGTAGGTTTTTATTTTCCATACAGCTGATATCGGGTGACAAAAGCAGCGCTCTGTTTGACTGAACAGTTTTTGTTTTGTGTTTGAGAGATTAGAAAGCTGCTGGAATCAGCCTTTTGCAGACATGTAGCACAACAAAACCCTGCCTGTTGATCTGACAGCTGCACCAGTTTGTTCTCTCTGTTCAGATAAGATAAAAAAACAACTGGAGTAACCGTATATAATTCTTTCATTCATAGGAATCAGGAAAGTCATTCAGCGGGATGTTTAAAAAGTCCCCCAAACTGGATCAAGCAAACAAAAACTCCCAGGTACTTGTTGATCGCATGATTTATTTTTTCCTCTTTAACTGTATGGATGTATATAAAAGTTATTCCGAGTTTTTCCGTCCTCAGGAGGATTTGTCGTCACAAAGTGAGCTCTCTGGGAGCACAAGCAGTCTCTCTAAGACAAAGGTGAGGCTCCGAAAATGAGGTGCAATTATTTGAAATCAATAAACTGTTAAAATATTAAAGCAGCTCTTTTGACTTACTCTAAGAACAGAAACGATCATTACAAGCAGTGATTTGGATGACTGCATTGGCATTTGTGAAGTTTCAACAATGGGAATGGCTGAGCATAAAGACTTTTGTGACTTTTTGTCTTCCAGGAGTCGAGTGGTATTTTAGGCCGGATGTTTAGGAGAAGCCCAAAGCCCTTTGAAGCTAGATCTCAGGTGTGCTCTTGGGAATATTGTTGCAAACAAGAGCTTCAAAGTTATTATACAAATGATGCTTCCTTTGACATTTTTGTTTCTTTCCCGAAGGAGGATTTGTCTGGCAGTAGCGAGCTCTCGGGCAGCACAGATGATCTGTCTGAAAACCACAGCAAGGTGAGGTGAATCGGCAAAGTCCGATTCATGCAGACACATAGTCACTCCTCTAAATTAACTGTTTTATCTGAATTCCTTTTTTTTTTTTCCAGGAAAAAGGAACATTCTTTGGTGGCATGTTCAAGAAAAGAGGTGCCAAATTTCAGTCTCAGGTAGAACATTTAAAACAGTCAAACATCAGCGATGGCTCTGCCTAAGTTGAACTAGAAACTAAGTTATAGATTCACTTATGAATCATGGATCTGTTTTTATTCTATACCTTTTAATTTGAAATGTTAGTTCAGGGTCTGCTCAGTGCTTTTCCTTTGTCAACAAGAGAATGTAAATGTTAGGAATGTTTGCTGTGTGCCGGAGTTTCATTCAGCAAGAGTTAATGTCCTTTTCAGGCACGACTTTTTGGAGACTTTTTGGAGATGCTTTTATTTTCTGAAGCTGCTGGCTCATGCAAACCCATGCTTTTTTTTTTTTTTTTTTTTATTGTCAGTCCACATCATGAGAAGTCTTAAGTTTTTATTTTTAGTCTGTTCCTCTGCTTTAGGAGGATTTATCTGCAGATGATGATCTCCCTGGTGGAGATCCTGTTCCCACAGATCAGTCTGTAACGGTAAGGAAGGAAGTAGTTTTTTATTTTGAGGAGCATGTGGGGAAACTGCAAGAAAATCATTCGTGTGCTTTGAATTCCTGTTTAATCTAAAATCCTCTGCTTCATGTTTATTCAAAATGATTATTTTATTTTTCAATTTCATATCAGGAACATGAGCATAAGGAAAAATCTGGACTCTTAAAAGAGCAAAGTTCTCCTGTGCAAAAGCCTAAATCTAAACGGGTATGTTTATTTATTTACTATTTTATTTTTTTAGCATTTATTATATTCTTATATTTAAGCTTTGGTTTTTAATTAGATTAGTTTTTTTTTTATTTGCTATTAAACTAAATAGGAATTTTAAAAGTTGTGATTTTTGCAGGCAGCTGCAAATGGAATGATGAAGAGCACCTTCTACACTGAGATTCAGGTCGGTCCTGCTTCATGTTACCTGTTACCTCTCAGATTTGACCACTTCCTCAAAATGCCCGAAAGGAATTCTTTTTATAACCAACATCTTATTCTGTTCATGATCTATATGAAGTTAATAGGCAATCTACACTCTAAAAACACAAAGTACACAAATATAAGACAGTGATCGAGTGATGTAGAGATGGATATTAGACCATAAAAATGCTGTTTTACTTGCTAGCTTAGTTTACAGATATAAGAAACACATGTAAGAAAAAGAAAATCCTGTTGCTTTTTTTAATATCATAATATTGTTAAGGATTTAAAATAAATAAGATAAAATAACTGTCTAATCCACAGGAAAATGTCTACAGTGTTGATGATGAGGAGCCATTAGGTAATGGAGAAAACAAGCAGCGTCATAAGCAGGTTTGTTCATCTTTCTGATGTTCCTTCTCTGTGGTTTAATCAACAGTTTTGTTGTTTTTTCTGAGCTTTAGTTTTTTTTTTTATTCTCAGAGTAAATTGGCTGGAGCAGTGTCCAAGCTTAATCCATTTCGCTCTGCAAACAAAGTAAGTCTAATTCTGGAGAAAAACACTGCAACATGTAGTATGACTTCACTCATGGCTTCTGTGAAATGACGCCTTCCTTCTCTGGGCAGCATGAGAAGCAGACTGGATCTGATGACGAGGATTCACCTGCTGGAAGCAGGAAGATTTCCAATGACAAACACCATGTCACCTGATCCCTGTTTACCCTCATTTAGTTGGTTCATTCATTCATTTTCCAAACCGCTTTATCCCTTTCGGGGTCACGGGGCTGCCGGAGCCTAACCCGGCTACTCATGGGCGAAGGCAGGGTACACTCCCGGACTGGTCGCCAGTCCGTCGCAGGGGCCACAATCACACACCCATGCACACTCACATTCACACCTAGGGACAATTTAGAGTAACCAATTAACCTATGAAGCATGTTTTTGGACAGTGGGAGGAAGCCGGAGTCCCCGGAGAAAACCCACCCATGCACGGGGAGAACATGCAAACTCCACACAGAAAGGTCCCCCAGCCAGGACTTGAACCAGGAACCTTCTTGCTGTGAGGCAGGAGCGCTAACCACTGCGCCACCATGCAGCCTCATTTAGTTGGTCATATTTATAAATGATACAAACTGATTTGTGACGTCAATTCCTCCTGCTCCTTATGTGGATCAAACAGTCTTGCTTGTGTGAAAAGCTCATGATGTAAAAACGCAAGTTAGAAAATGTTTACTCTCAAGTCAGTATGTTTGCTTTTTAAAAAGTGGAGTTTTTTTATTTCATTTTTTGCTCTTCAGTGATTCTTCAATGTTCCCTAAAATTCAAGTGTTTTAGTGGCTATAAAGAGCAGCAAACCTTTGATCTTTCTCCTGTAAATTTGACTCCCTCTCAGAGCGTTGTGGCTGAAGTCGCGTCCAAACTGAATCCGTTCCGCTCTGCAAATAATGTAATTATTTTGTGAATGTGTGTTGGTGCAGGTGATGGTTGGTCAAGACTATTAGAAGTGTTGGAGGTACTTTAATGGTGACTGGGTTTCATGATTCTTACCAATGTTCCACATTGAGAAGGACTTTTTACCTCTGAAATCAGTAGGAGGGTGTCTCCAAATGTTAATGTGTTGTCAGCAAAATCTCATATCATTTAGTGACGCCTTTCTTAAAGCTGTGATTCTGAGGTGTCGTGGCATTCACTGGTTTTCATTTAGTTCACTGCTGCTTAAATAACTACCATTGGTTACATCATTCTCAAACCAAAATTTTCAATTCCTCAGACAGCTTTGTTTGGGTTTTGTTTGCACAGACTCTTCCTCCATTTTTTTCCCTAAACCTATTTTTTAATTTTTGTTTTCTGTATGGGTGAGGCTTTCTTTAGAAGCTCTACAGAAGCCATTTAAGTGTGAAACATTTGATTTTGTTTCAAGTGAAACCAGTGGCTGGCATGTTTGAAAACCTGTTTTTAAAACAATTCAAATCCACTAGTAAAAGTAACTGAAACATTGTAATTAAAAAGTTTCCAAGCTGATGTGTACTGATCTGTTTTTTGGAAGAACACTGAAGTTTCTTAGCTCACTTCGTTTGAAATGTAATTCTCCTAAAGCTCCTCCTCTTTCATAACTGCAACACTTCCTCTTAAGCCTCCTTGACTCACTTCAGTTCACGGAGTCGCTGCATGTGTGTGTCCTTGCCAGGTCAAAAGTAGTGGGACTGATCCAGACATGAGGGAGAAAAGTGAAACGCCATCAGTTCCACCCAGACCCACTGAAGAGGTTTGCAAACCGGGAAACACTGCGGCTGCTCAGATTTATATTAGATATTAGATTTTTATAAACTGTCATAACCTGGGGTTTGTGTGTGTTCTGCTACAGGAGATGAAGAGAACCTCCATATACAACAAAGTGAAACCAAGCAAAACGGAAGATAAGGTACTGTTTATATCTTTAAAATGACATTACGTCCATATTTTTCCTTTGTTTAGTGGAAAAAGCAAAGAAAAAAATGTATCTTCAGGTGTTTTAAAGAATTGGCACTAAAAAGTTTGAACTATATTTCCCCCTCTGGACACTCTGTTCCATGTAAGAAAAAAAAACCCTAGAATGTTGGTTTCTAAATTCTGAAAATTGTCCTATTTGACAGATGACAGTTCTGTAAGGTTCATTGTTGGTACATGAGACATTGGAAAAAATAAATAAATCAGGAAATAATTGTATAATTAATTTATAATTATTGTAAAGTAATTTTATCATTTTTTAAAGACTGTAATTTTAGGATACAGAAAACAAGTATTAACAAAAGCACAACTCGATACTTTGTAATGCATCCTGGATCTTTGTTTACATTCTGTCTCTAACAGTTAAAGTGAATCTATGATGAACGTTACAGACTAAACTCAGCTTTTAAAGCTTTCAAACTTTCATAATCTGTGACTGACAAATACTTTTTTGCTCCACTGTACCATATTAGACAAGACGGATAAATGTAATTACACATACAACTTAATGATGACTTTCTGTCTAAACAAAAAAATTAAGTGTTTTAAAAATTATGAAATGAAAACATTTTGGGTTTTAATGAAGCTATTATGGGTTACTGTTGTTAATTCATTTTATGAAATGACTTCAATCTACAGAAAAAGAGCTCCAACACCAATGATGAAGAGATTTTCAACAATGAAGAGAATCCTCCAAGCCACAAACAGGTTTGTCAGCACACAGAAGCTGTAACTCCTCTGTAGTTTAAAAACTGATTTTCCATTTTATTTTTTTTGAGTTTCTGAGTAACTCAATGGGAGCAATATCCAAACTGAATCCATTTCAATCTCCAAATTAAACATGGCTGGACTGTAATAGAATAAAAACAGTAAATTGTGATGCAGTGATGGATTTAACATGAAGAAAAGTTCACTTTAGAGGATGCATGTTGTGAAAATTGATTTACTTCAGCAGATTTTTAAATTAAGGCTAGTATCTCTTTCAGTTAAAGTGTAGTAATGTGTAGTTATCCAAATTAGTGTCTTGAAAGTGGCTGTAATTCCTGGCCAATTCGTAATTCTTGGCCAATGAGTGAAGAGATCTTAAGTCACATGGTTTTGTTTACAAGCTTTGGTTTAAACTGAAATCTTCTGAAGACAGCAGTCTGAATACAGACCAAATGCATAGTTCAGGATTTAACGGACTTGATCCGGACCAACTTTTTTTTTCCTGTCTGAATACACCCTTAGAGTTCCTACTTTTATTTAGGTGATTCTGGTCATGAAATCTAAAAGAATGGTTGTGTCTTGTAACTCTAGTAACTTTGTATTGTTGGTATTTAAAAGCAGCAGTTGGTTTTGTCTTGAACTAATTTCATCATTTTTTCCTGACTCAATGACTTCATATCAAAACTCCGTGGTTGAAGCAATATCCAAACTGAACCCATTCCGCTCTGCCAATAACAGGGTAATTATACAGAAATATTGGCTGGTCATGGTGATGGGTGGTGGTTCTGTGTTTCAGGAAGACGATCCCCTTTTCTGTTTGAACAGTTTTTAAACTAACAGTTCCAGGTCTGATGTATCTCATTATACTCTAAAAATTTTTTTTGTTTTTTTCTCATGGGCATGTATTTCTGTCAAAACATGTTATGTTTAATTAGATGTTTCAATTTGTATATGAGTTCATACCCTCATTTTTTCAATTTATTTCAATTTCTGCATGAAAAAGTCTGTCCATAAACTCTGACTCACAAATATATATATTCTCTATTCTGTCCGAAATATTATTTTAACTAGTAACAAATAAAAACCTGTGTAATATATTTCAGGTGGTGTTTTAAAGTATTTGTTCTGAATAAATTAAAACTGTCATCTCAATGTAGAACAACTTCTTTCAAAGCTCTTAATCTATTTCGAAGAACACTGTGGGATTTTAAAAACTTTAAAAGTTGTATTTATGGAATTTAAAAGATTTTAAACCCATTATTGTTTCTTTCTTTTTTCTTTTTTTTTTTAGACCAATGAAAACATAGAAACACCCAAGGAGACGGCAGAAGAACTGGAGCAGAATCCAGATCAGGTCTGCTTTTCTGCAAAAGCCCTCCTTCAGGGAAAAAGCCTTCCCTTTGGCCTGTCTCCGACAATACTTCTCCATGTTTTTGATGCTTCCTGTTAAACCTTCTGGCGTGGCTCTGTCCTTGGCAGGTCAAGAGTAACATGATCCAGCAAGAAAGGAGGGTGAGGAATCAGGCACCACCAGTCCCACCCAGACCCACTGAAGAGGTTTGCAGGCAGCGGGCGACTCACTGCTCTGTACTCCTTATCTCACTGTCCTCGTGTCTTCATCTGTTGTTGTTTTTCAGGAGATTGGGGGAGTGTCCCCAAACAAGGACAAGCCCAGGAAAACGAAGGACAAGGTAATATTTTCGTCGTAAAAACACATGGTTCTAATTCTCTGAAAATAAGTTCAGTGTCATAATTTAAACAAATGAGAAGGAATTGTTTTGGTTCTGTAGGTATTCTGACAGTATTTATTTTAAATGTTTGTGTGTAAATAGGAGAGCAATCCCAGAGAGAATAAAGAAGATCCTGTTCAAGCCTCTATGGAAGTAAGCTGTCTGAGCAGAGAAAATATTCCAGACTGCTTCCCTATTCCAAAAATGTTTATATGTTGCACTTTGTTAAGCCTGATTAATGTTTAAATCAATTAACTCCAGAGTCTATCAGATGCTGTCAAGGAGGAAGAATCCGTTCAGAGAGACAGTAATCAGAACTATCCAGAGAGCAAAGAGGTGAGTTTGACTTAAGTTTTAGCTGATGCTAAATCAAATTTATTCATTTTTACTCTGAAGATGTTTATCCATGTACCCAATTCACAAAAATGTTTAATATTACCATCACAGTTCATCCTACAGCATACTGTAGCTGTGATCAGAGAATGGGACTGAGTGTAAGAACTCAACTCACTCACTCCTAACTCTCTCTGATCTGACTGGTGCAAAATTCCGCAAGAAGTTACTTTGTACAGTTTGGTAAATAGTTTGATTTTATTGTTTTGTAAAAGGGGAATAAATTCTATTGTTACAAAGAAAAACAACTATAAATTAAAGTGTAATCTTTTATCTAATCTTTCTTTCACCCTTTTTTAAATTGCAATTCTATGACCGAGTAGTCGGGCTACCATAAGAGAAGAAATTTTTTGTGTAAAAAAAAATGTAGAACTATAATATAAACAGACAAGATTTTGAAAGAATAAAGTTTTATATTTATGATTCAAAAAGTAATAGGTTTACAGGAAAAAGTGATGCATTTTTTAACTTAAATTTGTAAATTAATTTTGTAAAAATTAAGTTGTTTTTTAACTTTAAAAATCATAAAGTGAACCCTCTGGTGTCTGAGTTCCTCCTAAACTCATGCTAACACAGAAATCTTCTTCTTTGTGTTTAGACCAAAGTTAAGAAACCCAAGAAAAACAACCCGTTCATGCCTCGTGTCAAGGTAACATGTGAGACTTGTTCTAACTTGTTTCTACCGATGTGTGCTTCATCTTGATGCGCAATCTTTTTTTAGATTGTGAATTGAGTTTGTAGACTTTTCAGGGAAAACATGTCTGAATGTCATCAAACAGGAGAAACCGTAGTTTAAACCGACAAAGCCACCATGACGCCATGACTTTTTTGCACTGCTAACGGCCTGGTCTGAGGAGATAAAATGTTTAGTGGTGAAACCTCCAAGTTGTTGCTGAAATGTGAGTTCAAATAAGCTGAAGTTACTTAGGGTCTTGACTGTAACTGTAATCTTTCCTGTTGAAGTCACTGCGGCCTACAAGTTGCACCTCTCCCAACTCTGTAGATATAAGCAGTTTAAAGATTTTGACCCATCCAGTATCACCAGACAACCAGAATATGGCTGCAGGGCTGTACTTCAGGGTCATGTGAGGGTTTTGTTTTTCCATCAGATGGAAAAGTTCATATTATGAAAAAGAATGAGGCTTTTCATCTTTGAACTGTAGCATTGGGTGTCATAAACCGAGAAATTAAGAAATCAGGAAATGATTAAAAGTCAATGAAATGGTTATTTCTGGCATTTTTGAAGTCCACATGACAACTACATGAAACAGTTGAGACTGCTATTTTGATTTTCTTCTATTGTAGACAGGAAGTGCACTCTTCCTCTTCTTGCAGATGGAGCTCATCATAACATAGCTCAACAGCAAAACAGTTTATTTTTTTTTATGAAAAAAGAAGTATTATTGAACACAAGTAAATGTGCATTTCTGAAGCTACGTTCACACCAGACATGTGATGTACGTTCAATAACTTGCTAAACACATGTTCTTGAATCATGGTGTTCATACTGGACTTTCTCTACCCGATACTTGCGCCTGTCTGCCACCTACAGTTTGGAAAAGACTTGGTGTAAAATGTTGAAGCATGCAAATCTCACAAATCTGACCACTCTATTCAGTCCAATCCACAATCATTAATTGTCTCTGCCCACAGCAGAGAGGAATTTCGGATGAACTCCTGCTACGCTGTAGAAACTGTCTTAATGATGACACGCAGGCTTTTTGATATTTGCTTAAAACTGCGCAGTCATGACTAAAAGACCTGGGAACGCTTTTACTGTACAATAGATGAAAATATTGTTAGAGTGGGACTTTAATATGCTTTTTTTTAACCTTTCAGTCTCCTTTCTGTAGAAAATACGGGACATTTTCATATTGCTTTGATAGTATCATTGTATTTTATAAATGTGTTCTTGCTTTTTGAACCTGCTGAGGACAGTTCTTCGGTTTCAGTGTAACGTCTGACTATTTCTCTTTGCTGCTTTCAGGCTAAAGTTAAACAAAGGAATGAAGAAGAAAGAGCTGCAGGGAACGCTGCAGAGGTGGGTCAGCTTTTGTTCGCTTTGCTTGCTCGATGTTTTCTTTTCCTCATGCGCTGACGAACTCTTACCATCCAATAAGAGCTCACCAGACGGAGTGTTGAAACCTCTGAACTGCGGTTAAGGATTTGTAAAGGTCTGACTCCCCACCCTGAAAACAACCTCCCCATCCAGTTTGTCTCCAGAGTGTCCCCTCAGCTCCCTGAAGACTCTTTTCTTCTCCTGTGCCGCTGCTAACATGGAGCCCTCCCCCACTCTGTCACAGATGTTTGTGCATGTTTTTAACATGAAAAAGATGAGAAGAGATTAAGGCTACTTTGTCCCCAAACATGTTTCTTCGGTTCCTTTTTCATTGTTCACTGAGGTTTTTGGCCCCTTTTACTTCTGCAAAAACAGCGCCAACATAATTCCTCTTACCTGCACTTCCCAATCGATGAATATAGAAAAACTGCTTTGAAATGTATTAAGGTCAACTGGAGAAAAGAGATGGTTTTATAAGTTGATTTTCTGTAGCTCCAGTCCTCCATCAAAGCTGTACTTTAGTGGAGAATTTTGTCCAAACAGAAAAATGAAACGACCCAGTTCAATAAAAAAAAAATTGCAATATTTGTGTTTTGACAGAATGAAGATGCTAACAGGTCTCTGTTTGATCAACTGGAAGACTTCCGTGTTGACCCCAGGCCACCCGAAGACAACGAGGTCGACAACGACAGTCTTCTTCTGTTTTTCCTTCATGTTTACTGTGCATAAATCATTCATTAGAATGCAGGTCCACTGACTCTCAGCGTCTCTTTCAGGATGTGGAGGATCTTATGGAGTGGTGGAATACAGTGGAATGTAAGCTGTAATCTTTTGTTTTGTTCTTCCACTTCTTCACTTACTGTGCTCTCGTCAGAAGTGGGAAGTAATGACTTACTATCACTTGAGTCCCTTCATCTAAATGTTACTTAGTTTTACAGCACCACACTTTTTACTTTTACTTAATTAGAACTAGTACTCTAATGCAGCAAAAAATGACTTTCTTTAGTGACTTTTTTTTCTTGGTGAAATATTTTTATTCTATATTCGACAAGCACAGTGCTAGGCAGATAAACCAATGTAACTGTTAGTGTTGGACTTCAATTAATGTCCAACAGTAAATCTCACCCACATAATTTAGTTTTGACAAAGAAGTTGTCAACAAAAGCCCCAGTGATGCATGGTGAGGTTAAAAAAACATTTATGTATACTGAAGATCCATTATAATGGGGGGGGGGATCATATGAAATATATTTATATAAAAAAAAGGTTAAGTGTCGGCTATCTTTGCCCAACACGAAAAATTCAGCATTTTGATTAGAATTTTGTACATCATAAAGCCTTGTTTTTTTTTGTTTTTTTTTTCAATTAAAACATTTCAAGTTTTTACTGCAGTATTTGAAAATACCAGAATTGACACATTAATAACAAAAAAAAGAAAAATAAATTATCTGTTAAGTCTAACTTTTTTTTTT
This sequence comes from Adrianichthys oophorus, assembly GCA_036245035.1. Classification (NCBI taxonomy): domain Eukaryota; kingdom Metazoa; phylum Chordata; class Actinopteri; order Beloniformes; family Adrianichthyidae; genus Adrianichthys; species Adrianichthys oophorus. The sequence continues at coordinate 25,267,742 of BSAI01000012.1, read as the reverse complement.
TTTTACCTGTCTCTTTTTAGTATTTGGATGAGTATTTTTTCTACTTCTACTTGAGTGGAGTAAAGCTTCTTTTCCTTGAGTAGAATTTTCAAGTCTGAGTGCGTGGTGCAGGATTTGATGCTTCACATCATAGGCTCAGTGTTTTATGTTTAACTGTTTGACTGCTCATGCTTTGATGATCAGTTGTGCTGTATTGAATGGTGAATGCAGAGCTCCCACATTTAAACATTAGTGTACGACTTAAAGAGAAACTCCTCCAACCACGCAGTTAAACAAAGAGGCGATCATTTATTGCAAACTTTAGCACTTGATGCATCGGCTCAAGGAAGTGAAATGTCTATGCTTTCATGTTTCGTGTCCAGCTCACATTTTCTGATGCTTTTATCCTCATTTCATTTGTTGGAATAGTGCATAAACGTTTTTTTTTTCCCTTTTCAGCATGGGAGGACACACCTCAAGATGATGACATGACAGAAAAAGAAGAAGCCAAGTAGGTGACTTTTTCTTCATGTTAAACTGGAAAAGTTTTTTTTTTTTTAAATGTTCTCTTCCTGCTCCGCCTCTCAGAGCGTTTGCTGTGACAGCGGAGAAAGTGCAAAAGGGTATCCGAGTCTTCAACAAGCTCTTCTCTGAGCGAGGTGAGAGCCTTTGGCAGCACATCATGGACCTTAATGACATCGCTGATGGCCTTGATAAGTTCAACAAGAACACCAAGATTGCTCAAATCACCGGCGGCTCCACCAGTGCCATTGGGGGTGTTGCAACCATTACTGGTCTTGCTTTGGCACCGGTCACCATGGGAACCTCCCTGATTGTGACGGCTGTAGGATTGGGTGTTGCCACAGTGGGAGGTCTCACATCAGCAGGTGCTGGCATCTCCAACCAGGTCAACAACTCCATGGATCGCAAGAAAGTGGAGAAGATTGTAGAAGACTACCAGGAAAAGATAGCTGACTTCAACAAGTGCCTGAAGTTTATCAAGCAGGGGATTGACAACCTGCGCAAGTTCAACCTCCTCAAAATGAAAAATCATGCGTACAACCAGGACTTCCCCGCACTCACGAGTAGTTTCTATGAAGACAGCGCCATGGCAGGAAAGGCCATCCTCATCAACGCCAACGAGATTATGCGTGTGGTGCAGATTGCCAACGTGGCAGGAAGCACAGCAGCCAGGGCAGTCCAGGTTGCCAGTATGGCTACTGGTGTCCTCACCGGCCTTTTTGTGGGTATGGATATCTACTTTGTGGCAAAAGACTCTAAAATACTAAAAAAGGGCACAAAATCTGAGTTTGCTGCTAAAATTAGGGAGGTGGTAGAGCAGCTACATGACGGTCTGGTTGAGTTAAACACCATACGAATGGAGCTGCAGTCCACTTAACCAGAAAACAACACAGACGATGATGGGATGGTTGTAGACGATAAGAAAACGAAGGGCGAGAACAAAAACAACAGTTCAGATGAAGATGAAATTGACCAAATTAAAAAACAAATCAAAAAGACATTGAGCATAGAGAATACGTTTGACAAGAAACATCAGGAGATGCATCAGAAATGGCAAAGTTCACAATCTGTTTCCCAATTTTTAAATTTTTTTTTCAGACAACGGCATCCTCATGCACCGGCACGAGACATCTCTTAAACAGTTGTTGCCATATCTTTAAAAAATAAGCCGAAAGCATCTTTTTTTTTTCTTTTTTTATCTACCGGTACTTTTTATGACCAGAGTACATTTTTACCTTGAAAGGAAACTCCTGAACCATTTTATTAAAACAATAGTTTTTCAAAAAGTTCACAGACTACATGTTTGTTTCTCCATTAGTTGTGCTTTTGAATGAAACAGACCATAAGCAGAGGTTAAAGATAATAATTGCATTTGGTCGGTAAAAATTTTTATTCAGTTTAAAAAGCTGGATAGTTGTAGATTAAATATTATACCCTGGGAACATCAAGTGTGTTTTTTTTAAGATATTTTAGAAATGTAGTGGAAGGAAGTTTGTCTGACTTTATTTGCTGTTTCATGCCAACCAGAACAGCAAAAAAAAAAAGGTTATTTCTGAATATTATAGAATAGTATTATTAACTTTTATGGAGAGAAGTTTTTAAGAACAGGTTAAAAGAAAAACTTTGCTTCTTTTTGTAACTGGCACTTTTGAAAATTGTCCCTTATTCTAACACAAACATATATGGGTTCTTAAATTTAACTTTTTAGTGTAACTTTAGTTTCAAACTATTTAAAAGATTTTGTGGCTAAATCTGTTTTACCTAAATCTGTGTGTGATCCTTTATAGACATTGTTTTTAGCAGATAATCTTAAGTAGATGTTTTCCGCTTGTACATGTATGATCTGTTACATTTTTTTTTGTTCTGGGTAAAGGAGCATCTGAGGCCTACATTTATGAACTGCATTATTACAATAAGGAAGACTGTTTCTGTTGTTTTCTGTTTCTGAGCGCCCTAATCTGTCAAATTCATATTTGTTTATTTTCTGGACCTTTACATTCTATGTGCAATATTGTTGTGTTAGTAATGAATAAATGCAACAACTGGGCCCACCCATCTTTCAGGTGACTTCACCCCAGAAACCAGAGTAGACAGTTTCGAATGTTCGATCCCTCTTCTGAGGACAGCTGAGACGGTACAGCCGCTATCACACAGGGATTTAGTCTCTGAGGTTTGAAGTGGAACAGTAACTCTCATAGAACTGGAAGTTTTACATGAAATAAATCCAGTAGGCGAGTCATATTTGTGAGAGGTGCTTTGTTCTTTCAATGGGTAAAATAATGTTGTCTTTGGGTGGTGTCGAAAAAATGCGGAATGGATCATGTGAAGACAAAACAGTTGAATAACATGGAAACATGAGGTGGACAGGTTTTCTACCTGCACAATACATTCAAAGGTGCTGCACCAGGAGCTCATTTTCAGAGAGATTAAAATTGATTACGTAATACCAAAATACAATTTTTTTAACTACACGTTCAAACTACACTTTAATTGATTATTTAGTTTTATCCATATCATTATATATATATATATATATATATATACCCCACACCCCCCTGGGACAGCATACATTCAGCAATAACACTGTCTTTAAGATCATTTTTGTTTGAATTCAGCTTGAGTTTTATAAAATCAATAAATGTGTTTAAATTAAATGTTACCGGTGTTCCTAACATGCATAATCTAACTAATTAAGGAAAAATGGAGCAACATTCAAATAAAGCCATGTAGAAATAAACAAACAAAAACAACATACATTTGCATTTTACTTTTAACAGAAAAAACACACATTGGGCAGGCCAAATTCAATTCTTACACGAATTAAAGCAGAACGCCCCAAATTTGTGACACAAAGTAAAGTTCGAATGTCTGAGCTTTGTTGGTTCCCTGAACGCAGCATATTTTAGGCGTCTGTGGTGCGCGTGGGACTCAAATCTCCTGGGAAACTTCCGACAGCGGCCGAGGCGTCGATGAGGGAAAATCACAAACAACTGCATGTGAAGTTTCTCCAAAGGGTTCCCAGGTAATAAACAACATACAAATATTTTTGTTTTTGTCGTTTTTACTGGATTTTAAAATAGCAATTTTGTTTACCATTTTGTAAAATAAAAATTATTGTTATTAGTTTTTTGGCCGCGTGACCCAGACGTAGTTAGCTTAAAATCAATAAAAAACTGAATAATTTTAATGTACAACTGTTCGCAGTATCAGTTCTGCAGAAGGAATACACTTAAAACTATGGCTTATTTGTGCTTAACAATTCAATTTTTTGTACTTAAAATATAATAAAAAAAATTTTAAAAAGCCCAAATCTGGCCAAATATACATTTATTTGAAACGGCTAATTTAGTAAAACATTTAATTTGAATAAATAAAAAACGCCTAAAAGTTATTTACTTATGCTGTTTTAATTCAATTAGTTAATTGATATATTTTCTTTTTGCTGACCATTTTTAAATTTCCTGATTATTTGTGTATGTATTTTATTGCACAATTCATTTAAAAACAATGCTAAGCTCTCGTCTTTTGCAGACACTAAACTAAAATAAGAAGCTGCCAAACAAATTTTAAAGCATCCTGCTTTTATTTTTGTTCGTTTGTTGACATTTTTACACTATCTAAAAATATTACCAGTAATTGTCAAACAACTCAACAGTTTAGCCATATGAGTTACAAATATTTTCTAAATTTTTGTGCATTTTAAAATCTGTGCTATTGTCTGTTTTGATGTTTCAGACTAATATATGCAAATTCAACATTTTGTAATCAAATATAAACTACATTATGTGTGTGGTAACACATCACAATTGTCCATCTGCCCACAAATTAGAGGTTTGTCTGTAAATATTAAAGGAAAATGTGAAGGATGAGTAAAATTTCTCTTAACTGTAGAACCTTAACTTGGTCATCTATTAACTCTGTTAACTGTATTGTCAACCATTGTATTTCTACTTACAAAAAATAGAAAATATTACAACTCAGCTTTTGCAAAAGAGCTGAAAAAGGACAGAACTGCAGCATGTGAATGTATAGTAGATAAAAAATGTTTTTTTTGTGTGTGTCTCATACCTTGTTGTCATGGGCTGCACTGTGTTGTTACGGTTAGCACTTTCCCCTCACAAGAAGACCCTTGTTGAAGTCTTAGCTAGGACCTTTCTGCATGGAGTTTGCATGTTCTCTCCGTGGATGTGTGGGTTTTCTCCCACAGTCTCAAAACATGTTTCATAGATTGATTGGTGATACTAAATCGTCCCTAGGTGTATGTGTGGGTGGAAGTGTGTGGCCCTGCAGCAGACTGACAATCAGTAGCTGGAATAGGCTCAGCAACCCTATGATCTTGAAAGGAATTCAGTTGGTTCTGCGTATGGATGGATACATTGTTGTTGCTGAAAACACATTAAAGTCCCACTCCTACTATATTTTTTCCTATTGTAAAATTGTTCCCAAAGTTCTTTTAATTATGATTACCATCTATCTTCCAATTGTGTCCCATCTCTAATTGATAATTGATGCCGGGTCTAACAGGTGTTCGTTACTGTTAGACGCCGGTCTCTAATTGTGGCCAGGCTCCTTTAAAATCCACCTATCTTCCCGAGGTCGTGCACAGTCGTGCAGACGCTGGGTGTCTGTGGTGTTAGAACATTCCAGTGAAGAATCTGCACCACATTTTTGGATGGATCCTAAACGTATCCAAGAATGGCGCAAGCAGCTGCAGAAAACAATTTCCTGGTGGAAGTGCAAAGAAAGCAAGCGGCGAATTAGAACAGGGAAAGGCAACTCCAGGCCTTGAGGGCCGCATTCCTGCATGTTTTCCAACATACCATGCTCTGGCATGTTCTAATTGGCTGGACACACCTGAACCAGGTAATCAGTTAGTAGGGCTTGGATATCTGGAAATCATGCAGACACTGCGGCCCTCGAGGTCTGGAGTTGCCTATCCTTGAATTGGAAGAACTGGTTTGAACATGGATTATTGAGTAAAGACGGAAAGGTGCGTGTGTCTCCAGGAAAATTATTTGCATGAAAGCAAAGAGGATTTTTATACGGAGATTGATGCTCCAATGAGAAAAGAAACGTTCACAGCCAGTGCTAATCAGAACAGAATACAATGTTGTGATTTCAATAAATCCTGAAATGTTCGTCTGGTGTTGTCTGCATTTTGTGACAGAATTTCACCACAAAATGAAGCCATTAACCATAACCATTCTGTCTTTGATGGAATAAATGCCTGTCTCCAACAGACGCCTGTCCCTAATAAACGACAGTCTGGCTGCTAAACTTTTTTAAAAAACAGCAGAGCTATTATTGGAATATTTATAGTATGCCATTTTTAGTCAAAATAACAAAGCTGGTGTCGTTTTCTAAGACCTTTTCTGCAGAGCAGCAGGAGCTCATTAGACATTTGATTCTGGTTTGTAAGCGGGACTGTTGGTGCCGAATCCAGCTGCGCTAATTTCCCAGCATTCTTTTTTTTATACTCTCTCCCGCTACCTTATTGCCCCTAACAAGTCTTGGTTAACATTAGCGTAGCAAAAAAAAAAAAAAAAAAGCAAGCCATATTAGAGCTATGCAGCCGTACAGTTTAGAGCTAGATACCGGCCAAGATTAGGAAAATGAAAAATGTTAATGGTTGTTTTTTGTAAGTGGATGTATCAGAACTGTAGCACTGTAGCAGAAAGGAGACTCTGGCCCGCCCATGGCAATAGTTATGTCACTAACCCAAGCTTTTTCAAATTGGGCTTTCATCTGCTCCTGATCCAACATGATTTGAATAAAGAAATACTAAGAAACCCAATTTTAATCTTAAATTATTTCATAAATATCCTGCCTCCATCATGAGAAAATGCTAAACGAACATGTTAAAAGCACCAAAACGCATTTTTCTTTAATGTGGATTTCTAATTTTTTGAAGTGACTCTTAAGGAATGTCTTTGATTCAATTTTTTTCTAAATAATCTGCCATCAATTTGCAATTGAACAACTCAATTTTGAAAGAGCTCATTTGAAACATTATAGCCTCTTTTGTCCTGTTTATCCTCTTTAATCCTGTTTTATCAGGAGCAAATAAAAACTTGCGGTCTGAAAAAGCTCGGGTTTTTGATGCAGGCAACTGCCATGGGTCAAAGTATCTCTACTTTTCTCCAATTCTGATGCATCCACTTGGATACAAATAGATCAATTATCGTCTTCATTTTCTTCGTTTTGGGCTGGAATCTGGATCAAAACTGTATTGCTCCATAGCTCCGATATTGCTTGCTGTATTTTTTTTTTTTGTTGTTGTTTTTTTTGCTATGGTAATGTTAGCTTGGAGTTTTGAGGAGCTGTAAACTAGTGGGAGAGAGTATAAACAAAGAAATGCTGGGATTTTAGCGTAGGGTTACTTCGGTGCCAGCAGTCCCGCCCACAAGCAGAAGATGAATTTCTAATGAGCTACAAAAAACAAAAACAAACAATAACTGTTAAATAACAGTGGAAAATAGGTTTGCTGTAAACCACAGTTGATTGAGTTTTTTCAAGCACTTCATTGCCAAAAGTATTTGTCTATTCATAATAAAATAATAAAATTCATGTGCAGTCCTTTCAATCATCACAGATGTATGAAATTAGGCACTTTGCCATACAAATAGCTCCTTCAAACAACTGGAAAGAGTGGTTCATCTCTGGCTTATTGAATTCCAATGTAGCTCTTTGATGTTGTGCCAACTCTACTACAGTAATGACATTTCCACACTTTTATAGCTGTCTTTCTATTAGAACTCCATGATTGGGAATGGGAGGTTGCTTAAGCTCGTGTTTAAAGTGGATTCCTCACAGGTACCAGTGCAGCCGTCTCCCTGGTCCAGTCCAACTTTTCATCTGAATCTTCTTGTGTGATTTCTACAGGATACATGGAAGCTTGCATGATGAAGCCAGAAGTTAAAAAGAAGAGAAAGCTGGTGAGAATATCCATAACTCAGACATCAAACATAGCACATTTTCTATACTTCTTTATGATTTTGAGATCTTGACATCAATTTCTCATGCCATATACTATATGTTATTAACGTAACAGTTGGTAGTTAGTATTTGTAGAAAACAGGCTACACTTGGAGATCTGTCTGAAGCTATTACATCTACAAAGTACTTACAGCCTTTCTCTGGTTTCTTCCATTTTTTTAGCCCAAGCTTCCTCCAAAACCCTACAAAGGTAGTGTAATAAACTTACATTGACCAGTAATGGGGTTTTGCCTGAGATTTTAGGAAGGCTACTTTGCTTACATAAAGGATAAAGGAATAGAAGCACAGAGGCCTCAGACGCCAGCTCCTGACATGCAAAGTCATCACATAGGTGAGGAAGCCAAAAGGAGAAGAAGCCATCGTTCACTGTAAGCCCATGCAGCTCCTCGGCGTGAACTGCACAGCTCTCACATGTGGTTTGGTTTAATGGAGAGGGAGGACAGGAAATTAAACTCTTCATGTGAATCAAAACAAACACGTTTGACTGAAACTAAACAGAAAATTTCCAGCATGAAAGGCCATCGAGATAACTCTGTCTGAGGAAAGTTACCAACTGACTTCATCACCTAAAAAAAAAAAGCAGGTTTCTTGTTTCACTTGCATGTGTCTGGGTGTGTGAGTGAAACCAGACATGTATAACTGCTGACTTGAATGCAAAACGATTCATTTGTTACTTATCTAATAGCACTATAAGTTCTTTTTGACAGTAGATACACACACAGTGTAATAGAACATTAGTGTTTTAGCCACAATCAGTTTTACTGAAGCTCTTGTCCTGGTATTTGTGACTTCAGAGCTACCTCCTCCCACCCAATGAGCAGGATTCAACCGACGACGAAATCCTAGTCAAACAGGCTCCCAGCAACAAACCGGTATGTGTTCATGTGTTTTCCTGTGCTGAAGTCATGTGGTTTCTGACATGTGACTGTGGTTGGCAGGAATTTCTGAAAGGCGTGATGAAAGGCTTGAATTGGAAGACTTCACCAAAGGTATGAAGCACCATCTGGTGTTTTCTACTGGTGGTGGTTCTGCAAAGGGAACTTTTAGTGTATTTTTATGTTGCTGGCGTTGCATAACAAGTAGAAAAAAATAACAGGATGACATGTAATGTCTTATGATCGAAGAACCAGTTGCCATGCAGCTTTATTTTTGTTTTACAGATCACAAAAGAGAACAATGACTCTGAAGATGCTGCAGAGGATGAAACATCTGCACAAACTTCTGTAAGCGGTAGTTCCTCTAGCATGTATGCAGTTTTTTCATCGTATAATGTTTTTATACATTTTATCATTTTCTACATAAATTTGTATTTCTCTCAAGGAAAAAAAAGGCTTTTTGTCCATGGCTTTAAAACTCCTCACTACACACTTTATACACTTTTCTCAGACAGAAATTAACATTGAAACACTTTCTCTCTTGTTTAAATTCTCAACGTTTAAACCTTCATTGGAAAAAAAGTTCAGTTTTATAGAATAAAAAAAAAAGATCTGATCATAATCGAAGACTTATGTAACTCTGGCAAACTGAACATATTCTGTACAGGAGAGACTGAACGGGAAAAGGTTGATTGAAAAATCAGCAGCCAATCAGGATGCAGAGCCCAGTGTGCAAAAACAAAAAGCAGAGATATAGCAAGAGACCACTGTGATTAAAATGCAGCAAATGAATTTATGTCAGAACTGATGTCATTTATGTTTTTTGTAATAACACTGGCTTAAAAGAATGAAAAATGGAAGCTTTTACTTTAGCTTGGTGTTTGTACTTCAGGACAACCTGAGCGTTCACAGTGAGCTGTCTGCCAGCAGTGACAGTTTGTCTGAACAAAGCAAGGTAAGAAGCTACATGTGGCTTCAGCTTCATCGATGGCAGACAGAGATAATCTCTTCTGACTCTTCACACTCTGTCCTTTGTCTGAGTTTGATCTTGCAACTCTAATTTCTTTAGGGAAAAGGAAGGAAATTGCCCAAGATCTTTAAGAGGTCTGCAAAGGTGGATGGCACTGGTGATGAGGTAAAGTTGCTGCAGTAAAATGTCCTGGTTTATCCACAGAATGGATTTAATCTGTACAAATAAGATCTGCAAACAGCATGTTTGCTTTGTGTTTCACACCAGCAGCTTCTGGATGGAGATTTGTCAGGAAGCAATGACAGTCTAGCTGAGACTCACTCAAAGGTAAGTTTGAAAGTGATGACATATTTAAAGACCCACTTTAATGAAAATTCTGTTAACATGTTCTTGTGACCTTTTCTGATGTTGAAGGGCATACGTTTCTTAGTATTTATTTATTCAAATTGTATTCAGGAGTAGACAAAAAAAATGCAGTTTGAAAAAGACCTTATTAGTTACGTAGAAGCTACAATTGGGCTCCATGCTGATGGATCCCCTTGCAGACTAATACATGTACATGTACATCATTGTTTTCCTCGTCCGAACTGGAATCTGGATCAAAACTGTATGGCTGAATAGCTCTGATATTGCACGCCATTTTTGTTGCACAGCTAATGTTAGGTTGGGGGTGCAAGGGCCTTTAAGCTAGTGGGGGAAAGTGTAAAAAAAATGGGTGACGGGAAAGTGGGGGCGGGTTTGCTCTGCGTCAGTAGTCCCGACTTCAATTCAAAGGAGAATTTCTGATGAAGTCCTGCCGCTGTGCAGAAACGATAAAAACAGCACACGTTTTAAAATTGTGGCTACAAACAGCATAATCAGAATTAAAAGACGACTGGGAAAGATTTTACAAAAGTTCAAAAGATGATCGGAGTGGGACTTCAACAGATAATTGACTGTGCATCAGATTCATGTTTGTCAGTTACTAATGCAATCAATTTCTTGTTTGACATCAGCAGGATAAGAGACTTTTCTCTGAGATTCTTCGCAGATCTCCAAAGACCTTTGAGGAGGAGACTTGTGTGCAGGTAAAGTGAAACTGAGGTTCTGGGATTTTAAAGTTTACACTCATGAACACAGTTTAAAATCAACATAGACAACTTAGACAAATGTATTTTTCTATACTGCTGTACTGATAAACATCTCTCTTACTTTTGACTAATTGTGCTGATGGGTATTGATTTTTTATTTTTTTTTTTATGTTCTGTTGTATCCTGAATGTTTTTACCCGAACGTTTTTGTGATGAAAACATTTTTATTTAGGAATAAACCACCACACATTCATGTAAAGAAGCAGATATATTCTCGGTTCTGACTCAGCGGTTCTCCTTTCTACTCTAACACAGAAACTCATCCATCAGAGTTTGAAACTACAGCAGTTGTATCATGTCAGGCTATATTAAAGCCTGAATCTGGATCTGATTTTTTGATTTTACATCCCATAAAAAATACATTTGTCTGATAGATGAATGCTCTTCCTTTGCTCTCCCACCTTTATTTATTTATTTATTTTATTGTTTTTTTATTTTGATGATTTGAACCTAAATAAGGAGTCCACTGCTCACAGTCAGTTAATTTTCCCACTCTGCATCTTCAAGCTTACTTGACTTAATAAACATTTGTTGATTTAATAATAAACACCCAACCTGAAACTTAATAGTCTGCATTCTGGGGGAAAAAAACTGTTCAGCAAAGTTATTTCACGAATTGCAAACTTTTTTGCTGTGTTGAAGTTTTTATTTATATACTTTAAATGAACTAGATTTGTAGACCTTTTTATTTTACTTTTAATGCTTTGAATGGTTTCAGGATAAAGAAGCGTTGGAGGTGGAGTCGGAATCTAACTCTGACACTCAGCCTGACAACTTCAAATCAAAAGTAAGAGTGCTGCAGACCTACAAAATGAGAACTAGGACTCGATCGTGACTATTTGCAGCCACATTAAACTATAAACTCAGTTACTTATGAAAAGCAGCACTTACAGAAAATACTGTTTGTTTGTGTCTCAGGCAAAAGGAAACCTTTTCAGCGAAATATTTAGAAAATCTCCAATTCTGTCCGAGAGCCCCAGTCTGGAAGAAGTAGGATTTTAAAGTAATTACTTTTAACGTTTTTGAAAGTTATAAATATGTTATCTGTGTGTTTTTGAGAAAAATGTGGTTAACCAGTCAGATATTGTGATGCTCGGTAAAAAGTTTGTCTACATGTCTGTTTGTGATCACAGTTTTACAGGGATTAATAACTTTTTCTTCATGTTTAGAGCTCAGAGTCATTGCATGGTGAACCCTCTGTCAGCACTGACAAGCAGCTGGAGAAAATGGTATGGTTTTCATGGCAAAACTAACAGATTCTCGACACCACTCAGCACAGCCGCTTTAATCATATGAGTCACAACAAACATGTCTGAACTGGGATCCCTCTGGCGTTGAAGCTTAACTCCGTCTTCTGTTTTTAGGAGAGAGGTGCTTGGTTTGGTTTTTTAAAAAAGATCCCAAAAGCAACCGCAGAGGTAAAGTTCTGAATTAAGAAGTGACCCAGCTGGTAAAAGTTTAAAGCACTTTTAATTTTTTTTCTTAAGCATTTTCATGTGTGTATGTTGTGTGTTCATCGAAATGGAAAAGCCTTACAGGATTTAGTTTGGGTTTTTTTCATTTCTGCTTTTTCAAACAGTACACCTTTTTCCACTGAAATAGCTTTAAACACAAAAAGCACATTTTCAAAAATCAAAACCAGCCTTTTATAAAGGTGAGTGTCTGGGTTTACATGTTTTGCCTGATCAGTATTTGGAACTCACAGTAGGATGTGTTGTAACAAGTAAAAGAGGAATGTCTACCCTGCTGTTGTTTTTAGTCTAAAAGGGTGGGTCCATAAAAAGAGCAAGGCGTAGTCTGTAGTTTAAAGCTGAACCACTGCAGTAAATGTGTTCTGCATGTTCACATGTGATGTTGGTTACCAAATCTCTGCATCTATACTGCTCTCTGTTGGCTGGTAAAAGAAGCTTCTGGGGTTTCTTTCCTTTTTTTTTTCAAGCTGACAATCTTTTTAATTATGTAAAAATTACTGGAAAAACGTTATTTTGGCATAGCTCACAACAAATATTCCACAAAATGTAACTTATTCTTAAAATTCCACTGTAGGAGAAACCGTTGCAAAAGGATGACGATTAAGATGCTGACGTCAGCAGTGCTGACCCGTCAGAGGATACATGCACAGAGGTGAGTGTGATATTTATAGCTGGTTTTAAAAATCAGTTAATTTACTTTGAGCCAGTTTCCACTTTAATACATAGAAAAATGAATTCATCAAATGCACAACTCAATTTCCTTTAAATCATTCTTGGATTTTTCAGATGAAAAACAGCTTTTCTGTTAGTTTAAGAAAAGGTTTGCTCAACGAAATTTTTTTAACTCGGTCTGATTTAAATCACTATCTGAAAACTGTTTTTCATAAACAATTATTTTTAGAATCAAAATCAACACTGTAAATAAACACAACACAAAACAAAAATTACAGCTACATATCATGTTTATTGGTGTAACTTCCTGTGGGATTCTGTGTCAGGTTGTGTAAAAAGTGGATAAAGACTAACATTTAAACCTGCAACATTTAAACCTGGCAGTAATAATGATAAACTTCCAACAACTTGTTGCTTTATAATTCTACTTATTTTTAATAAACTGAAGGAAAAACAACTTTAAAATGTGTACATCCCCCTACAGTCTTTGTTAAGATTATTATTGAAAACTATCAAATTTTTAAGAAAAACTGACACAACTTCAAGCTTTTTGTGCTGCAACTATTAAAAAAAAAATCATACAAGATCTTGGAGGGACTGAAACATCATTATTACAGACTATAGAGTTTATTTTTTTATATGTACATTTTCAGTTGCTGGTATGACTTGTGATTTTTGTCAAGGAAAAGGTGAACCTCAGCACAAAAATTGTCTAAAACTCCAATGACTCTCATCTCTGAGTGTGCGTTTTAGCCCTATGGTGCACAACATGGGTCTAAACGTGACAATTTTTTCTTTCTTATGGTATGAACAAACATAGCAAAACAAGATATGTAAATAATACTTGGAATATTCAACAGCACCAAGGGTCGTGGTTTTTACAAACTTTGGAGACAGAATGGCAGTTACTCCTAAATGTTGAAATACGTCTTTTTTTTTTCATTTTTGCTGTTACAAAATTAGCAAAAGCTTCACTAACTTCACTTTCATCTGTCAGGAAAAACAGTTCCTTTTTTGTGACATTTTCTTTGTTTAGAACTCTGTGAAATTCTGCTTTCACTTCTTCTCTTTCACTGCCTGCTTCAGAACTTAGATTGCTTCCCTTTGCCAGTAAAACCTGCTTCCCCTCAGTCCTCTGGATGCTGAAGTTAAACAGGGTTTTGTCCAGTAAGTGCTGATTCAAGGAGACTCTTCTGTAGTCAAAGACTTCAAAAATTGGCATTACCCTGTATTTTACATATTTCATATATTTTATACTTTATACTTTCTGGACTCCTGTGGACCATTAGCCCCAGCGGTTATCTACCTTTAAGACAACTGACGTCTGTTCTACTCTGCTTTTTGTTTCAGGACAGAAATCTGGAAGGCAGCAGTGAAGATCCGTCTGAGAGTAATCGTTCCAAGGTCAGAATGATGGAACCAAAACAAAAACATGCTCAGCAGCTGCCCCAGACCTCAAACTGTCTTTAATACACAGGAGAAAAAGCTTTTCAGCAACATGTTCAGGAAGCAGCAGAAACCAGCAGAGGGTGCTGCAGCAGAGATGGTAATGATCCAGCATCACACTTCTGCATAATACTCTTTCAAATGTCATGTACCTTTTGTTTGTTTGATTGTTTTGAATTCAGGAGTCGGAGACAAACACTGAAAATGCAATAACTGACAGCAGTGAGAAACTCGCTGACACGACTGTTTCAAAGGTATCCATTTCCGTGGGAATGCCACTTCTCCATTTACACCAGTGTCTGCTGTAGCTTCGTCTGTAACATGACACACACAGAATAACAGGCCCGCTAAAGGTTTTTATTAATCATCTTCATATTGAATTAAATATGAATATGTTTCTGTGAACGCACTAAACAGACCAAAAGGAGTTTAAGGTTTACTTTTATTTGCAGATTTCATTTATATTCACTATATTACCAAAAGTATTTGCTCACCTGCCTTGACTCTCATTTGAACTGAAGTTCCATCCCATTCCTAACCCATAGAGTTCAATATGATGTGGGTCCACCTTTTGCAGCTATTACAGCTTCAACTTTTCTGGGAAGGTTGTTCACCTGGTCGAAAAGTGTGTTTATAGGAATGTTTGACCATTCTTCTAAAAGCGCATTGATGAGGTCACACACTGATGTTGTTGGAGAAGGTCTGGCTCTCAGTCTCTAATTCATCCCAAAGGTGTTCTGTGGGGTTCAGGTCAGGACTCTGTTCAGGCCAGTAAAGTTCATCCACACCAGACTGTCATCCATGTCTTTATGGACCTTGCTTTGTTCACTGGTGCACAGTCATGTTGGAAGAAGAAGGGATCCGCTCTAAACTGTTCCCACAAGGTTGGGAGCATGGAATTGCCCAAAATGTTTTGGTATCCTGAAGCATTCAGAGATCCTTTCACTGGAACTAAGGGGCCAAACCCAAGTCCTGACAAACAACCCCACACCATAATTCTTCCTCCACCAAATGTCACACTTGGTACAATGCTGTCTGAAAAGTATCGTTCTTCTGGAAACCTCCAAACTCCGACTCGTCCATCAGATTGCCAGATGGAGAAGCGTGATTCATCACTGCAGAGAACGAGTCTTCACTCCTCTAGAGTCCAGTGGTGGCGTGCTTTACACCACTTTGCGTTGCACTTTGAGATGTGTGGCTTGGATGCAGCTGCTCGGCCATGGAAACCCATTCCATGAAGCTCTCTATACTGTACTTGGGTTAATCTGAAGGTCACATGAAGTTTGGAGATCTGTAGAATTGACTGTGCAGAAAGTCGTGACCTCTTTGCACTATGAGCTTCAACATCCGCTGACCCCTCTCCGTCAGTTTATGTGGCCTACCACTTTGTGGCTGAGTTGCTATTGTTCCCAAAGTCTTTCATGTTGTTATGATAGAGTTGACTGTGGAATATTTAGGAATGGGGAAAATTCCCACCTAAAAGCAGCATCCTATGACAGTTTCACGCTAGAATTCACTGAGCTCCTGAGAGCGACCTATTCTTTCATCCTGCATGTCTGAGTGCTTGATTTTATATACCTGTGGCCAGACCAAATAATTAGAACACTTGATTCTGATCATTTGGATGGTTGAGCCAATACATCTGGTAATATAGTGTATGTTGGGATTAGCCTGCATCGATTGTTCTGTTATCAGAAGGCAACACTGATTGTGTCCTTTATCATCACATCTTTGTGTTTTGTTGAATTTAAGTTTTAATACAGTAAAAACATCCAGTTTATATTTAAAAACTGTTTGTGTGAAATATTATAACAGGCATACTTTAGTGATGTAGTCAGACTTTTTGCAGTTTGTGGGAAATTCTCCTATTTTTTCATCCTCGCAACCTTTAACCTTTAAAGAGTTGTTGTGTTTTTAGGAGAAAAAAGGAGGATTTGCTGGAAAATTCAAAACAAGTTTTGAAAATCTGTTTGAAAAGGTGAGTCTGTCTGTATTTGTCTTGTTGCTATGTTTATGTTGTTGTTTTTTTTTTCTTTTTTAAGCGTCTTTACTTCCTTGAACATTTCCAACTCCAATTTTGATGACAAGTACAAGAAAATCCCCTATAAATCTGAAGATGTTGTTGGTTGGAGTCTGTTCTGATATAAAGCTTTAAAGTAGATGTTGTTTTCATTGGATAGGAATCAGACCCAAAAGCAGACGACAAATGGTTAACAAGAAGCTGTGAAAATCTGTCAGAGGTCACTACAACAAAGGTGCAATTTCTCTTTAGCAAACACAATCTTATTTTATTTTTCTTTTGTCTTACTGATTTTTCATTAAATTTTTTCCTCACAGGAGAAATCCGGAAAGTTTACACAGCTCTTTAAAAAGTCGCCCAAACCTGCTCCTCGCTCCATTGCTACTGAGGTGATCGAATCAATTTGGATTCATAATTTCTTGCATTTACAGTTTTCTATTGGATTAATAAATCTATTTAATCTCAAATTAAAAAAAAACTCAATAAATTCATGCTGTTCATCATAATATGTATTTATGGTATTTTTAATGAATCTTAATACTTTTGATGTGACTGATATCGGCTGGTCTTTTATTGGAGATATTGAGTAAACTTTTTAAATTCGTGGTATTCAGAATAATTTTATAATCTGAGTTCCCGTGTCCATTAAAACTTAAGAATAAACATACAGTCTAAGGTGCTCATATATTGACAAACTAGTCTTTCACACAGTTGACCACTCGATTCTTTCAAACAGGCTGTATGACATGTTTGGAATCACTGGAACAGTCTTCAGCTGGTTTGAATCCTGCCTCACAGGAAGAGCGTTTATTGTCAGTGAAAATAAATCATCATCTTGGAGGCACAGACTGACGTGGGGTGTGCCACAAGGCTTAATCCTTGGTCCCACACTTTTTAACCTATGCATGCTTCCGCTTATATCCTTATCATAAGGATATACTACATAAACCTTCATAGTTATGCTGATGACACCCAGTTATATGTGGCTGTGTCTTTTGAGTGTATGGTATTTAGATATTGAAACATGGATGGGAGACAACTTTTTAAAGTTAAATCAAGGCAAAACTGAAATTTGTATTGTTGGTCCTGAAGCTGAGAGAGAAAGGGTCCGATTTTACTTATCAACTCTTAACTTGAATGTGTGCAGGAAAGTCAGAAATTTTGGAGTGATTTTAGACACAGATCTTACCTTTGAAGCACATACAAAGCCTGTCACAAAGAATGCATTGTATCATGTTAGAAATCTTGCCCGAGTGATACCCTTTCTCTCCAGAGCCAGTGCTAAAATATAAATAAAAAAATATATACTTTGATAACATCCAGAATAGATTATTGTAATGCATTTCTTTTTGGTGTTAAGAAAAATTGGCTGCAGCTAGTCCAAAACTCTGCTACACACCTCTTAACCGGGACCAAAAAGAAGGAGCACATTACCCCAATTTTGAAATCTTTACACTGGCTCTCAGTCAGCTTTAGAATCGATTTTGTTTTTTATTATTTTATTAGTTTATAAACATTTACATGGAATTGTATCTTTATTTTCATCCAATATTTCTCTTAGTTTATGACTCCCAGAGTCCTTAAGTGAAGGTCTGGTTGTCCCAAAAGTCAGAAGAAAATCCTACAGCAAGGTCACATTTTGGCACTGTGGGCTTAACCTGTGGAACAGCCTGCCCAAGGATGTGAGGGCTTTAACCACAGTGGAAGTTTTTAAGAAAAAACTCTTCTTTTTACCATAGCTTTTTAGTAGTTATTACATGTCCACATTTTTTATTTAATTTTACAGACTAATTGTTTCTATGGGACATGTATATGTGTGGGTTTTTTTCTTGTGATTGCTATTTTTAACAACTTTTTTTAATTGTTATTATGTATTTATGTAAAGCACTGTGATGTCTTCTTTAGCAGAACAACTGCTATGTGAACAGAGTTGAATTTGAGTTTGAATTTAGTGTCCGGAGCTGAGTTGTTGACTCGTTTTCTCTTCTAGCATCCGCTCAGTGACTCTCACTTATCGGCCAGTTGGGACAGCCTTACAGAAATTGGGATGGTAAGAACTTATTTTGTTAAACTATCTTTGAATTAGAAAAATAACATAATCTTGCACTGGTGGAGAATACTTTTTGTAAATTAATGTTTTTTCCAAGGAGGATCTTTCAGAAAAAGCTGATGACACTGCAGGAACTGCAGACGACAATGATGTTCTTCTTGAAGCTGCTAGCAACACAAAAGTAGGTGGAACTGAGCGCATCATTCCCACTGTTATGACATCCTTTGACTTTGTAATGGATTTCATGAACACAGAAACTCTATTATGTCTTATTGTTGCCTAAAAGGAAAAAAAAAGGCCTTTCTGCGATTTTCAAGCGAACACCTAAAACTTCAGAAAATCAGGTAAAAAAAAAAAAGATGCACCGAGTTCAGTCTGCATGATTAAGAAATGTTTATGTCCAAATTAGATTGCTGCTTCTTTAACAATAACCACAAAACAAGAAAGTGTTTTTCTTTTGAGCTCCATTTGAATGAAGAGTATTTTGTTTGAACTCTTAACTGAAAACGTCCATCATCTGTTCCAGGGAGATGAGGGCAGACAGACACCAGAAGGAGGCAGGCTAAGACGCAAGAGGACCATAAAGAAAAAAAGACGAGTATGCTTTAGTCAAAATGACTTAAGAAGGCACAATGACTGTAAACAACATCAAAATTAATTAATGTCACATTCTAGCAGCTTTAATGTTTCTAGTTATTAGGCAATAAAGCTTTTCTTCTCCCTTCTGCTTTTGGTTTTCATCAGGTTGTCTCATTCCGAGTCAAGAAAACTTTTCCCACAAATAGCAAAGAAACTTTACAGGTAAATTCTGCTGTTGCATGGATTTTCTGTTAAGACAAAATCCAAAATATTGTAATTTAATTACATTGCATAAATGTGGACGTTTTTCCTCCAGAGAACTGATGAGATGCCGACCATTGAGGAGGCTGTTGAGATGCAGGAACTTAACCTAGAGCAGGTTAGAATGTCTTTTAAAGCTCAGTAATCTGTTTAAACTCTACCTGAAGCTTTTTTAAATGTTTTTTTTTTTTGCTTTTCCTTGTTTATCCAGGAGAGCACAGTGGAGCTCCAGCCTGTGGAGATGGCGACTAATCCTACTGGAGAAAGGCCCTCTGAACCGGAGGAGGTGTGTTTGTGTGTCTGAACCTTAATGATTTTTAGAAGGTTTTGAGTTGTGGTATTATAACAGCACTCCTTCTTTTCAGGAGAATGATGAGCTGATGGAATGGTGGAACACAGTTAAAGGTAAAAAGTTCAGATTTATTCTTTAAAAAACTCTGATGTTTTCATAAATGATGTTCTCATTTTGTTTCCAGGTTGGACTGAGTGGAATAAGAGCTCAAATTTCCAGGAGGATGAGGAAACGTATGTGAGATTTCTTAGAAACATGTGTTTAATTTGAGTTTATGATTCTGTGGAGTTTTGTTCCAAAAACTACTGCAGACCTTACAGTTTGTATGCGTCTCTTTAGGGCAGTGGAGCAGGCTGCCGATAGAGTCTATATGGCAGCTCGGCTCTTTGTGCGCCTTTTTAACCAGTGGGGGGCGTCCTTGCAGCACCGCATCTTGGAGCTTCTGGCTGTGGCCGACGCTGCAGATCAGTTCCACAAGCGGACAGTTTCTGCCGCTGTGGGTGGAGGCGTAGCCAGCGTCGCAGGCAGCACTGCCACCATCACAGGCCTCATCCTGGCTCCTTTCACCTTCGGAGCCTCAATCATTGTCACCGCTGTGGGCATCGGTGTGGCAACAGCTGGGAGCATCACCTCAGCGACCGCTAACATCACAGACACGGTCCACTCCAACATGGATCGCAAGAAAGTGGAGAAGATGATCCAGGGCTACCAGGAGGAGATCACAGTCATCAGGGACTGTTTGGAGTTTTTACAGGTCAGCAATAGAAATGTCTGGTTCTCACTGAATCTTTGCAATGGAAGTAATCAAACATGAGCACAATATATACTTTGCAAATTTAAGGAAACATTCATACATTTTAACCACAAAACAGTCCTGCCTTTTTAAAATAAGTGTTTTGTCTTCAGCAATGGCAAATATAAAGAGGAATATTTGTAAATATTTTTTTCTTCCTTTAAAATGACTCTAAATGGATCTGTCATGAGTTGGCTATGACCCTTTGTTCTTGTAGGAAGGCATGGACACCCTGCAGGAGTGGGATTTTGAAAAGTACTCTGAAAGTGCTGCAAAAAAGGCTCTGAACCACAACATTAAACATGTGATGAAGGAGGGCGGGCGCGCCGGAAAAGCCCTGATGATCAACACGGACAAGCTCATCAGCACCGTGCAGGTTCTTGGAGCCGCAGGCGGTGCCGCCAAAGCTGCACAGGCCATCAGCGTCACTACAGGGGTGATGTCTGCCCTCTTTTTAGCTCTAGATGTTTTCTTCCTTGCCAAGGACTCTCATGAGCTCCGCAAGGGCGCCAAAACTAAGTTTGCCTCAAAAATTAGAGAAGTGTGCAAAGACCTTCAAGATGGACTCCTGGAGCTGAATAAGGTAAAAACGCATTTACAGAAGACCATGGACGGCATTGAGGTGGAGCAGTATGAGGAGATTGAAGAGGTGGAGGTGGAAGTGGAGGATGAACTGGAGTCTGATCCAAAGAAACTGGCTGAGCTGGAGAAGGACCTGGACCTCATGGAAGAGAAACTTGGCAAGAAGGAGGATGAGGATGAGAAGAAGAGCGAGCATTCAGGGAAGGAACTTTTTAAATTTAACAAGGAAAAGAAAGAGAAAAGAAAGAAGGAAATAGGAGAGCCCGAGGAAAGTAAAGAGAAAGGGGGGAGGGAAGACACTAAAGTAAATAATGAGAAAAAGGAGGAAGGAGACAGCGAGACAGAGTCCAAACCAGAGAAGAATGTTCAGACTAACTCCACCCAAGGACCTGTTGAAGAAGCTTTAACAGAAAAGCCTCAGAAAGGAACCAAAAAGGACAAAGAAGGCGAGAACCGACTCACCGCTGGAAAAGAGAAAACACACTTGAGTGAGTCTGACACCGTACAAAAAGACTCAAAGAAAACCATGAACGGCAAAGAAAAACAGAAAACGAATCCCCAAACAAAACCAACTGATGCCCAGAGCGGCTCAGGTGATTCTGAACCACACTGCGCAGGGTTAGAAACCCTCAAAAGTGAAGGTGAAAGCCGAAAAGGAAGGAGCAGCAGGGAGGAGGAAGGAGGGAGGAAGCCTGAAAGAGGAGGGAGTCATGAAAACCAAGAAAGAGACCAGGAGAGAAAAACCTTTCACAGAGCAAGTGACAGAACAGGAAAGAAGAAGAAAGGACCAAAGGGCAGACATGACACAGAGTCAAGGAAAGACAAACAAACACGAAGAATTTGAAAGAGGAGATCATGGAGGCGTAGAATGGAAAAAAGACTCACAGGGAGAGACGAGGAGTTCAGAAAGAGAGTCAAGGAGGAGCAACAAGAATAGAATGGATAACAGAGAGCAGGAAGGAAAGGAGAAACGAGGGAGCAAAGTAGAGAGTGTCAGGAGGCACTTCGAGAGAGCAGAAGATGATTTGATGGAAAAGAACAAGAGGAGAGAAGGAGGGGAGAATGAAAGGAGAGGACACAGAGATCATGGGAGGCGTGGATTTCACGCCAGCTCCAAAGATCTGTGGAAAGATGGACTAAACATTTAGCTGACGGAAAACCCTCAGGGAGGACAAAGAGAAGCTCCTCCTTCTACTGCCGCTGTGCGTCTCGTGTCTGATTATGGGATGCCTCCTCCACCTTGTTCTGGTTTTTCAGCATTTGGGATCCCTGAAGTTCAAATGTACCTGTTTTTAACACAGTGTTGTTACAGGCTAAATAAACCCACACACTTCAGATATGTCGACGTAAAAGCCTAGCAACGATGACAAAGTTGCTACAATTTCTAGAAACAAGTGTCGTTGGGAGCGTCCTTAAGATTAAAAGAATTTTAATCTTTTTTTTTTATCGTTTTATAGATACTTTTCATAAAGTTCTGTCAGTTTTTTATTTATTAATTAATGAACACAAAACTGTAGCATCAGGCGAGTGAAGCGCCTCTCCAGATGATTTGTAAAGTTATATTCATTCATTCATTCATTTTCCAATCCGCTGTATCCCTTTCGGGGTCACGGGGTTGCCGGAGCCTAACCCGGCTACTCATGGGCGAAGGCAGGGTACACCTCTGGACTGGTCGCCAGTCTGTCGCAGGGGCCACAATCACACACCCATGCACACTCACATTCACACCTAGGGACAATTTAGAGTAACCAATTAACCTATGAAGCATGTTTTTGGACGGTGGGAGGAAGCCAGAGTACCCGGAGAAAACCCACGCATGCACGGGGAGAACATGCAAACTCCACACAGAAAGGTCCTCCAGCCAGGACTTGAACCGGGAACCTTCTTGCTGTGAGGCAGGAGCGCTAACCACTGCGCCACCGTGCAGCCCGACGCAAAGTTATATTTATTCAATATTAGAATAATATTTTGAGAAATCATTTCCTGTCTTTTTCCAAGAATGTTGCATGTTTGGTTTGACGTTTATCTCTGTAAAAGTTCTATTTTGTTGAGCAGTCCTGCATTCGTGTTTCAAACCAGCCTAACTGGTTTTTCATGGCTGTTACACCTTTTCTACCCCCCAGCAGGTCTTGCTGCTTTTTTTTTTTAATCTTTCATCAATACTGAAATCTTTTTTTAATGGATTTTTACTACTGAAATTTACAATGCTGGTTTGCTATTGAATAAATATATGACTGAGTCGTAGAAACGCCTCTACATTTTTCAGTTTTCTTTTTTTGATTTAAACGTGCCGACTTATCAAACGCCATGAAAGTTCAAAACTGTTTTTTACACTTTTCTTTTTCATTAAATAAAACTTTATTAATTCTACTGTAACCGAGCGAAGGGGAGGTTCACTTGTTAACCAGGGAGGGTGGCACCTCTCTCCCCAAAATTAAAGAAACCAAAGTTAGTTACACTACCAAATACAAACTTTGCAAAAACAATTGTTTTTTTTTTTTTAACTAGACTGTTTTTATGGGAGTTTTAAAGCACCAACCACTGATGAAACACAAAGCTCTTGTGATGTTAAACCGACACAAGAAGTAAAAGCATTTAACCAATGACTGTTTACTGTCACAGTAAATATTTTTGGTGTCATGCTAAAAGCATTTTTAACAAAATCAATTTCTTCATCTCTTTAAAGCTGTCACGAACCTATCTCCTTTAATAGTTCTTGCCAACATCTTTTGGTTCAAGCTTGTTTCACAACTACATCAATCATTGGGGCTTGAAAAAGAAAAAAGTCAAATTTTCCTTTTTCTCATCTGCTGATTCATCCGCCTGCAGGCTTCAGATTACTGCTTCAACCACTAAAACATTTGCTTTAATAGTTCTTGCTGACATCTTTTGCTTCAAACTTGTTCAACTACATCAACATTTGTGAATGGAAAAAAAAATGTTTCACATTCCCCTTTTTCTCATCAGCTGATTCATCCCCCTACAGGCTTTAAAATATTGCTTCAACCACAAAAACGCACATAAGAACGCACGCAAAACTCCACACAAGTCACAACATTGCATAAAAATAATTAATAGCTAGATTTTTGCTGTCTTGATTAATTAATCACAACCTGTATTTAGCTCATTTAATTAATCGAAGATCAAACTAAATCTAAAAAAGTGGTTTTATGAAGTTTTTTTATTGCTAAAGATTTCCAACCTTACTTTGACACCACCAAGGGGTATTTTTTTCTTTTTTCAATCTTGAACAATTCAAAAACAAAAAAAAAAACAATTAGGTCCAGGGTGCTCTAATTTGCCACATCAAAAAACGGTAGGAACACTTTTCTGAGCAAACCAAAAAATATTAAACACGAACTTCTGATTAATGCCATAATTAAAATGTGAATATTCCACAGTTTTCCATAACAGTGAGACAGTAGAAAAGACATGAGAGTGATTTATAGTTTCCTTTAACCTTTTTGGATGAGTTTGACCATTTTAAAGACTGGAATGAAGCAGAATAGAAATAGAGAACAGAATCTAAGAAGGAAAAAATGAAACACCAGAGGAATTGAACTGTCTAGACTTTTTAAAAATTTTCTCTAACTTTTGCTTCATCCTCTGGAAAATCTCCATCACTCTGGACTGTCGACCCTTCAAATCCTCCGCCTTCTTTGTCTCTTCTCCCTGTAACCTCACTTTTCCACTTTGGTCCCTCTCATTCACACACATGTACTCCGTCTTGCTGCGGCTAACAGAATATTTTCTATTCTGTGACATACACATTTTGCATATTGACCATGGAAGCAGTACAAAGAGAGAAGTTCCAAATAAACATCCAACAATTAAATCAAAAAACATAAGACAGAATAAAAGGAAAGGAAGGGGGCACTGTATTGTTGTCGGTACAAACATGCATGCCTGTAGTTTAATTAAGCTTAAAAATCACCTTTAGTACTATCTACAAATTCAATTTCCTATGGATTTTGATCTATCACATCCTAACTTCTACAGTATAATTGAAAAGCTAATTTGGAAACTGTTAAAATTAGAAGTTGTAAGTTTGAGAAACTGATTGTTAACTGGATTATCTTAGCTCACAAAAGTGGCATTTCCCTGTTGCTCGTGTAGTTTTTAGCAGAATAGTGTGACCTTTCAATACATGAGCTGAACAAAATGATACGATATGAACACATTGTATGCATAAATATAATATAATATTATAATTGTTGTTGACACAGTTGTCAATGCAGTCGTCGGTCCAGTTGTTGACAC